>JAJJMB010000989.1:1626401-1665963 GCA_023531105.1 Papaver atlanticum | reverse complement strand
TTCAAAATTCTTTCTTTTACATCTTCATCATTCCTCTCGAGGTGGCACAAGAATTTCATTATAGATCTCACCCCTAAATTTATATCGACTTAAAATTCAAACTAAGGTTATAAATTCTTCAACTTGTTTTCTTATTGGAAAAAATAGAAGAAAAAAAAAAGTTGTGTGATCCCGGTTCTACGGGTTACCTATGTCATTTCTGGGCTAAACCATTTCTTCGGATAGTATATCACATAGTTTATGCAAAGAGATAAATCTTCATCTAGAGTAAAGCTAGGTTAGCCATATTTCTGGAGATTAGAGCGGGACTAGATTTTTTTTGTCAAAGTCTGTGTAGAAGGTATGATTTTGAAATGGGATGGGTGTATATAAGGGATTCAATGAAATTCGTCGAGGATAGAGTATTTGTCGCTCGATAGTGACAATTGAATATTTTTAAAAAAATTAATATATAATAAACTAACAAATTAATAATTAAATGTTTAAACTAATAATTAAATAAAACTTAAAAATCATGCCCGCACGATCTTCCATACTCAACTCAAAGATTCACTTTCAGATCTTCTCTTAACCTGTCATACCGGTTCTGATTATGAATGTAACTAATCATTTGAGCATAGTTCCTTGCAGGTAGTCCTCTTTGTGGTTCAATTTCAGATCTCAAATCCACATCATCATGGTTTGTCCAATTCTTATGACGTCGAGTTTCCTGAATTACCATGTTATACATAATTATGCAAGTGACCATAGCCTTGTGAATTTCACGACCACTTAAACCACGATATGGCCCACAAATGACAGTGTAATTCTGCTTCGGAATTCCAAGATCTCGTTCCACATCCTTCCTCAGATCCATTTGTCTGCTGTTAAAATATTGGTATGAACAACCCAATTCGCCCATAGGGAGCTGACGGGAAGCTTGAATTGAGGTTGATCATTTTGGATAGATTTCATCCTCAAGAGAATACACATGAGTGCAAAACAATGATGTAAGCTTGAATTGGGGGAAAATTCCATACTTTGGATCCTCAAACAAGGGGGATTTGTGAAAAACATTAATGTCATTTTGTGAACCCGGAAGACAAAAAAAAGCGTGTCATGCCAACAATCATAAGAAGCAGCAGCTTCAATGATTACAATTGGTTTTGGGTAATGACCCTTATATTGACCGACCCAATAGGCAGGGCATCTCGTCCATACCTAATGCATACAATCAAGACTACCTAGCATTCATGGGAATCCATTATCCTGGTTTTGCTTTAATTTGTCTCTAACATTTCCTCCGTTGGTTTTCGTAAATACGTTGGACCAAAATGATCAATCATTGTTTAGCAAAACAATGAAAGATATATGTATGAAGATGTTTTGCTATACGAAGGTACTCACCGTTCGATTTCGCATATCTCCCAAAACTAGAATCCTTAGGGACGAAATAACCTTTTGTTCAGGATTATGACCTCTTATATTCAGTGCATCAAACTGATAATTAAATTGAGGTTCTACTTGACAAAACTCATTAATAATCATTATCACCAAGTGTTGGGCCAATGCGGCACTGACGTTGGAAATCTTCATCAGAGTACACACAATAGGGAAGAAAATAATCGTGCATTAGCTTTGGGTGGAACTCATACCTCCCTTGATACGTATATATCTTCTTGTGAATACTTCTTTTGGCTCTGGAGCTCTAGGTATGTTGCCCGAATGTATGAGCATCATAGTGTTGGTTAGTTCTCTACCTTCATCCACTACATCTTCAAGTTGCCGCAATATCTGAACATGCTTTTCTTGCTGTGATTTAAATTAATCCATATGAATTTGCATCCCTTCATCAGAATAAGCCATTCATTATGAAAGTAAAAGTAAATAAATTGAGAAGAAAGGTAAAAAAAGAAGGAAAAAAGTAAATAGTATAAAACTTGTATTAAAACAAGTTGAGTAAAATGATGGAGTAGGAGGCTATATAGGTCTCAAGTAGGGGGAAATATCCGTTAACAACAGAATCATGATCGAGTGGTAGAATCTCCAACGCCAGCGATTAGGAATCTATCGATGGGCGTATCTTTTACACTGCTCAATAGCATCTCTATCACTTCACACTTTTTTCATAGTGGACATATCTTTTACACCGCTCAATAACATCTCTATCGCTTTACACTTTTTTCATAGTGGACGTATCTTTTACACTGCTCAATAGCATCTCTATCACTTCATACTTCTTTTTTTGATAGTGGCGCGACTAGTTTACCAGACCACCTAACATACCAAATGAATTTTTTTTTATAATTCCCATAAAAACCGGCTTAATTAACCCCCATAAAAATCGTCTTAATTAACCTTGAAAACCGACTTACAGAGGCAGAATTGCCTATAATTTATACACCGCGTAATCTTAATATATAGACGGAGACTGTCCTTATCACCCCAGTAGTAGCCATGAGATTTTGGGCTATATCTATGGTGCCAAAGTAAAAAAGTTCAGTCATGGGTAGCTTTTGGTTTGAGGGCAAATTTGATTTACAAAATATTTTGTGGTCTCAGTGTCAAGCTTGATATTTTACACGACATTTTTTGGCCACAATTACACATTTGGACAATGGTACAAAGTTTTCCTCCGCAGTGCGTACTAACAAGGCCTAAGCCCCAAGGGAACCAAGTGAGGAAGAGTTGCGAGTGGGAGATCACATAATCCAAACGTTGCAAACACAAAGCTCTATCCGCTTAAATTATACTCACGACTTCAAGAGCACTAAATGAATTATAATCCGGAATGACTTCAAATGTTTCCGGTAAATATCACATTATGAATTTTATAGGTTTTTAACAATTAGTTGAACTCGAGAAGAGTCGAAAATCATGCAATACCACTTTTCTGATTGTCAATGCACTGCTGGTAGGGAGAGGACTCCCACATCGAGTAACCTTGGTAGAATCTAGAGAAACCAATAAAGAAACAAAAAGATATTACCAACAGATGTAAGAAACAAAACCAAAAAGCCTCATGATGCAGTTAAAGTAGAGATTTTGTACCTCTCCACATCTAGCATTTATTTTTATGGGCACAAAGTCATCAGCACGTGTGGGACCAATGTTCACAATTCCAACACTTGCACCAGCCTCATGAGCAGCTCTGCGGAGGATTTAGAGTGAGATACTAACATACATAGGGAACTACTCATTCTGACTTGAAGATATGAAGGGTCCAGAACAGGGAGCTCAGTTACATTAGTGAAAGGAGCAATCCCGGCGGCCAAATATTGAATTTGCTTTGGGTTTGAATCTGAAACCCCCGTCACATGATTCAGATCACATGGCTTACTGAACTAAAACTCGGACTATTTCTCTTCTCTTACCACATGTGATGAAAGCAAAACCCATGTAAATGTCGCTCTGTACCAAAACAGGCGACAAGAGCAAGGCTTTGCTCAAAAATTATAATCATAATAACCAAAACAAGTTGCTGACTCTTTTAACCACGGTAGACTTTTCATTCCTTGATGCATCAGATTGCACTCAAGATTATGAAAAATATACTGCAACCTAATCTCAGACCCATCTCTGCACTAAGAGTCTATACTTTGATGCTCCAAAGAAATCTATGGACCTGGCAATACAGATATAGATACTTCTCAAATTGCAAGTTTTTATTCTTCTTAACAGGACTTTGGTGACTCACCATTCACTAGAGTGCTTCATTGGCCAACTGCAGACCTTACCTAGATACAGAAACAGAGATATTGCACCTCTGAGGGAGCATATTGGAATAAGCATAGTTTCTTTCACTTTGATCTCTGAGAGGAAAATATAACCGACTGAGTTCTTGCCGGAACATCAGCTGACGTTGCAGATATGGTGAAGTACAAATAGGCAATGAAAAACTACTATTAAGGCAATTCTTAT
Source organism: Papaver atlanticum (assembly GCA_023531105.1). Lineage (NCBI taxonomy): Eukaryota > Viridiplantae > Streptophyta > Magnoliopsida > Ranunculales > Papaveraceae > Papaver > Papaver atlanticum. The sequence continues at coordinate 1,662,063 of JAJJMB010000989.1, read as the reverse complement.
GAATGGACCACTTATAACTACATAGCAGTTCCACATATAAAGATTACCAATTTTAATACCTGATAAGTCGGAACGCAGACATGGTCATGAGGGAGGATCCTAGAACAAGAAAGGCATCACACTCTTTTGAAGCTTCCATTGCTGTATTAGCTCTGTCCTTGGGAACGTTGTCACCAAAAAAGACAACCTACAGAGATTCCAATGCACACAAAGACGAACACAAATAGAATTGTAAATAGGTTTACTGTGGCATATATTATTTTTTCTAAATGCACTATCTAATCAATGATGCATCGCTCAAATCATGATGGCCGTATTATAACTACGGACGCATGATGTTGATGCCCGCAGACTTAACCAGCTTTTGAAAACTGGCTTACAAGTGAAGGATTGCCCAGGGTTTACATTATGGTCTGTCCAAAATCGATTCTGGTCTTTTACCTTGATAGAAATTGTAATATCACCTTGAGTACTAAAACTGAAGAAGGAAGGCGTTCGTATTTTCAGTTTTCTAGTGGTCAGATAAGGTGGGGGCACATGTGGTTCTTCCAAGAAATACTTAGTCTCTGCTTTTAGCACCCAAATCATGGTATAGTGCTACTACAAAAATAAAAATATTCTAATTTTAAGAATTCATTTCTCCAATTCTCCCTGGGATTCATAGGAGAAGCCCATGATGAAGTTTAACTCAGAATCAAGGAGACATAAGGGATTTTTTCCTGCTATTTCAACTTATCTGGTTAGATTTTGTGTCAAACTTGAAAATGGTTATTTATTTTGCTGGGTCTGAGTAAGAACCCAAGGAGATGCTTGATTGAACGGGAGCAAGGCAGGTATGTCTTACATCAGGTTTCAGAACTCCATTGCATTTCTGGCAGTTGGGGATGTCAAAATTTTCCTCCGAAAATTTCTCATCAATCTCAACATCACCATCAGGCCTCTGCTGCATACCAAAACTCTTTTCTGACCCTGCTGAGGTACTTCCCAAGTTCAAATTTTCAATTGCTGTTGCCCACTGCAGAAGAATAATCAAACACACATCTTAAGTAGCAAAACTAGGGCATGAAATGTCACAACACACAGATAGGCTTAAGGACTCAATTCTATCACTCTACAACAAACAGAAAGGGCTAAAACTACGGTAACGATACACAATAGGAATGGAACATGCACAACAAGAGGACAAAGTAAAAATATTAAGGTCTAGAGGTAGGAATAGGCTCATGGAAAACTAAATTGTTGAATGAGGACAATTTACCAACTTACGGTTCACCGCCTCAACCCTAACTCCACAAACCAACAGACACCCACCACCAGTTTTACGCAATTGATGTCGTCTACCTATTACTGGTCCCATGACTCGAAAATCAGGGTATAAGGTTCTGGAAATAGCAACACTTTTCACAAACTTGAACCGACACCCACCACCAGTTTTACGAAATTGATGTCGTCTACCTATCCCATGACTCGAAAATCAGGGTATAAGGTTCTGGAAATAGGAACACTTTTCACAAACTTGAACCACCGAATAAATAAATCTCGACTCTTAACCACAAAGTTAAGATGAACTCCTGAGGTCAACCAAAGAAATAAGCCCATCATAGTATGTACATCCATTTCCTAAGCTTTGGTAAGATTACCAGTTCACATATAAGATATTTCAAACTACTGCTTGGTTTAGATAATAAATTACCCAGCTAGAATTTTAGATAAGATGGATGCTATGCATAAAACCAACCTTTGGATTCAGAGCCTGGACTTGGTCCTGAAATGAGTTCCGGCAAAATGAGAACCCACAATCCAAGCATGCTACAGTGTACACAGTCCCATGCAACTCAAGTGGATTACTCCCAGCACGGTGATGCAGCCTTAGATACGATAATGATAAATAATCAGTAATGAGATTATATATACACGTATACACGAGTAGGGGAGGGAGAGATTACCTGTCAACATTCTGTGTAATCATAAAGTTTACTCGGCCAACTTTTTCCAAGGATGCAAGAGCTTTATGACCTGGACCAGGTTGTGCTGCATTAAACCTTCTCCATCCAGCATAGCTCCTTGCCCAATACCTCCTGCGAGCTCGGCTTGAACGGACGAATTGCTACCCACAGAAGGAGTTCACCCTGATTAGCACATGTGAGTTTACAGGAAAAAGGTACGAGCTTGCAGAAGGTCAACAAAGAAGGGGAAAAATGATGATTATAAACATTAAGCTACTCCCTACTGAAAGAGTATCTTGCTGCCAGTTGGGAACACATATAATGTGGTCAATAATAAGAGAATCTAGAATGCATCAGAAGTTTGAATAAGTGCGGCCATTTAAGGGAATACTAGCAGTCTAGCATGATCGAAATACTGTGAAGCCATGTGTTAGGATCCATTTTCTACAATTCCTTTACCACCTGGACATAACCCACCAAACTACCACATGTCTTCTTCACTTTTTCATCTCTCCACGATCCAGGATTGTCGTGCGACTGATGTTTAAGAGTCCATCATATGTCTGGGTCCCTCACTTCCCCGTCTTTGCACCCTGTGGATCGTGGGTTTCATTGAAATTTAAGATAATTAAAAACCTCAAACTATCAAATGCCCATCAAACCGTGCTTACTATTATCAGGAGGTGCTGGTCCAAGAATGTCCATGACCAACAAAATGGGGTTGATTGTTAAAGTTATTAAATTTGTTGAAATAGACAGTCTTGGTTGGCTATCTATGCCGCTGCATATAAGTTCAATCAACCCCTCATTTTTCGTGTGGTACCCTGCGACATCATGCATCATATGTCATGAAGTCTATCAGATCTATACCTCCCAACTCTTCATTAGACTCCTACATCTAGTAAAATCGTGGCTGATTGAGATCATTATTTCTCCAATCCTGTAATAAACTAACACTTCCCATGTTCCATTTATCTTCAGTAAGTAGAAGAAATAATCATGTCAACTGCCAACTTGACTAGCTGGGATAATTTGATTCACATAAAAACAATCTAGGTATTTATACTCTATGCCTAGGCCCCTCCCTAGATTTCCTAATTTACTTCACCATAAATCCATCACTTGGGGTGCCATTCTGGAACTGCACTGCTAACAAGATATCAAGCTAAAGCTCTCTTCAGGATATTCACCCGAGTTATCAGCCACTGCTCCTGAAGGGTTGCCCCACATCAAAATGAGACTGAAGCTCCTTAATACAAACTGAGATAGTTTCAAAATTAGTTTTTGGTTCTACTTCTCAGTCCCAGACCATTAAAGCCCTAAACAAGGAAAGCAGCGACCAAATTGGGCTTCTCCTATTTTTCCTGCTTAAATTTGTTTATTCCCCCACTTCATCTACTGATGTTGCCTAACTAAGAGGAAAAAGGTGGCGGCAATAATAATTGAAGAGTTTTATGAGCTAAGGTATTAATACTGTTGATTTGCTCGTTATGTGGAATTATCAGCCAAAATAGTTCACCTCTGGGCATCAAAATAATGTAGGAGCAATAGTAGCTCAGCAAATGTCCTCAAATCACCTGATGTGTAATTGGTTTGAAACCAGTACTATAAGCTCCGTTTGGACTGCACAGAAACAGGAGAAATATCAGTTTTGAATATAGAAAAGATGTATTGATATCAATTTACAAGAGAATCAAAATTGTTTCAATTTCATCAAAAATATTAATATCCTGAACACGTTGCAAATGCAATTGAACATTTACATTTCTGAATTTACATCTGCCCATACCCCTCTCTATTTGTATCAAAGTCACTCACAGATTAGATTTCTACAACTAAAAGGTGTTTACAATGATAGTGGAGAAAGAAGGAACAAACAATAGAAGGGATTTTGCATCCAACAAAATAAAAATGTTCGAAAGCTGAGGCAAAAATTTGAGTACAATATGCTGTTCAGAACATAGGCTAAGATAGTTGCAAAACTGTACACACATTCATCCACAAAACTACAGTAGTACACGTCTAAGGGTAAATCCTATGGAGAGGAAGATCATCCACACCGTGTGGATATCCTTCTCATTTGGTCCAAAAAGTAACTACTTCGCCAAATTTTGATATCCACATGTGAGAGAAGTCCACATGAGTCTCCGTAAAGACTCTCAAGTGGACTTGTCCAGATACACCTCCATTGTCCTTTCACACTCAAACGGACTTCCTAGGAAAATTTGATTTGATATTTTTTTCTTTTTGTTTGTTTTTAGTAGAAAGATGTGGATGTTCGTGTGGACTACCCCTAGCAGCACAGGTCCATACAAACCTCTCATCCCCTATTGTATAAGGAGACTCCTTACGTGTGGATAATTTAGAACCATGCCTTAGGAGTTCCCCTTAAGGGTCGTTTAAGTGGTTCAAAAGGTATAATGTTTTGTCAGAGCACAGCATCCACATATCATTTTCAGGAAACCAATTGGAAAGTGATGCAAAAACATAACCTTCTATAATCAGGAATACCACATTCTGTGCTTATTCCTGCTCCAGTTAAAACAATGAGCCTGCTACTGCATCATAACCAGTAATGACAAACTGAATCAGTAATCCCCAAGAGAAATTTAATACTCTCACCCATGATTTACTTGCTAAAGCCGCAAACTGATTAAAGTAAAAACTACGTAACTAAACATAGATAATAATACTATCTGAAAATATACCTCTTATCGACAAAATCGTATAAAAGGTCAATATCTTTAATGCTCGGAGGCTCTGAATTTGGCACCATTTTCTTATCCCTTAAAAACTCAGGAGACACTTTATCTTCACTTTTTGATGTCAGCCCAGGAACTGAAATGCGGCATGTTGTTCGAATATGCCTAAGACTACCTTGTAAAGATAGGGTCTGTCCTCCATTGCGAGGCAATAGACCATGTCTCATATTTAACAGAACCACATCTAGAAAAACACAAGTCTGTAAAACGTCAAAGTGTTTTCATCAAGCAGGTGTGACACACTACTAACAAGAAAAAGAAATCAACAGAACAATGAGGACAGACCACGTGGTACAATATAATCAATGAAAAAGTAGTAGTTTACCTTTGGTTTTGGTCCCTAACACTTGTTTGGCTCTAAGAATTAACTGCATAAGTAAAATCAAGAAGATTAGAGCCCCACATCACTCACATACAAATCAAACATTTTCCAAAACATCAGATGGTTTGCGTATCATTTAATTAAAACACAGAGAATGTAGATTCAAGTATATAAAGAAACTTATATTAACTTCATCTCATATACAGAAGACTGTCAGTATCAAACAACTACTACAACCTCAAATTATCAAACTAAATTCAAGAAAGAAAAAAAAAACAGCTAAAAAGAAGAAGAAATAGTAATGCGCTACAGTATAACAAAAATCAACATCATTCTTACTCCATGAATAGAAAACAATATGATACCGATAATTAAACTGAAAAAGGAGAATTCAAATACAAATTCAATTTTAATAAATGATATCTTCATCAATCAATTCAATAACAAAAGTTAGCATAATTAATTATATAAGGTGAAATCTAAGTATTGGTTTATTGAATTCCAAACAGGTTAAATGAATTAGGGAGAGATGATAGAGGCTTACGGTTTTAAGAGGTTGTGACGACATCATTGTTTCAATCTGTAATCTCTCCTCCGTAAGTCTAATTCTTCTTCATATTCTCGGTTTCTTCGTTTTCTCACTCTCAACGTTAATTTATTCTCGGTCCTGTTATTTGTTAACCACCACACAAAAAAAAAAAAAAAAAAAAAAAAAAAAAAAAATCATTGTGTTTGATGTGTGAGGTGTCAAGGATACCCACGTTGTTTAAGAACGCGCTATTAGGGATATTGAAACTAATTGGGGATATAGAAAAAGGACAAAAACTGGATCCAAATATCAAATCAAGGTCACCCCTTATCTAAGTATTTAATATAATTCTTAATCTACCCCTCACTAATCAAGTTTAGTGGTTAATAATAATTAGTAAAAATCTTAAGTATTTGTGAAATGATTAGTGTGTATTTTTATTTGAATTTGGGTGAGTGAGGTGAGAGTAGGAGGAGGGAAAAAATATTTGGGAGGGAACTTTTTATGGTGAAAATGGAGGATGATTGTGAAGAGAGAATTGTTGGTGCTGAATCTTTAGCTCAACTACAACAAGGAGCATATCTTGAATCTTCAACTAATGACAACAACTCACAATTGCAACTCTTTGTTGAGCCAACACCATTGAATGATGATTTTTACGAGCAAGGAGAGTTTTTTGAAGAACCTACACAAGAAAGTAAACTTGCACAACATACAAGCATCCCCAACACACAGGTAAAGCTGCAAAGAGGTTGAAAATTTGATTTTTTTTCTTTGAACCCACCATTTTTTCAGCTGAAAAAGCTCGGTGCTGGCATAGTAGTGGTATGAATACAATGCCGGAAGCCTCTATACCGGCATAGTATTCATACTACAACCATGCCGGCAGCCCGATATCCCCCATTGTGAAATTCAATCCGGCATAGTATTCAACCAAAAAACTATGCCGATACAAAAGCCCACACCTATACCAATATGGAATAATACATATAAGAAGCAGTAAATTTTGTTTCTAAGTTCATAATAAGGGTACATGTGAACAATATACATAAGAACATAAGTTTAAAAACAAAATTACCTGGAGCAGAGTGAAATTCCCAACAAATTGGTTTGTAACAGCCTTAGAGGCCCTTTTCATCTCCGCCATCAAATGTGCCATTACCACGATGCCCCGAGAATAGTTATAGACATCTTCCAACGGATCCAAGTATTGAAGGAGGATTGCACTAACCCTGTTGCCACTAGTGTCAGGGAATACCTTAGTGCCCAAGATGAATAACAGGTACGCAGCGGCTGTATAACGAATTTGTGTAGGGTCCCATCCATCCTTCAAACTTCTTTCCTGTGTTTTTTCAAACTTCTCCTTAAGCAGCGTCAGCTTGATTGTCTTTGTTCTACTAGCCTTAGATACATAGAAGCTTTCCACAGAAGTTTTGTAGTCCCAACCCAACAGCTTGTTAGTCAGGGCGTGCAACTTCGACCATTCTAGGTCCGGACACTTATCTCCTTCTGCAATTGATTTGCCGATAACATTCAAGCCTAGAATGTTCTGAGCATCATCAGGGATCAAGGTCATCTCCCCAAACAGGAAGTGCATGGTATCAGTTTCACCATGATACCTTTCGACGAAACAATTGACTGTCACAGAATCACAAAATTCATGGAGGGAGCGTTCATTCCATTGATGGACAGAGTTACACACAACAATACACTTGGGTTTACACACAACAATCCAAGCTTTTGGGTAGTGACCTTTGGGATTATCTAAGCTTTCACCCCAGAAGAAATCTCTTTGAAGCTTGTTTTGGTCTGACAGGTTTTCTTTGGAAGTTTTAAACAGTTCATCTGATAGATGACGGTAGTGGATGTGACAGAGTTAATGAGAACATGTCTACCAGCACGATTAAGGAGTCAATTCTTCCAATTGACAAGTATGAGTGTGAGTTTATCAACACATGGCTTCTTGCTTCTGTGAGTAAAGAGAGGAAAGCCAAGATATTTATCATTCAACTGAAAGACATGGACTCCCATGGTGTTGCTGATAGTGGAGCTAATGGTAGGATCAGTGTTGTTGCTGAAGAAAACACCTAAAGAGAAAGGGTTTCACATTCTACCTCTCAATTGCTACAAACTCCTTTTGGTTTTTCTTAATCCTTCATCTATAAAATTCTCTAGCTCAATCTCTTTCTTCTTCTCCCTAGCCTTTTGTTCTCTAACTTGTATAATTCCATTTCTAAACTTTTTGTTATAAAAACCTTAATAATACTAATATTAATAATGATATCTAATATTTATATTTTTCTTTTAATTGTCTTTTCATTTCCTAATCATTTTATTTACTTATTAAAATAAATTAGGTGACTCTATTTCCACCCTGGTTTGTAGCTTTTCTAGTCCAACAACCCAGCTAGACTAAGGCAAAGGAACCAACCTAAATAACAAACTAAGGCGTGTATAACCCGGCCCGAAGCGGTAAATAAAAATGTCGGGTATTACAGTTAAGATATGCAAGACAAGATAAATCTACCTCATTGGTAGTATGATATACTTTAATAGTATAAGAGAACACAAATCTACATCTTTGATGGTACAATATACTTTATGAGATGTAAGACAACATCAATCGATAGTTATGAGAGGCTGCCAATCATCCATGCCAATCGTTGGCAGTATGATTCCCCTCATTATCCCTGAGTGATACTGTATTACTGTCCATCCACCGATTTAGAAATAGTATAACAATCTCCAATTTGCATTAGAGTGTGTCATACTAATGATAAGTGATGTGATGGATATTTTTTATAGCACACTTGAACTCAATCGCATAATGACCTTGAAGATTAAGACTACAATATCAATAATGATTTTCTGGCCTATTTTTAAGAATAAAAAAATCTGAGGCGGTACCACAAATAGAAACATATTGTCGTATCTAATGCTTCCACCACACAACCTATCAATCGAACCAGTTAGATTTGGCTTATCCTGATAAGAGGTCTGGGGGATAAGATAACTATATCTATAGGTGTAAATTGGGCTGGGCCAACACATTTATGGATCGGCGCAGCACGTGGCCGGCACAACATGGGCACAACACGCTTTACAACAACATCAATCGAAAGATTAATAGGAGCGTGTATTCTAATTATTCCTTTCAAAAATTTCCACAACATCATCAATCGAAACGGAATTAACTTGGAGTTTGATTCTTTCCCTAAGACCATTTTCCTAAAACTCTATGAACACAATCAATAAAAGAAAAATCTCTAAGATGATTTTTTTTTCTCAATCATGATTGCACCAAAATTGATTGATGGTATTAATTATTTTTCAAATATATTAATCATGTCAAATATCTTACATAAATTTAATTATAAAAAATAGATAATTAACTTTTTTTTGTTGATGTAGGGTTTAATAATCATCTTATTTTAGGCTATGTATAATTTTGTGGGCTCAGTGTAATGATTTTAAATGTCTTTTTGGTTAGATAAAGTACTTATTTTAAATGAGTTATGGTTAATAAAAGCACGGGCTATATTTAAGAGAAGTCATAATCTATGGATCCTATAATTTGCTGGAACTCTTGCATGTAATTCACCGTGTTAGTAAATTGACTATTCCCAAAAATTGCTACACTTGCTTATAATTCACTTAACCACCTTACTGTCTACATTATAATGGCATTTAAATCCTAGACTTTTTTTGTTGCGTCCAAACGAAACACAAACTCTTTTCAAGTATACTTCACCATGTACTGAATTCATGAGTACACGCACGCTGAGCATTTAATAATAATTCACATTCATGTAGTAATTTTACATTTCATAATTCAAGGGATTAGTTAAATACACAAGAATACATATGCACAAGATAAAAAAAATCTTACATAGGTTTGATAGATAGTACGAGCCCACGTGTCCTTGTAGCCAAATAGAATTCTCGGATCGTCAGCTTCACCCCAAATTCTACCACGAGCAAGGTCAGGTATCATGTCATCAACATGAGGAAGGTGGGAACCTTTAACTTTTACTTTGCCCTTGCCTTTGCCTTTGCATTGTGTCGGTTGTTGACTTGGCCCACCAACTTCCTCTACAACTTCGCTTTGGCTTTCTAATTGACTTGGATGAACCTCATTATCTTCCTCCTCACTTTCCTCTTCATCAAGCTCATCGTCCTCAACTGTTCCAGTAGGTTCACGGATTACAAGTCGACTACGGTCACCACCATTCTCCCAAATTATCCCTCTTGTATCAGCCCCCAAACGCTTTTTGCGACCTTGATCTTTCCCTCGATGAGGCAGAGACTGAGGAGTATCAAGACCGTCCTTCCTTCTTCTCTTAATGACAACATCTTTAGTTTTTCCTTTGTTAGCTTGCTTGGCTCTAGCCCTATATCAAAAGACACACGAAATGAATATAAGACAACTCACATTCAGTCTTAATACCGACACAGATTCAAGAAATACCAACAATGCCGGGACCAAAAACGACATAGTAATTTGGAAAAAACAGCATGCCGGTACACCTTTCCGGCATTGAACAACAACTATCGACAATGCCGGTAATTCCTAAACTGTCCTGAATACCAAAAGATAACTACCGGCACACCCGAAAAAATCCAACTCCATGCCGTTACCAGGTACCGGCACACAATGCAACCTAAAATCAATGCCGGTACTGATAATAATTTCTAAGGGTTTCCTGGATACCAAAAGAGCACTACCGGCATACCCGAATAAATGTAAAGTAATGCCATAACTAACTACCGGCATAGTGTTCAACCTAATTTCAATGCCGGTACAAAACATTCAGTGTCAGGTGAATCTGGGTTTGAAAACGGCATTGTATTCATACTAAAATCAATGTCGTAACTAAATACCGGCACTGCCTTCATTCTAAATTGAATGCCGTAATCCATAACCGACACTGTATTCATACTAAAATCAATGCCGGTACTCACTAAAACTCAACTGTTTGAGTTAGGGTTCGCGATTCTAACGATTCTAACCCAAACCCACTGCTATAAATCGATTCAAACACTTATAAAACATTTCAAAATCACTTACCTTCTCACGGAAGCCATAAAATCACCAATTTGATCGTCCGAAGCCTCTTGTTCTTCTTTTTCTTGCTCTTGAGCAATCAAAGCAAGCCTTTGTTCTAATTTTTGTTGAGCAATCGATTTTGACTTCGATTGGGCATCTGATTTCTTTCTTGGAGGCATGGTTATGATTCGGGTAGGTTAATCGATGAAGAAATTTTTGAATCGACGATTAATCGTCGACGAAGAACGGATGAAGAACGATGAAGAAGAAGATGGAAGAAATTTTTTTTTCTTCCAAAACCTAACCCTAGTGCCGGAACAGATATGGGAGAATGGGGGATATATGAATTTGGTTTTTAGATTTTAAGTTTTAGGGGAAAGGATAGTATAGTCTTTTCATAATGTTTTTTAATTAACCAAAGGGTATATTAGTATTTTCATACCCAAAAATCACCCCTTAGCAGACATTATGGGTTGGGGGAAGTAATTTATATCCCCCAATCGCGCGTTCTTGTTTAACTGCAGGCGGTCTAACTTGCCTCGATCTATTTTCAGCAGCACTTCTAAGTTAGTACACTACATACTTTGTATCCTAATCTTAGACAGCAATTCGGCATACGGGAAGAAGTTCGGCACGACGAGTATTATTCGATAACTCAAATTCGGTCAACAATTCGTTTTTTTTTTTATAGAAAGGGTTAAGTTTTATTAAAGGCAAAACTTCATCAAAGTGATGAAGATACCAAAGCAGAAGAGATAGCTAAAGCTACATGTGAATTACAGCATTCCAATCACAGATTAAGGCACTCAAAGAGAAATTTAAAGACCAACTAAACAAAGAGCATTTTGAGGAAACAATCATCTGGTCTAGATTCCTTTTCTGATTTCTGTAAATTCTTCCATTTCGTTCATTCCATATTGTCCACCAGATTGCAAATGGCAGTAAACTCCAAAGTTGTCGCATAAAAGTTTTGCTTTTATATCTTTTCCATTCCCACACATTGCTTTTGACAGTATCGGAGAAGACCCATCTTACCTGAAAGCTATCCAAGTAATAATGCCACAACTTCCTAGTTTCCACACAATGCAGGAATAGATGCTCCTGATTTTATGGCTCCGCTCCACATAGAACACAAAGATTAGACTGCACTCTCCCAGCCCCGTAAAAGCATATTAAGAGTTGGTGCACCCCCATGACACAAAGTCCACACTAGAAAAGAGACTTTTAGAGGGACTTTAGGATTCCAAACTTGCTTACAAGTAAACCATCTACATCAAGAGATGCATAACAATTTGCAACGGTAAAATCTCCACCAAAACCCCATTTTCTGCCATCCTCATCATCAGCATTGGGTACAAAATCTCCTAAAACCTGTAACATATCCGCTATTTGTCCTATTTCTTGTTCATTCAGACTTCTTTTGAAATTAAAATTCCAGGCTCCATTCGCAGACATCATATCATTTACAGTTGCAGTTTTTGTGGAAGAATTTTTGAAGAGTGATTGAAATCTTTCTTTCAATGTGACCTGACCCACCCATGTATCACACCAGAAACTAATTCTCTTACCATTTTTGAGAACAGGATTGGTATTATCTTTAACAAATTGTCTGCATTTTAGAATGCCAGACCAAAAACTTATCCCCATACTCTTTTTAGAAACATTTGGAGAAAATGAAGAAAGTTACCTCCATATTTTTCCAGCACTATTTGACTCAAGAGAGCCTCGTTTTCTTCACCATACCTCCATATCCATTTACAATGTAAAGCCTTGTTTACAAATTTTAATTTCTTTATACCAATACCATCTCTCGCTTTTGGCACTATAGCTTTTGACCATGCAACCCAGCTCATTTTTCTGTTAGTTGCCGAAGATCCCCATAAAAAATTACGCATAAGCTTTTTCAACTCCTTCACAACACCAGCAGGTATCTCAAACATGATCATGTAATAAATTGGCAAACTGGCCATTACACTGTTTATAAGAATCAATCTCTGCCCTTTTGACAAATATCTCCTTCTCCAAGTGCTCATCCTTTGTTGACATCTCTGAATAATAATCTCCCAAATCACCTTATTCTTGACATTAGTTATTCTTTGAACAATTCGTTATTCAGTAGTAATTCAGAATGGCATACGTATGTGTATTATTTGTTTTAGAGATACGAATTTGGTATTCAAAATTCGGCACATATTTAATAATACTCCCTCCGTTCCACTTTAGATGATGTTTTTAGAGTTTTCCCGCAGATTAAGAAATGGAGAGAGATATGATGATTTTCCATCTATACCCTTGAGAAAAGTCTTCAAACATTATTTGCTATTAGTGCATTTAAAAATAAACTTATAGTTCCAAGACAAAATGTAAGGGTGTTATTGGTAGTTTTGTGAAACAATATGAAAACTTTCGAGTATTGTGGAACAAAAAATTAACCCTAAAACATCATTTAAAATGGAACGGAGGGAGTAAATAAATTTTCAAATAATCTTATGAAAATATCCTATGATTTTACGATCAAAATGAACAATATTTATTATATACGCAATTTAATCAACAAACGCTTTGAGTAGTGGCGTGGTACTCCTTGTAGGAAGCACGAGACATGAACACATCGTAGGTTCGATTCCAAGCTAGAAAATAAGCATTAGACTTTACTTGTGGGTTATAAGGCTTGAAACTAATGCATTAGACTTTATTTGTGGGTTATAAGGCTTGAACTAATGCATAATCATTTTGTTAATATACTGTAAACATGAGGCATGATCATGATATCGTAGATTCGATTCCAAGCTAGAAAATGAGCATTAGACTTTACTCGTGGGTTATAACTTATAAGGCTTGAAACTAATGCATAATCATTTTGCTAAAATATTGTCAAATCTCGTCAAAAGCTAGCAAATGAACATTAGATTATTATAAGGTTTGAAACTAGTATGCTCAGTGGTTGAAAGCAGTAGTAAATCGGCTGAGTAAGATCGGGTTTCAAAGAGTTATTTTATTGGATAGTATAAACGAAATAAGAGGATGAATTATTCACGAAACCGTATAATTCACGAATAATTCATGAGGGCCAAATAACATGCGACTTTCTGTTGTGAGTTGGAATAGTTCGTGCGTATTGTTCGGGAACGAATACTTTGTGCCGGTTTGCGAAGTATACGACAAAAATTCGTCGAGTTATTGACTAGGGTTATTACTATTTATTTTTATTTTTTTTAAACCGGGGAAAACATATATTAAACAACAAGTAATTTTTTTTGAAATAAATTAACAAGCTAGATGGACTAAACCACCATTCCCTACATAAGGCTTTTTCTTCTCTTATTTTTTTGAAAGAAAATTAAATTCACTAAAACCCAGGGGCAAAGCCCAAAGTAACAACAAAACACAGAAACAAGCACACACAAACAAAATTAAACACTAGACTGCTTAGCATCCATAGGATTTGAGCTAACACCGCTGGAGGGATATCATTCCCTACGACTCTAGAACTTCTACTTATTCTTGCAAAGTTGACAAGCTTGCCATCAGCTTCATTTGCACTCCTAGGAATAAAACTAATAGCAACACCATCCAAAGTTTTCATTCTATCTCTAATTTCCTTTACGATAGCTTGATCTTCCCATTTTACAAACATGTTGTTTCCTTTGATACGTTTCACCACATTTTTGTTGTCTCCTTCAATTATAATGTTGAATTGCTGCAACTGGAGATGAGTTGCTTTTTTGATAGCCTCAAACATTATTAAAGCTTCAGCTTACTCAGCATCTTTGGATCTGATTTATTAGTCTTGCCTCCACCAGTTCTTCTGAAACATCTCTAATAATTAGAGCAAAACCTGCAATATGTAAATTTATAAAAGAAGCATCAATATTAATTTTCAAACCAAAAAAAGGTCTGGTACAAGCTCGAGTTTTATTGTTATTTCTATCTTGATTATAGTTCGTGGCTTGTCTATTATTAGTACTATGGGTAATTTCTATGTTAGAGTTCCTACAAAAGTGCCTGATTCTGAAGTACGTGTCCCTAGCAGTTCTATTTTGATCTTCAAAAACCAGTTCACATCTGGCTTTCCAAATGAACCACATGGTGATTGCAATAATTTTGATGAGATGTTGTTGTTGAAATGATATTTCCATTCCCTCTTGATTCCGGGATCTTATCCATGGTTGCACATTTTGCACTTGGTTAATGTTATGAAGGATGTTAGTATTGCAAATGACATTTTGAACTTGAATATGTCTACTTAGACTTTCCATGACTGGAAGAATATCATGAGAGAGTTTCCACATGAACAATCGGCATTTATAAGGAATTTCAAGGCGCCGCAGCTTTAACTAATATTTGCAGTCTTCTTCATTTTGATGAGGGCTTGTATTTTGATCTTGAAGAATGTAGTTGTATGTTGATTTAACTATAAAGTGATCATTCCTAGTAAGAGGCCATTTTATCTCATCTGCACCTGCATGATACCTTAAATCTTGAATCTGTCGAACCTGTGTTGGACTAAAATGTTGACTTCCCCATATAAGTTTAAACATGCGTGCAACTTTAGCTAAAGCATCGACATCCTTATTACCATCTATATAAACAAACACACAGGACCAAGCATTACTACTATTACACAAGTTTATACATTGCCTAAGTAAAGGAACACTCTAACAAGGTGGTAAAGAATAATATTGATGTACATAAGAACTGATACTAAAATTATCAGTTTCAAAAATCACCCGAGACTAACCATTTAAAACTTTCAATTTCGTAGCTTCTAAAATAGCCCATGCTTCTGTTTGATGTCATTATGAGCTCTTTTTAAGTATCCTTTTCCCACCATGTAGATTCTTGCATTATTTCTTATTATAATTCCAATACCATCAAATAAAGTATGATGATTAAAGGAAGCACATTAATGTTTACTCTCAAATATCCTGGTGGAGAAGGTTTCCAAGTTAGATTCAAGATAGATATAGTTCTAGTAATGTACATAACATTGTCACTGAAACTACCGAGGTGATGATATGCAACATAAGAATTAATATGATGAATGACAGTATAAGATCGGGAGTAGTGTTACTAAAAATAAGTTTACGCCTAAGTTTACAGATATGATGTATGATGCAGACTATGACATGATTGGAATATGATCTGCTGAGTATGTTGATGAGAGAATCCTTTAACTACCAAGTCGGAACCCATAACAAAGCGGAAGATTGCTGCACATTATAAGAATAAAGCTGGGGGAGGGGGGGAGTTCTCCATATAGCTTGAACAAAGGTACAGTGGATAAAAAAATGATCTACATCTTCAATTTGTTGAGCATTGCAAAGAACATAGTGTTGATTGTCAGTTGCAGAATGATGAAATATTCTAGCTTTAACAGGGATGGCATTGTGTAAAGCCTTCTACATAAGAAGCTGAAGCTTATAAGGTATTTTTAATTTCCAAAACCGTAACCAAACTGAGGAGATAAATCCAGAAAAGATTTTTTGGTTAGTTGTTGTTCATAAAGGAGCTTATAAGTGGATGAAGTAGTCAACAGCAATAAAAGGCCATACCAGCTTATCGGGTTGATCTAATTGAATTGGTACAGTAAGTATCGAATTCAACTGATTTGAGTGAAAACCTGTTAAAGAAGCGTAATATTTCATTCAGCAAAGTTGGAATAAATTAATTAAGACACCTGTCGGTAGTTGCTAAGATGAAGATCATCCCAGTCTTATAAAGGAGTTGACACAAAGGGAATCCAATTAGCAATTTAAACATTAATCTGAGTTCCATTACCACTTGTCATTTAGCATGCTTAAGAATTATTTGAAGACCATAACTTATGCTTTACCATATCCAACTAGAATTAGCATCATTTCGAGGAGGATGAAAATGTAAACCATGGAAAGGAAAGTATTTACCCTTTAATACCTTATCCCACAACTCATCTTATAATTTAACTAAAAATGCTAAGTTGTAATGATTTAACCATTTAAGCCCCAACCCACCAAGCCTTTTAAGTAAGCACAGTTTGTTCCAGAAAATCATGCTGAGACCTTTGATTTAATTAATTATTCTACAATACTATCTTTGTATCTTATCTATTTGCCGAAAAGTTAATTCTGAAAGCTTGAAAACTTGCATATGTTACATACCCATACAACATAAAACAAAATTATTCTAAGTTGTCTTCTCTGCTTGATTAATTAACTTACTTTCCCAACCTTGCATCTTGCTTGACATATTATCAAGAATTCTTTGACAGTTATGTTGTCTCAATATATGTAATAATAAAGATATTATAAAATACTTCTCACCCAACCCCATACGTTTTATACCAAGAATTCAAGTAATGTGTTACTACTCTTTACAACAACGTTGGAGTTGATTTTTGGTTTGTCAGTGTAAACCAGAAGATTATTTTCTATTTTTCTTTTGAGATCAAAAGAAGAAAAAAAATGACTTAGACTAGGAAGACTAGAACAAATCATACCCATCAGATTGGGTGCGCCCGAACTAATTGGGACTAAGGATTTTAATCCAACCAAGACAGTATGATAAGGCCGGTGTGCCTTAAAAGTGCAAAGTTACTTCATTGCGCCTCTTCCTTGGAACTTCTCCGATGGTCATTGAGTGTGTTTTCTACGTGGCAACACAAACAAGACATCCTCTTCCTACTTTTCCTTAAAATTAAGGAGGAAAAAAAAACTCATCTCCAATGGTGTTGTATTGACCTCTTTTTTTGATTAGTATTGATTTTGTTTTCAATAATTTAATATTTAATTAGATTTGATTAGAGTTAAAAATGTTTACTTAATATGTTAATGTCAATTTGATTAAGTAACAACTGACTAGGATGAGTTGACATTCTCAAAATGAACGTCTAAAACTAGACATTCACCTTGAGGATGTCAATCCAAAATTAAGCCACATCATTTATACATTGATTAAAGAAGTTAGGGTTGGAGAAGGATTTTCGAGAAAATGGAAGTACATCCTACGTGGACTTAGACATTTATCCCCACACACAATCCATTGGAGAAGCTGTTAGGAGGTAACACGTGTTTTTATTTTATTTTTATTATGTTTTATGTTTTATTTAATTTTTCCTAGCCTTTTTTTTTCATTTTTCAATTCTTTTTTTCTTTTTTAATGAAAAGTCAGTCATGGTATGTTAGTTGACCATGCGTGATTGGGGGATATAAATTACTATCCACATCCAATAGTGTCTGTTAAGGGGTGTTTTTTGGGTGCGGAAATACTAAAAATACTCTTTTGGTTAACTAAAAACATTGTGAAAAGACTATAATACCCTTCCCTCAAAATAAAAATCTAAAACTTAAAATCAAAAACCAAATTCATATCCTCCATTCATTTCATCTGCTCCGGCACACTCTTAGTTTAGGGTTTCGAGAAAAAAAAATCTTCATCGTTAACACCATCGTTCTTCATCGTCGATTCAAAAATTTCTTCGTCAATTACCCGAATCTATAACCATGCCTCCACGAAAGAAATCCAATCCCAATCTGTGATCAAAATCAAAACCAATAGCTCAACAAAAACAAGAAGAAAGGATCAATCGGATTGCTCTTGAAGAAGAAGAAGAGGATTCAGACCATCAAACTCTCGAACAAATGACTTATGCGAGAAGGTAAGTGATTCTGAACTGTTTTATGAGTATTTTAATCAATTTAAGGCAGTGGGTTTTGGTTAGAATCACGAACCTTAACTCAAATAGTTGAGTTACAGACGATTCCGGCATTGATTCTTGTATGAATACCATGCCGGTACAAGGTCTCGGCGTTGATTTTAGTATGAATACCATGCCGATATAGGTTTCCGGCATTGGATTTAGTATGAATACCACACCGGTTTATATCTCAATATTCACCTGAAACTGCATGTTAGGTTCCGACATTAATTTTAGGTTGAATATCATGCCGGTAGTTGTTATTTAATTTACAGGAAGAACTGAGAAATTTTAATACTGCCGGTATTGTCTCCATTTCGAAATCTATGCCGGTACTAGTTTTTGGCATAATCGAGCTTTTGAAAGACCATGCCGGATTATATGTAAAAGACTATAGAAAACTCTTCACTTTTTGTTTTGTAAGCCGACATAGTTTTTTAATATATTTCAATATTGTTTGTTGTTTACGATGTGTCTTTTGATATAGGGCAAAAGCTAAGGAAGCTAATAAAGGAAAAACTAAAGATGCTGGCATTAAGAAAAGAAAAAAGAACGCTCTTGGTACTCCCGAGTCTCTGCCTCCTCGAGGGAAGGAACTTGGTCGCAACAAGCGATTGGGGACAGGCTCTACAAGAGGAAAAAATTAGGAGAGTGGTGGGGACCGTAGAAAACTCGTAATCCGTGAACGTACTGGAACAGTTGATGATGAGCATGAGGAATAGGAAAACGAGGAGGAAGATGATGAGGTTGATCCAAGTCAATTAGCAATCCAAAGCGAAGTTTTAGAGGAAGACGGTGGGCCAAGTCAACAACCGACACAAGGTGAAGGTGAAGGGAACAACCGGGAGAAGGATATCAAGAGAAGAATAAAGTAGTCAAAGTAAAAGGTTCGCACCTTCCTCATTCTGATGACATGTTATCTGACCTTGGTCGTGGTAAATTTTGGGGTGAAGCTAACGATCCGATACCACTATTTGGCTACAAGGACACGTGGGCTCGTACTATCTATCAAACCGATGTAAGAATTTTTATCTTATGCATATGTATTGTTTTGTATTTATGTAAAATATCATAATTGTATTGTCTCTTAATTGTAGGATCATAAGAAAGTTGTGCGTGTTTGCCGTCACCAAGCCGTGAGTGATTGGCCGTTGGATAAGGAATGTAAAGAGGTCCAACAATTAATAAAGGACTCTGGGCTATATCCTTTGGTTGAAAATTATGTAAAGTATGATTCTGTGATAGTCAATTGCTTCGTCGAGAGGTATCATGGTGAAACTGATACCATGCACTTACCATTTGGGGAGATGACCTTGATCCCCAATGATGCTCAGAACATTCTAAGCTTATGGGTTACCGGCAAATCAGTTGCAGAAGGAGATAAGTGTCCGGACCTAGAATAGTCGAAGTTACACGCTCTGACTAACAAGCTGTTTGGCTGGGACTACGAAACTTCTTTGGAAAGCTTCTATGTATCTAAGAAAAGTAGGACAAAGACCATCAAACTGAAGATGCTTAAGGAGAGGTTTGAAAAAACGGAGGAGAGAAGAAAGAATGATGGCTGGGACACCGCACACATTCGTTATACAGCCGCTGCGTACCTGTTATTCATCTTGGGCACTAAGGTATTCCCTGACGCTAGTGGGAACAGGGTGAGTGCAAACCACCTACAATACTTGGATCCATTGGAAGAGGTCTGGGCTTATGAACACTTCCCAACATTGTTCACGAACTACAAATCCTTGACGATAAAAAAAAGTTCTAAACCCGATGAGCCTAGATATCGGAGATACGAGTTCAACAATACTCCGAAGCCCGGTAACAATTATCGATGGACATATATGAGATTGGCACTGGACGCGATGGCTACCAAAGAGGTTGTGTTCGACCATTACAAGGAGGCTAGAGAAAACCACCACTTTTTGAGGTATGCTAACGTTGGATTTTATAATGGAACGTTGTTCCACCCAAAGGGATACGTTATGGCTGATCCCCGACGTGTGATGCGGCAACTTGGATATAAACAACAAACTAGTTTGGAGACACTTGCGTTTGAAAGGTACATTGTTGACTATCCTCGGAGTATTTCATCTTCCTTAAGGTTGAGGGTAGAGTATACGCCAAATCCAGAACCAACACATTGGAGGGATAGGGAACCACATCGTTTGGTAGATATTAGTAATTGGAGATTGCGGAAAACGGTGATAAAGCCCATCCCGACTACATGTGGTATTACCTGCAATGGTCACATCCTTTTGTTGTGCGCCCGGATAACGTCAAAGTTCCACCCCAGAAAAACCCTCCCGTTCCAACTCCTACAGAGGCACCACCTACAATTGTCGGACTTGAGAAGACCGTTGGATTACTGGTAAGTATTGTTAATTGCTTAGTGGTTTAATGTATACATAATCTTATATTAGCATATATATATATATATACACTAATTATGTGTTGGATTTATGAAACTAGCGGTGTCGGCTTGGCAAGTTGAGGAAGATGTTTGGTTGCAAGAACGAGAAAGGAGAGGTGCTATCCCCTGAAGAAATGAAGGAAGTTGACGAAAATCTTGATAAAATGGAAGACCCTAATGCAAAAGCTCTGTTCGGGGAAACGAGGAAGGTGGTCTCCAAGAAGCAAAAGACCAAGTGATATAAGATTTGTATTTGTGTTTCTTCATTTGGATGGTGGTTGTTATATTTTGAACAATTTGGAACTTGTTTTTGTTTGTAACTCATGATGAACTATTTAGTTGTTTGGTTTATTTTTGGTTTATGGTAACTGGATTAAGAACATTTAAGCACAATTAAGTGGTTTGGTTTATGTTGAACATGTTTAGATTTTTAGAAAAAAAAATATTTTCTAAGTTTTCCTTACATAACTGGATATGTTCCGGCGTTGTAAATTCACTACATTTCAATGCCGGCATAAAGGTATTTTCTAAAACAATACCGTTAAATAAAGATGAAAGTCACCACGTTTCCTTTATAAAATTTGGACACTGCCGGCACGGAAATGTTTATTGATTCCATGCCGGCAGTCTGATTTTCTTAAAACTTGGGGAATTTTTGCAGAACACTGGTATGGTAAATAAGATATACGTCAATGCCGGTATTCTGTGCACCCTTCATAAATTTAGGTTTTCATAATGCCGGCATTGGGTTGGATAAAACTACAATGCCGGCTTTCTATGATTATACATGAGTTACGAATAGATAGTCTATTACATTAGATTTGATAGAATAATACTAAAAAAAAATAGGAATGAAGTACTTTTTGTGTTTAAGATGATCTCCTATTTAGTATCCCTTTTCAACAATTACGACACCTTTGAGCTTTTCACGAATATCTTCGAAGACATCGTCTGGAAGCTCCGTATCAAGGATCATCTTCATTGGTTCATATTCTCTTTCAACATATTCTTTTCCCTTCATATAACACCCATCACACCCATCAATAGGCTTGCGTTTGTAGCACCCCCAAAGCTAGCAGCTGACTAATCCAAGAGATTAACGAATAAAGAGGCACTAAAGATCTAAAACATTTACTTAAACAATCAATTAAGAAATCTGCTACAAAACTTAACCCAAAACTAGCCCCGCTCTGAAATAAATATATACAAGAACTCCTCTCAAATGATACATATACAATAGTCATTAGGTTTGCAAAATAAAATATACAACATAATAAACATAGCCGAAGTTAACCAACTAACGGACTCAACACCTCGAAGCTTCCGCAACGCAACCCTGATCTGTCTCTGAAACTAAAAGTAGGAATGGGTGAACACATCATCCCTAAAAGGGGTGCCCAGTAGAAATAACATTTAACTTTCAAGAAATCATGAGCAAGACTTGGAAAACATACATGCTTTCCCAAACATTAAAAAGTGACCAAGTCACTGAAATAAACAAACATGTATATGGACAAACTCCTTCTTCAAACAATTTACTAATATGGTTGTAAATTCCGAACTCGCAAATTCACACCTATATAGCTATGGATGTCGACAATTCCGAACTCACAAACTGACGACCAATATAAACATAAAAGCTCGAAAGTAAGTAGGTATAAATGCGAAGGAGCGTATCCTATATACCACAGGTGGAAATTCTTATTTCTCATGACAATTCATAATGACATTCGAAACATTACGAGTCCTTTCCAAATCATGGAGAGATTAAAAGAATCAACAGAACAATCATAATACAAACTGAACAATGCATGGAATGCACAAAAAGACGATGCATGAGTTTATAAACATAAACCTTTGTAAAAGAAAGAGTTAAATGTAAATTCCCACCTCTTTTGATGACAAGCCACGCCTACCTCGAGATCCACGATCCACTGGTTCATCCATTGATTCAATCGTTGTTAATATAGACTAACTGTTAATCACACAAGAACTCTAACAAACTAGCCAAAATGGCTCACACAAAATTCATACAAGTCTATCTAATGGTTCTGAGCCCATTATGGATTTATAGCTTTTCATTCTCTATCTTTAGCATAGCTAAGGTTTACTAATTCAGTTAGATCGGTTCTATAGTCCATTAGCTAAGTCTTATGAATATCTACAATTTGGTAGAAGGAATCAAAGACTAATTCAGACCACAACTGGTCCAATACAAGTTCATAAGGAAAACTGGCTATAAGCCCAAATTGACTAAACAAGCCCATTAACTAAGGTCCATTCCATTTGAGTCAATTAACGGTCGTTAACGGTCAAACTGGCGATCACATGTCAACTAACAGTCAACATCTAAGACCAGGTCAATGTCAACGATCTACTGGTCACTAGGTCAAACCGATTCAACTCAGGTTAACAGGGTCAACTCGACTCAGTCAGATTAACTGAGTCAGCTAAGGTTAAATCAGTCAGACATCTGACTGGGATGACAAACAGGCCTAAGTCTCAAGAATAGAAGTTCATATAATCACTATACATTTCATTCGTTCAAAAACAACTTCACAAATCAATTTCAAATACAATACAGCTTACCTATAATTGCAGTTGCAAGCCTGCACTGGAAGCACTAACTATAATCCCACAACCAAACCATAGTTTCAACTCAATCTGCAACATTAACTTCAACAGCTACACAACAAGACAACGCCACCTGCAGTTCCAATTACATAAACCTCCACCCAAAACATCTAATCCTCAACCTCCAATACACAGACCACACCACCCATCACTAGACTGCAATTGCAACTTCAGATTCGTATCCCCAATAATTTCTCACCATTTCCGAAGTCTTGTAATTCATCAATCCAACCCATGAACTGCAACACCACTACCTATCCCCTAAACAATACCAGTTAACACTTCACTCGAAATATTAGAAACACCATCAGCACCTCACTAACACTGAGTTCAACTCGTACAACATTTCTCAGCTTCACCACCACAAGCTCAATTAACACTCTTCAACTGCATTCCATAATCCAGTTCTAACACAACTCAACTCAGTCTCAGTTCTATTCTAATCATAGTTTCATCACAAACACTGAACTATTCCACTCCAACACCAATTATAATTCCAACTTCAGCAAACTATGATTACATATCTACTCTGAACACAACCCATTAAGCAGTATTATAACCAGCTGCAATATCTTCAATCAATTACTCATCTTATCTTAATTCCTTATCCACAATTACACATTACAACTACCCCAGAACTATCACCATTATAGGCTCATTCTTAATACCACCCTTTACAATTCCACTATCAATCATGTATAATCAAACAATAACTATACTGAATCAATTCAGAGAAATAATTACCTCAAATACATGTCCAACACATTAAGACTAATCCATCTTCTCTGCTAATCCAGTTCAAATTCAATTAACACCAAATACCCAACTGCTGCTTCTACAATCATCAACCACCCTCTTAATCTTCAACCATTACAACTCGATATCACCCTCTGCTCATCCACAAACTCCAAAGAGAATCTAATTTCAGAAACTCTAAATCATGAAAATCGAATCCACTAATCAACCAGTTCTAAACCTCAATTAAACAAACTCATCTAACGATCCAGTTTAATTCTTCGAACGGCAACTCAGACAAACCCTAGTTCTTCATCATCTACAACCCATCAATCCGTAACTTCAAAACAATATCAATTTACCAATTTTCTGAGAAACCCTAACTTTCTCGATTCACCACCGAATCAACTTCAAAAACTCAATTAAACGACTACCCATGCTTCCTTACCTAGCAGTAGCTCTATACATCAACTTCAAAATCTTCAGAACATCAATCCACTCTACGAACCCTAGTTCTGCTTCTCCCTGATTCATCTTTCTTTTAATCTTCTCCAAACTCTAACCGAACCCCATAACTTAATCCATCACCACCATCCTCGATTCATTTGTTTCATAAATTTTCTTTAGAAATTTCCCAGCAGATTTTCTCTCTGAATCGCCAGAGGAAGAACAGAAGAAGAAATAAGAAGAAAGATAAAGAAGAGTTTATCTTCTCGATTCGGTCTAGATAAGACCAAAGGATATTTATGGAACACCCACTGAATTGGATAAGGGCAGCCCCTGTTGGTCTAATGAAAAAAGTCTATTTTGCCCTTCATACTCCTCCGATGATATCTTCTTCGTCCGGTATCCAATTAACACGTTCAAGTAGTCCATTTCGCATAACTTTTCGAGATCTATCTAACGATACTAGCTTCGTATCTAAATCGTTGTTAGATTAATTTCTATTAAAATCTATATTAACTAATCGAGTCCTTAGCCGGTAAATCGTCTCTTGACCGGTCTAATAGCATTGACGAGCTTGAGGGTCCTTACAGCATTGGTCCTTGTGTTTGTCTCTTGATTCCGATAGTGCAACAGCTTTGTCTAACCATAGAAACTCTTCGCATTTTGGGTGATTCAAACACCTTAGAAACATTCTTCCATTTTCAGCATCATCAGTTTTTGCAATCCAAAACCGGCATGTCCCATCACAATTTCTACACTTCGAATAAATATAAGGACAATCCATGGCTAAATGATAAGGTGACTTGCAAATTTGACAGCTGCAGTGATGACTCTGTAAGAGAAGATTTTATTAGTGATAGGTCTTAATAGAGAAGATTTTAACTGTCGATATAGTATTAGTAATGGTGAGTCTACTTACTTTGCAAGTAAAGCTTGATGGTGGTTTGCAAATAGAGCTTGTTGATGAATCGCCCATTGCTTGTGAATCTTGAACCGTACTTGCTTGATCTATTTTTTTTACTCTTGCGTTCTTGAGAGAAGGATTTTTTTATTTGGTGGGTGCTTTCAGTATATTTTTCCAAGGGAATGGGGGGGGGGGGGGGGTATTATATAGAATGAAGCTCCAACGGTCATATTTTTCAAAAAACTAGCCGTTATTTTTTGAATTTACCGTATGCCGGCATAGTCGTATTTATATTATATATGCCAGTTCAGCTGCCGACATTGTATGTTGGTATAGCAACGATGCCGGCATTTTCTACAGAATGGGCACAATTTCTGTATAAAATAAATCAGGTACCGGCATAGATATTGAATACTAATCAATACCGAAAACTGTTGTCGGTTTTCTAACTACATTAATATCAGTGCCGGCTTCTGTGATTTAAAAAAAAAACTAGTCGTTGAGGTATTTCTCTATATAAATAGAGCTCATACTTGGACCCAATTGCCCCAAAACCGTGTGTTATCTATATCCTAAAGACTAGGAACTTATTAGATAAGTTATGAAACCCTAAACCCTACCTATAAATAGCCTAGTAGAGAACCTACTCATCTCCTACTTCCATATACAACAGATGGCATCGTTTGACTCCGGGGAAGATTTAGCAATCACCAAAGCATGGTACGCCGAAACTCGAGTTCTAGACGACTCTTCGTCCAAGACCTTATGGGCGAAGATTTGTAACAAGTTTAAGCACGATTGTGGGAACCCGAAAAGAAGAAGTGTTCAACAAATCGAGGATAGGCACGCAATCATCCTAGATGCGGTAGTTGATTTTTTTTTTAAATCAAACACCGGATCTCGCACGCTAGCTGCATTAGCTTGTCCCCTCAACAACTCGTAAGTATCTTTAGGCATGTTATCCAACACAATCCACTTTTTTCAATTTATATTTAACAAAGTATGTTTGTGTGTTGTTTTTGTAGCACGAAGCTGTGAAAATGCGCTACTTAGAGGAAAAGGGTGAAGCATTCACGTTTGATGAAAACGTGAACTTCATGGTATTCAAAGTTACGGAGTACCACTAGCTGGTGAATCGGAGACGGATTCTTTGTAAGAAGATTGATAGGTTTAGTAGTTTTTGGTTAGGTTTTATGGGTAAATCTCTATGTAAACCCTCACGAGACTATAACTCGTCCACTTGGGTTACCTAGTGGTTCAAAGGCTTGATTCACGTGCTCAGTGCATCCGTGATTCCTACGAAAAGGATTAGATTTGAAATAAATTAAAATTCCAGCATAATATCTTAACTCTGCCGTTACTGAGTCGGCTTTGTAATTATACAAAAATCTATGCCGGGAAAGGTTGACAAAATGTAATGGTTTCTATATTCAATAAACCCACTTCCGGCATGGATATCAAATAATAAACAACGTCGGCATATTAATGCCGGCATTTTTTATATCTTTCTCCCAATGCCGGCATTGAACATTTTGAAAAATACACAGATTTTATGCGACTTAACGACCTTGAACGTTTATCTGAATTTCATAAAACTCCAACTAATAGTCCGCCACGGGCTACTAGCCAACCTATACTATTTTCAAAGGATTTCAAAGAAAACTTAAACTTTTGAAAACTGGGCCTCTTCCCCCATTGCTGATTGGTTTTCGATATAGCCAACCTATACTATTGACCTGCATAGGCCACTGGAAAACTAACTTTAGTCGCATTATTTGCATTGTGATGATGAAAAGTATTAGGATAGTCATGAGTTCGAACCTATCAACACGCACTTAGATTTTATTTGACTTATCAAAAAAATCATAAAACTAATTCATTAAACCGAAAACTCATACATCTAATCAGAAATAAATTCGAAGAAAAATTAAATAACATATAGAATAAAGGGAAAATAACATTGGTATTCAACCCTTAGTCGTAACCCATGAAATTGTCTTTCAAGATATTGTAGCATTCACTGTGCTCAAATTATTTGTTATATAGACTTGAATACCGGTGAAGACCAAGGTTTCTATGAAAATAACGAATGAAAAATAAGTTAACTTTAATCATTGTTGATTTGAGTGAAAGTTGGGGAGGCACTTACTCGTCGTTTGATCGTCCATCAAGGAAAAGCTCTCTTAGCAAAGGCTTCTTCTTCCCGCAATTTATGACACTCTTCGTTGATCTCATGTTGTCTTATCCTAATGTCGTTGGCTGATCTTACAATACAATTACCATCTAACGCCACAAATACCGTATGAATACGGTTCCACATTTGATCTTCGGGTTCCCTCATGTGCAGCGAGTGAGTGATATCGTGTATTCTTATCACAACACACGCTCTAAAAATAACAGTATTTTCTTCTTTAACTCAAGCAATAACCATTTTAAAAGGATTTAAAAGTGATGGGTTAATAGTGTTTGAGGGTTACGGGTGAGAATGAGAAAGAAATTGAAATGGATAGGTCTCCCTTTATAGCCTTCAATGCCCAACAACTATTTTTTTCAAACCAAAAAACAGTAAATTGAACTTCCGGCGTGGATGTTAAGTTTATGACAACGCCGGGAATGATCGTAAAATGTGATGGTTTTCTGTATAAAATGAATAGGATACCGGCATAGTCGTCGACAAATAATCAACGTCGGCATTTAATTTGAATTTGTTAGCGATGCTGGCTGCAACGTACTGAAATATAACGATCATTTTAGCCGGCAGAGTAACAACAATGCCGACTTGATAAAGTGGAAAAAGAGCCGTTGGGTCCTTATCTATTTATAGTAATAGAGTTACCCATTGCACTTGTTACCTCAAAAAAAAAAATTTGTAAGCTCTACCACATATCTCAAATGGAAAATCCATCACCAACTACCGAGTTCTTTGTTGCCATGGAAAAAGAAAAACTTAAGAGGAACAAATTAGCCACTCTAATAGGAAATCCATTATCATCCACCACCAACTCAATTTCCCTTATACAAGAAAAACTTCGAAGGAAGGAAGAAACCACCAAGTCAATTGCCGCAATGGAAGAAGAGATACTTAAAAGGAAAAGAGAAGAAGAAGAGGCAGCAAAATATGAACAATATCGCAAAGAAACTAAAGAAATATACAAACATGCAAGACAAGCGAAAATAGAAGCGGATGTTGAGGAAGAAACCGTATGGATTAAAAATTTCTACATAATATCGGATCTCCCGGAAGATGACCGCCCTTTAAGCATTCTTTGGAATCTTGTGACTACTGGTCCTTGTATGCCAAAGTTTGTGGAAGGTAAGTGCAAGAAACGCAAAATGGAATATAGTGATGTGTATGTAGTGAATCGAACAACTGCCCTCAAAAAATTATGTCACAAATACAACGAGTTTCTCGCAAAATACAGAGGGAATAGGTATCAAGCTCAGGCCGCATATACCAAGTGGAGAGGAGAGTCTTTTAGGCATTTCGAAGCTGCTTTGTTTATTGAATCTCGTTCCAAGAAATGATGTTAGTTGCAGTTAGCTTAAGAGCTTTCATTTTACGTGTTTAATCTTTTAAAGTTTCTTTCTTTATGCGATTAATATGAAAGTTAAAAATATGATTGTCGATATTGTTTGAAATTACAGTTTGGTCAGTTTGCTTTAACCCTTCCGGCTAGTCCTTTTGGGAAAAACAACGTTTAGTGGTGTTTATGCTGGCATGAATTGTTAACCTAAGACAATATCGGTACAATTCTCGGCATTGTAGTGTGATCAACATACAATGATGGAATTCTGGACTCAAATTAAACTGAATCGTCAATATTACGACATTGAATTTCTCCATCTATCAATGCCGTCATTATGACGGTTTGTTATTTAAAACGGATAAAACCATTAAAGTGATGGTTACACCTCTTGAAACCGAATGGAAACTAGTCCGTCTTTCCATCTCCATTATTCTCTTTATCCTCTCTTTTTTTTTGCTTCTCGTCTCTTCCAAAAACACTGAACTCCTTTATTTTGTTTCATCTTCTATACCAACTCCATTCAATTCTTCAAACCCAAAGAAGAATGGGTCGTCGCAAACCTCCTGAAAAACCTATACCTAATCCTGAAGGGGTTGTTGATGATCATGGGAAATCGAAATCAAAAGCGCAATAAGTGCACGAAGATAGGATAAATCAAGCCGCTCTTGAACAATATGAAGAGGAAATAAAAAAATTGATGCGGTAAGTGATATCTATGTTGAATTGAAGCATGTTTAGGGTTTATCTCATATTAGAAAACACAAATTGATAGTTGCATGTTTAGGCTTTCTACTACACTAAAAGAAAATTTTGAAATTGCAATATAGTCAATAGAAATTCAATTACAATTTAGTTTCGGCGTGGAATTCAATTTGAATACCATGCCGGATTATATATCTTGTATCCCCCTTTTATTGCATGGAAATACCGGCATGGAAATCGAATTGCATCCAATGCCGAATAATATGACGGTATTAAATCTAACTTTCACTCAACGCCGGAACACGATGCCGGCCTTGTAGTTTTAATAAATTCCATGTCGATTTTGATTTCATTTTTTTGTTAAATCTTTGTACAAAATTCCCATAATTTCATCATTTTCGCTCACTAAATTACTACGCCGAGACCATTGCCGGCATTGTTTTTAGGTTTACAATCCATACCGACTTACTGTATATAATCATCCCTCATATTGTGTTTTCATTTCGTGTCTCGGGACATAGGTCTAAAGAAACACAAAGCAAGAAAGGAAATAAGGTAGTTATGGAAGAAGGAAAAACTAAGTCTGCTCGTCCTCGACGTAGTCGATCTTATAAGGACCATGGTAAGAACATGATTCGGGACCGTACGGGGGACACAAGCAGCAGTGATGAAGAAGGGTTTGAACGATTTGTACATGCTGAACCAGCCCGAGCAGGTGGCTCATCCTCACAAGGATTAGGACAAGCTGAAGTTGAAGCCGATGATAACAAGGAAAAGGAGCTCCCATCCCACCTTCCTAATAAATATGACATGCTTCCAGAACGCACATACGGCAAACAGTGGGGCCAGTCGAGAGATCCGAAACTCTTATTTGACTACAAGGACTCTTGGGCTCGTTGGATCTATTCAACTTATGTAATACGTTTGCATCTTGTTATTATATTATTTATCTATGATCAAGTGAATTTAAGTTAATTTGGTGTGTTTTTGTAGGACCACAACAAAGCCTTCCGTGTTTCCCGCCATCAATCAATGGATATATGGGTTTTGGAAGATGAGTGTGAAGGTGTTCAAGCATTAGCCAAAGCATCTGGGTTGTATCATGTGGTAGAAAATTATGTGGAAACTGATCAATTCACGACAAAATTGCTTCTTGGAGAGGTTTTATGGTGCAACTGATATCATGCATTTTCCTTTTGGTGAGATGACCATTATCCCTGAAGATGTTCAAAGAATAGTAGGTCTAGAAGTTCTTGGGAAAGCCATTAAGGAAGGAGATAACTATCGGGACCTGGAATGGGCCAAGATATATGAGCTGACTAAAAAGTTATTTGGGTGGGACCAGGAAACGACTATAGCAAATATTTACAAGGCAAAGCATTCCCGGACAAAGACTATCAAACTCCTCACGCTCAAACAATTGTTTGGGGGTTTGAAGGCCAAAGAAGGGGAAAAGACTGGATGCCCGAACAAATTCAGCACACTGCCGCTGCTTATCTGTTATTCACCTTGGGCACTTTGGTATTCCCCGACGCTAGTGGTAACAGGGTGCATATGAACAACCTATAATACTTGGATCCCTTGGATAAGGTTCATGAGTATTCATGGGGAATTGCTTTCTTGGCACATTTTTTGGCAGAGATGCGTATAGCTTCTAAGGCGAACGCCTGTCAATTTATTGGGAATTTAACTGTAATTCAGGTACCGTTCTCTAGTTATTTTGTAATCATTGTCATTAATTTTGTTAGTTTCCAATTATTTTGTTTCTTATACATTTCATTGGAACGATCTTTCATTGTAAAGGTGTGGGCTTATGAACACTTCCCAACATTGTTCACGCGCCACAAAGCGTTGAAGTTAATAGAGGAATGGCAACTGCAACAGCTTCTAGCTCATAAATACTTTTTCAACAATGCTCTAATACCCGATAACAAATCTCGGTTGACCGCCATGAGAGTAGCTTTGGACAAGGTCGCTCCCCAAGATATTATGTTTGACCCATATAGGAATGCCAGAGGAGTTCACTTTGCAAGGCGTGACAACGTTTCATTTTGCAACGGATCATTGTTTTATCCAAAAGGATTTGTTATGCACAACCCTCGTCGTGTAATGCGCCAACTTGGGTACAAGCAGAAAAGTCTTACAGATACATCTTATCAAAAATTCTATCATAACTTTCCTCAATGCCAAGCAAATGACAAGCATACTATGGTAGTTTACAGCCCAAATCCCCTTGGTGTACATTGGAGGGAAAGGGAACAACGTGAACTTGTGCTGGATAGGGTTGGTTGGGAATTGGCGGAAAATTGTTATGAGTCAGAACCAGACTTCCTCAGAGGTCATTTGAAGTACTCGCATCCTTATGTTGTACACCCGGCTTCCGTTGAAGTCCCCCCACAAGCAAAACCTCCCTCCACAACTTTGACTGAACCTACTGTACCCGGACTTCAAAAGATCCTTACGCTGTTGGTACATATTTCTTGTTCACTTCTTATTCTTTTAATCTATATTTATGAACTTATATAAGTGTACATACTAAGTACATGTTGAAAAATATGACAACAGCGTCAGCGGCTAGGAAAATCGGGAAAGTTGTTTAAGTACAAGAAAAAAAGAGGAGATGTGCTGACCCCGGAAGAAATGAAGACAGTTGAGCAAAGGATAGACAAAATTGAAGATCCAAAGGCAAAAGAATTGTGGGGCGAAAGGAAGAAGAGGGCACACAAGAAGCCAAGGACCGTGATTGAAGATGTTTGTTAATGTTTCTTCTATGGTATTAGTTAGGTCTTGAATAATCTAGTGTTGGTTTATATTTGTTTGTGTGTCTTAAACAATGTGGAACATGTGTTTGTTTGTGTGTCTTGCTAAACTCTTTGCTTGTTTTAGTTTATGTTTGAACATCTTTGATTTGTTTTCGGTTTGGAACATCTTAACTTTGGAGATGGTTCGTTAAACAATCTAATGTTGTTATTTGATTTATTATGTTAGTAAAGTTGTGTCAAATTACCCATTTGCCAGCATACATTTATAATACCGGTAACGTCTAAAAATGCAGAATTAATGTTTTTATGACTGTACCGGCATGGTCGAAATTTTAAAAACAATGCCGGTACTCTGAATTCTCAAAATCACAGAAATTTTAGAGTTTCGGCATTGAAACTTTTTCAGTAACCATGCCGGTAGTCTGCATTTTCCAGACACAAAATCTTTTTGGCAGAGTTCCGGTATGGTTGGTAATTTATTTCCAATGCCTGCATATGTACTAATTTTTCTGTATATGTTTTCTGCATTTCTGGCAATGTTACAAAAGTTTAGTTCTACGCTGGGATCTGTTCCCGGCATTGTAATCTTGAAACTTAATCATGCCGGCATTGGCACGTCCATAGAAATGTCAAAATATCATTTAATGATTACAATTCAAACTTCCAAAAAAACAAAATGTTGCGCATTAGTGAATCACATATATCCAAATTACTCATCATCGCTTCCACACAAATGAACTTGTATCTTTTCTCGGTTAATTGATAGGGCCAATTCATACCAAACTTGGTGATTCTCCTCATACAATTTCATCCATTCCTCCGAGTGTCAGGAGCTATATCCTTGTTTTTAGTCAACGCACAAACCGGTGGCAATGGACAATTTTCCTTGAGTTTCAGAATAATGAAATGATTCCCGTTCATGAACGCTAAAACAATTCTTCTCTTCTTAAGAGATCCTTCGCACTTTTGCCACTTTGGTGTATATGTTGCTTGGACAGTGGGGATAAAATAGTGAACAACCCAATTAAATGTATCCGCCACTAGATGCCCACAAACCGGTATTCCCATCCAATATTGAGTAGGAAGGAACTTAATCTCGTTCTCGGGCCCTAACACCCAAGCACACAAACTATCAAACCCTTCTTCATCACTAAGCAATTGCTCATAAAAGCTCTTATTATTAATAAGTTGAGCGGTCATCCTCGTTCTAGCATATCGACATGGTGTCATCCTTTTACTAACCTCCTTCTCAAAGATTCCTAATTGTTCGGTCACGACATGATAACCACAATTTCCATCTCCATCTCCATCGTCCGTATATATAATATACTCGCGAATAATCTCGGGAAGTTGCATTATGTACGACTCTATTTTGGTATGGTAACTTCTAGTGGCCTACCTGTTTTGGGATCCTTATACATCTTCATATTACCAATTTGTAGATTTATCATCTTCAATCCATCCTCTGCAAACTCCAAACTTTCAATTGGTTGAGTATGTAAAGGGAGTGCGTACTTTCTTGGCCTACCTCTTCGCTTTGGAACCGAAACTACATCAACTTTGGTCGTGCCTACAGAGTTGTCACCATCTTGTTTTTGTTGACTAGATATGGGCCGCTTCCCTTTGCCATCACTTATCTTTGGTACTGCTTCGGAATTTTCACCTTGTTGTGCTTGACTTGATGTAGGTTCCTTATTCGGCCTTCCCTTTTAGTTTGCCGCCGCCGCTCCATCAACTATGGGTGTGCCTTCGAAATGCTCTCCTTGGTGTTCTTTGTCACTTGATATTGGTACCTTCGTCGGCCTACCCCTTTTCTTTGCAACCGCCGCTCCATCAACTATGGTTGTGGCTTCGGAATGCTCACCTTGTTGTTCTTGTTCACTCGATGTGGGTACCTTCTTCGGCCTACCCCTTTTCTTTGGAACCTCCGCTCCATCGACTCTAGATGTGGCATCCGCATCCTCAACTTGTTGTTCTTGTTCACTCGATGTAGGTACCTTCTTCGGCCCACCCCTTTTCTTTGGAACCTCCGCTCCATCGACTTTTGGTGTGGATACAGAATCCGCCGTTTGTTGTTGACTTGATAGCGGTTCCTTCCTCGGCCTACCTCTTTTGTTTTGAACCGGCGCTTCCGCGAACCTTGCTTCCGAAATCTCACATGCGGTTGGATCTTGTTTCTTACTTGCCTCAAGTTAACATTCACGCTGACTCATTTGTTTCAATTCTTTTCTTTGTCTTCTCCTTGCCATTTTGGTTTGTGGTATACCGGGAGGATCTCCCTTTGTTGGTTCTTCACTTTGTACTGTGATGTAATTTTAGATAGTGGTAAGAAATGAGGTTGTCGTTCACTCGGATTTGTAGAGATTACAGTTTTTAAAAATACTAAATAAATATATACAAAGATATTTAACAATGGGCGAGAGGTACTGGGACTAAGGATTTAGCCAATCTTTATAATATAAGGTTCACTTATTTATTCTCAACAATTTTAGCTCAAGAAATATAAACATGGACTCTATTTTTGCCAAGGTAGATTCTCAAAACATTGATTGTAAATGTTAAGCATGGGACATCAAATCACCTAAGCTAAGCATGACCCATCTAATCAAATGACAACCAATTTAATCAAATCATATTTCGATTAATTTTAATGCAAAAGTCATAAAAATAATAAAAATAAATTTACCCATGTATGAAGTTCGGCCTCCTCCGTCGTCCCAGTGTTGAGGTTTAACTCATCATGTCGAAAACACACTCAAAATATGTATTCATGGCTCAAAAAGTGTTTACAAGAAGAGAAAATAATGAAACAGGAAATCTGCAACAGCACAGGTGCGTTACAGACCGACTGTTTCAACTCTCAACTGTTATGATGAAGATAATCGTTACAAATCTGAAGATAAATGTTGCAGAAAAGGATGAAGAAACTGTTACAATGAAGATAAATGTTACAAACCAGTTGAAGAAACTGTTACAACGAAGATAAATGTTGCAAACCAGTTGAAGAAACTGTTACAACAAGTTGAAGAAACCGTCGATGTTTCCCTGTTCTTCACGAGCAGCAGCAGCAACAACAACAGAGTTCTGAAAACTCTTGATTCACGCCTCCTAAGCTCTCCTCTCGACCCCAAACTCTCTACACCCCTTCTATGGAACCTTGTGACTCTATTTATACACCAAAATCCTAAAAATCACGCGTCAATTACACAAAATAATTCTCATTTACTCCCATGCATGGAAAAGAATAATTTCCATTTTTT
>JAJJMB010000989.1:1542222-1626391 GCA_023531105.1 Papaver atlanticum | reverse complement strand
TCCAAAAATCTGATTGAAAATCTTCCATGGATAAACATAATTTTCCCGCCTTTTTTTGTTTTTGAACGTGAAGGAGAAGGGGGTGCCCCTTATCCGCTGCTGGATTCCGAATAACAAATGTCCCTTGGGTGCCTTTAGACAACTTTTCGAGCCGATTTTTTCAAAAATGTTTATTTCCCAAAAATACCTACAAACACATAAAACACCATAATAAGTACAAAAATGGGTACTAACAATATACACAATAGAGATGAAAATAGACACATAAATGCGTCTATCATACTGTCCATGGGCGAGTAATTAGCCTTAGTTGGCTCAACAAGACTTGTCGGCTATCCCAGTTTCTGCGTGAGTAAGCGTCGAAGAATTCCTTTGCTTCGTTTGTATTCCATGGTGATTGTCCGGGAGCTTCCGTAGGGGGAGGGGTGAAATATAGTTGTTTCCAAAATGGATCGATAACCTCAATAGGTATCACTTCATACGTAACAAGCTTATGACGACACGGAAGCCCCAATGAAGACATGTCGGGACAAATACACACATCACCTGGTTTGCCTTAGTTTATCTCCTTTAGCATTTCTCTCATCATATGTTTTATTTCCCAATGAGACACGTTGAATTCTATTCCTCGGAGAAACTTACCACATTGAAGATATTGAGTCATCCTTTCCATTGAGCTTTTCTCAAAAGCCTTCATGATCCTATCGATATCACTCTTGAAGTATTGCTCCATTGCCACGGTGGTCGTATGATCGAATTTTAGATAGTGGTAAGAAATGAGGTTGTCGTTCACTCGGATTTGTAGAGATTAAAGTTTTTATAAATACTAAATAAATATATACAAAGACTATTAACAATGGGAGAGAGGTACTGGGACTAAGGATTTAGCCAATCTTCATAACATAAGGTTCACTTATTTATTCTCAACAATTTTAGCTCAAGAAATATAAACATGGACTCTATTTTTTTTTCCAAGGTAGATTCTCAAAACATTGATTGTAAATGTTAAGCATGGGACATCAAATCACCTAAGCTAAGCATGACCCATCTAATCAAATGACAACCAATTTAATCAAATCATATTTCAATTAATTTTAGTGCAAAAGTCATAAAAAAGAATAAAATAAATTTATCCATGTATGAAGTTCGACCTCCTCCGTCGTCCCAGTGTTAGGGTTTAGCTCTTCATGGTGAAAACACGCTCAAAATTCATCTTTATTAATGCTCAAAAGTGTTTTATAATTGATGAAAAGGAGAAAAAATGGTGAAAATCGGGTTTTGTAACAATTATATTTGTTACAAACCTTTGTTACAGAGAACGATAATTGTAAAGTGCTGTTGTTACTGTAGCATATAAGACTGTCCTGGAACGGTCGCATACACTGTAGCAGTTACGACTGTTTTTGGGCGTCTTATGTTCTTCGTGTTCTTCAGTTCCGCAGCAGCAGAAACAGCAGCAGCAGAGCCTGTAAACCTCTGATTCTCGCCTCCTCAAGCCTTCTCAGCCCCCCAAACTCCCGACACCCCTTCTATGTGATCCTAGGAACCTATTTATACATCATTGCGACGTTGAATCTCCTCCATTAACTACAAATAATTTTCTTTTACTCGGGTATATTTTTTTCCATTTTTTTTCATTGATTTTGATTTTCACGCATCTGCAGCTGTATTTCTTTCCTTCTATACCTTCTTCACGCTCCATAATATCGAATAAGTCTTCCAAGCACGTGCAGTACACGTTTAAATTTCTCACAACTCATGCAAGCTCATGTTTTTCCTCCAACTCCCTGTTTGGATTAAACCAAGTTATCCAGCCAAATTTGATCGATAAAATCACCCATACTAGCTTTCTATAGTCATATCACGTCTACTCACTAAGTTTCAGGGATTGAATCTCACTAAATCACGTCCAAACATCCAATCGAAATTCTGCTGTTAATGAAAATATTTTCCCGGCAAAATTCATTTTTTGAATTTGAGAAGAACATGTCCTCCCCCTAATCCTACACGGGTGTCCCTTTAGCACTTGTCTTATGGGGTGCAAATAGTAATTTTTTGGCGTAGATAGTAATTTTCCGGGGTTCCTCCGACACATTTTTGGGGTGCTTCCGGTGCATTTCTGGGGTGCCTTTAGTACTCTATCCTGGGGTGTAAAACACCACTTTTCGAGCCAGTTTCGCCGCCAGAGCTTATTTCTCTAAAAATACCTACAAAGACATAAAATAACAAAATAAATACAAAATCGAACACTAACAATATATACAATTGAGACATATTAGACACAATAATGCGTCTATCACCGTAACCACGTCTCCTTGGTTAGACTCGATGAGATCTTTAAATCTCCCATGAGCGGAGTCCGCTGTACTAATTGCTTCATTCCTATAGTGTCTATACCGGTTTGTCCATGCATGCACAAATTTTTCCTTGTACTTATCCAACCATTGCTTCCGACAACACGAGACGGAACTTGGATACCCTTCGTTCCAATTGGCAATAAACTTGTTCAAATTCTTTTCGTACATATCCTCGGTAAGAGACCGATAAACTTTCTCCCAATCTCTTTGAAATTCCAACCACTTTTTATGATTTTCATTGTATTCCTTGTCCACTTTATCTTTGATCTTTCCTCTTTCTTCTTCTTCTTCTTCTTCCGGTGATAGTTTCTTCGTCCGAATTTCTTCCTCAAGTTGAGCAATCATTATCTTCTTAATATCCCCCTTTGTGGGTTCAAACAAAGCATGACAAGTTTTTATCACATTTTGACGTATATGATATGTACATAGGAAATCTTGTGCATCCGGGAAGACGTCGGATATTGCATTTATTGATGAGTCATCGTTATCGATTATGATGACCCTCGGAAGATGATTTTCCCGGAAGAGTAATTTCAATTGTCGTAATGACCAATTATAATTATAATCCTCTCGTTTTCCATTAAACACCAAGCCAGTGTGAATGATACCTTGTCCAATGTTTGCCCCACGATGTTGAACAACGACATATTGTATTTGTTTGTCTTATAAGTGCAATCCATCATAAGAACACCACAACATATATGAGCCAATTGTGCAATCCAAGGATGCTAAATGAATATTTGAAGGGGCTTGTTGTCCGGCTCTCTTTTAATGATACACGTGTAGTTGTGATCCCAGGCTATCTTCTCAAATTCTTGCATAACCGTCCTACCTTGCCATTCCACCCTTCTAATAGTTGCTTGTGCGCTATAAATTGTACTCAGAGAATAAACGCTTGTCGAATCCTTTTCCTTGAAGCCTCTGAGAATTTGTCTTGGTTTAATACATTCTTTGGTAAATCTCTTCACATCCTCCATTTCATGAGGTTTTATCTTCGCAACTAATGAGTGGCCAACAAAACTTTTCGGGTCCTCGTGGTTATGACGGCCAAACCACACCGCACATTCCCATCCTTGTCCTTGTTTCTTAAATTGAATACAAGCTTAAAGGAGCAATTATCCTTCCTCGTATGAGTCTTGTATACCCTATTAGTCTTCTTTGGATATACATAGCCCTTTCTCTTGTGGTTATTCTTCTCCTTGTATGACCCACTTCTCTCGCAAACCATCTCGAACCAAAAATATGAACCTTGGGTATTCCTCACTTGCACACACATGTTCTTATTAGCCGTCTTTTTAGCCCAATCGATTGCTTATAAGGTTCATTATAAGCAATCCCTAAGTAAAGTTCAAAATACCAGGTGAAAAGTATTCTTTGGTGACATACCAGAGGAATTTTATAGTATTCCGACGTATCCCGACCAAGCGGTCACAATCTAAGGAACAAATGAAAATAAAATAAAATAAAAATACAATGCCGAACCATAGTTCCGGCATGCTCGAACACAGTTCTGGCATGGTCGAACTTAACCGAAATTGAAGACCAAATTTGAAACGCTTCCGGCATAATAATTTCATTGGAAATCAACGCCGTAAGCTAGTGTGCCGGCATGCTCATTACCTAAGATTCCACGCCGAAACACAGTGCCGGTGTAGTCGATAATTAATGAACCACGTCGATTTTTAACTTTCGAAGTCACTAATTCATGTATGTTTTTTTTGAGGTGCCGGCATGGTAACTTTACTATTGAACCATGCTGGTAGGATATTACGTAGAATATTCTGTGGTTGAATACAATGCCGGCATGCATTTCAAAATGGGGGATATTATAGGCCGACATGGATGTAGTATGAATACCATGCTGGTATGGGTGCTTCCGGCGTTGTATTCATACTACGTCCATGCCGGCACCGAGCTTTTTCAGCAGCAAAAATGGTGAATTCAAAGAAGAAAAAAATCAAATTTTTGACACATTAGCACCGGTACCCGAGTATCGGGAGTGATTGCATGTTGAACTTGTTTACTTTCTTGGGTTGGTTCCTCATGAAACACTTCATGCTCATAAAAATCATGATCTAAGGGTGTTGGTTCCACAAATAATTGCAATTGTGAATTGTTATCATTAGCTGAAGATTCAAGATATACTCCTTGTTGTAGTTAAGCTAAAGATTCAGCAGCATTTCTCTCTTCACTATCATCCACCATTTTCACCAAAAAAACTTTTCTCTCAAAAGTTTTCCCTCCTTCTCCTCTCGCCTCACTCAAATAATAATACACACTAATCATTTATCAAATAATTTTATAAATTTCCTAATTATAATTAAACACTAAACCTGATTAGTGAGGGGTAGATTAAATTAAAATACATATATAAGGGGTAAGGGGTGACCCTGATTTAATATTTAAATCCCGTTTTTGCTCTTTTCATCTATCCACGATTAATTTAACTATCCCCAATCGCTCGATCTTTTTTTGACACATTATTTTTATGACATAATTTTTTATTTCAACTATCGACCATGACGATTCGTTCCATATTTCAACTAGACTGGGTGAAGTTTTTTCCTTTACAATCATGGTCTTAAATTTCAACCCTGATAACTTTTTAATTTTTTTTCCAAAAAAATTGATGCTTGTAAAATCGCCATGATCTGTAATTTGAACCACGGCGACTTTTGCAACGTTATGGTTAACGACAACAAGACACCAGTATGATACCCAAACAACACGTGGTTAACGTAGTCAAAGGCTGGCATTAAACATCCAACCTCCTTGTCATAATAATCAAATTTCGCACTTCCCAAAACCACGC
Source organism: Papaver atlanticum (assembly GCA_023531105.1). Lineage (NCBI taxonomy): Eukaryota > Viridiplantae > Streptophyta > Magnoliopsida > Ranunculales > Papaveraceae > Papaver > Papaver atlanticum. The sequence continues at coordinate 1,621,222 of JAJJMB010000989.1, read as the reverse complement.
AGGCTGATACAAGAAAAACCGGGTGTAAACTCCTGCAGATCAATTAAATTGCTAGGTATGTATCCAACTCAGGACTCCCAAATTTGGACCCTATACCTATTATGCAAAGCAAAGTCAATCATATGAATGATATTTCTTTCATAATGTCGTATCAGTGGACATTCCCATGCGCTGTACAAAAGATAAGCAGGAGTTTCTTTCATGATGTCGCATTAGTGGGCATTCCATGCGCTGTACTTGAACTTTTCCGCGACTTGTGCTTGGATTTCTTCTCCCGTTTCTTACTGCTGCAAGCAATGAACAACAACCAGACATGATCAAACATCTGAGAGCACGAAGGGAACTGAAGTAAGAAAATTGTTCAGAAAACGTACTCTTCCTGTGAGCTTGGATCCAAACAGGATTTGAGTTTCCGGTCAGTATGCCTCATATCCTTCGCCGTAGGTATCTTAAGTTTCATCACCTGATCAACAAATGAGAAAACCCATAACAAGATAGTTAGTACCTAAAATCAGCAACTAAAGTGTAGTTTAAACATCCCTAGAAATCTTAGGATGCTTAAACCATACAAGATCTGGGGCTGAGCTAGGGATGGACCCTACTCCAAGCGATGATTGGTTGTGTCAAGATGAATGTATGGATTATTATTTTCATGGTTATAGCAAATGGTCAAGACAAAATACGCCACCTTAAATACAAGATTGTAATGTAAAATATACCGAATAATCTATAGCATTCAGACACTCGATCAACTCTGAGATGTTATGATTGGAATGCTGACGAGAATACACGTGTTCCAAGTACCTGCAAAAATTTATACAATTGCGGTTGACTAAAAACATAAATTTAAAAACGATAGGAACATTCTAATGAAAGACAACGCAGACACTAATTTGAAGGTTAATTTACAGAACAATTCAGAACCTTGGGAAATCGACTACTGTATGCACATCATTTGCCTTGCGCAAGGCAGCTAATGCTAACTGCATATAAACAACAAAAAGTGGACATAGCTTTAAGCATCAACTTTTTTACAATTTAAGAAACCAGCACACTGAACAAATGATCTGAATAAGAATACCTGCCCAGGAGGAAAAAGGAGGGGTGCATCCGTAAGCATCGTTTTATCTACTTCCAACTTGGCTCTTTCTTGTAAATCCTACCAAAATACCAACAATAGCTAAGTAAAATTGCATAGAAAGGGCAAGTTGGACTCAGATTGAGCAGTTATGAAAATCTAGAGCATGATCCTATGTCACCATTTTTTTTCCTGTCAGTAGAACGCTGTTTTCTGTTTTAACTGAAAGATATTAGCATAACACTGACATGTAATGCTAAAGAGTAAAGAATAACAAAAATATATAAGGAAGACCACTATGCATTACTTGTTCCTTTGAATAATACCCATGAAACAATATCAGTTACAATTAGATGATAGTATACTGCTCTTTAGATAAATCATCTTGATGTAGATCACAAACCCAAAAAGAAACAACCTCAAACAAGGAATAACTGAACAAAGTATACAGAAGAAAAACACCAATTACCTTCAATATTTGTAGCGTATCATCCTTTGCTCGGCAGAAATCCTACATAACCAACAGTATGTTAACCGAAGTACAGATTATAGACGAAAGGGAAGTACTCCTGCTTAAGGAGAATCAATAGTTTGCTGCGCACATACAGAAACATAGTGATTCAAAAAACAATAAAAATGCTCAATTCACCTCCATATCATAAATAAAACCTTCAATGGAACGATATGGTGCATACACAATAAGATCGAATCCTAGACTCTGCAAAAGCCATTGAAACATTTAAGAAATTCATATCCTCGTAAATCAACAAAATAGATATGTTAGATGTGTCCATGCCTGAAGAACTATCATCTCATTATTGAGAATCACTTGATGATCCTGTTGAATCCCTTTGCCGAGCTCTTCTGCTGAGACATGGTTTTCCTCTACTTTACATGACATATATACACAAGTTAACCTGTACATATGGAAGAGTTAGCTGGACTAAATGACTAAAAGATCACAAATAAGGAGGCCATCCTGGTTAAGGGAAAACGAAAGAGATGTGAAAAATTAAAACATGCGGATAGCCTATGGTGCAACTTATCGCTTACAAAACATCTTACATTATGTGCTTTGGGTGATGCTCCATAACAGACCATTGTAGATAAAACCTTTTGAAGTATGTGATGGCTGTTGCCTGCAAACATTAGATAATTCACATTTTCAATAAAAGAAGATGGTCGTGCGGCTTGTGACTGATATACAACGTACTTGTATAACTTTTCGATTGAAAATCACAGACCTGAATTTTATGTGGGAATCCAAATGCTCCACAAACTTCCTGGATTTTATGCTCATAGAATACCCGCATAAGTTGCTCTTCTTCAGTACTTAGTGGCTTAGGAAAAGAGTGTTTTTCAGCTTGTGTTATGTCAAATTGAGGCTCGGGGTAAGACAACGACCCATCAATGTCTACTTCCATACGTGTTGTCCCATACTTCAACACACAAAAAAGATAACACAATTTAGATCAACCAGGATTAGGTTATTTCCTTCTTATACCAAGTACAATCACCATTTTGGCCTTTCTAAGAAAATAGCAATATCACCCGCCCACTGAGAGAGTGGACACTGAAATTTTGCAGTTTCGGACAAACAGACTTTACAAATAAACACTGAAGTAAAGCAAAAGTTTCAAATGGAATCAGAAAATGTGAATCTTTTTACCTGATGTAGTGTTCTCACAGCTCTTTGATTACTGACCTGGTATTTTACCAACTACACATAAAGAAAGTGGACAATTAAAATCATTGTATTAGTTACTCTAACCATAATTGCATAGAACTAGGAATAAGAAAATACGGTGTGTGAGAGTGAGAGAGAGAGAGGTGGGTGGGTGGGGGTGGGGGTGGGGGTGGGGGGGGGTGGACGTAGTCGAGTTTTACCAGATCATGCGGGGTGAAAATCCACTTAGATCGATGAGTCGAGGTCTGAAAATCTGACATTGCTTTTGCTGTAAACTGGGATTTTCACAGCTTGTCCTTCCAGAGAAAGAGAAAGGGAGAGTGAATGTGGTAACTGAAAAGAGCATAAATTTGATCCAAATGGATTACAAGAGGGAAATGTAGAAAATGTGATATTTTTAGTGAATAATTTATTTATAAACGATGACAAAGAAACTTATACATAATGCCAACAGAAAATCTTTAAGACTTCTGCTACAAGCTACGGTGTTTGATCCACATATGAAAAGTTGAACTTTTCCAGAAATTAGAAAGGATGCTAACTGTAACTTTCTTATGTATATGTCGTAAAAGGAGACCGCATGCAGCCCAGGGATTCAGAGATTGGAAGCATCGTAGCAGCCCCAACTTCTCGGCTAACAAAAGGTGCTTAGGCCCTTGCCAAGAAGCATCCCAGGGAATTAGGGCAATAATAATGCAATGCAAAGGATAAAACTTCATTGTGAAATCTATTGGAGTCCCTAAGAAAAGTCACTGTAACCTTGTTATTAAGTTTCAATGGAAGTTGCTGTTGTTTGCCACAAAAAGAAAAGGGTAATACTTCACCAAATTGTTTAATGTCTTGCTTTTTGTTTTCTTATTGTGATATGACTTCATTATATCTCATATTGGTTACATATAAATATGCAGGTAAATCTCTATAGAACATGTATCCTGAGCGTGCATAGTGTGTCGTCTATGCGCTGATGCATGGGGCACATGGCTTGGCACCTCGCCTCCAGCCTCAGACAACATAGTTGAAGTTAAATCTAGAAACACTTAGGCCACTAAAGTTCGGGATTTCGAAAGACGAACCCCAGAGACAGCACTAGAAAAATGTCACACAGAGAGAAATTGAGAAAATATACGTAGCTTATAAAGTACCAGTTTCAACGCTGTGAAAGAAACCAAAGAAACTTTAAGTGAAGAAAAGAAGTAAGATCACAGAAACACAAAAGTTCTAACTTTTTTTACTGCTTTGACTCTTCAATTACAATATTCTCACCAAGTGCTATTAAGTAGGTTATTACAGAGACACAGACAGCAGATTTTCTTCTGTCTCTCAGTAATAACCCTTAAACATTTATATCTTCTTTATTTATCTTCTCTGATGAGACACAATAGGATCTGAGTTTTTGGGACCACTATCACTATACGGATCGATAGCATAGAGTAGTCATACAATCCAAGTATAGAATTCATCAATAAGACTGTACAGTAGCTCATGACACTGTTGTATCCACTAGACCTGAAGTACATTGTTCCTTCTTCAAATCTAAGTACATGAATTTCATATGAGTGGCTTAAAGTCTAACTTCAAGGTGCACAATAAAAAAATTCAATTGCCCATCTAAAACTTAAGTCATTCTAAAACTATTATTCAATTAAATCTTTAGTGTACACAAAGTGTAATGGGTATGCATAGACTGGCGGGGAGACAAGGTTGTATTTGGTAAAAAAAAAACTAAACCTTCATCTAAAAAGGGACGGAGGGAATAATAATTATAATGATACTCAAATCTAGATGCAGTGTGACTAAAAGAACAAGTAACAATGGAAACCACATTTTTATCTAAATTACCTTTGAATTCTGGATGTCTCGTTACTTTTCCCAATTAAAACGAGCGCCTTTATAACAATGTAGAATACCCGTCCCTGTTAAGCAGAAAGCAACAAGTCTGTCAGAAATTTCGTCGAACAACTCACATTCAACCACAGGACAGCAGCTTCGATGGTTGTGAAATACCTAAAGGAACTCCAAATCTCAGCAGGAAGTTACAAAATTCAGTGTCTTCCTAACCAAACTACCCAGAAAGAAATTTGATTACGATGCAATATCTAATGTGTTCTGAAAATTAGGATTATAAAGAAGAGAAAATTAGGGCAGCAGTGCGGATTGTTTTTAAATTGGGATGGAGGGGGGTTAATATCTCGACTGTACCTGAAACTCCAAAAAGAATCCACGACCAATATGTCTCTTGTTTTCGATTTTGGTATTGCTACTGTCCCTCGTCGTTCAAAACAACAGAAAAATGGAGAAAGAAACAGAAGTTCAGGGCCGTGCGGGGGTTAAAGAGAAGTAGTTTCCTATGGAGGATACACTGGGGTGGGGCAGCTTAAGTTATTAACAGCAGGATTTTCACCTTGTTCCAGCCGTGCACAAACTGAGCCATTCGGGTTTGTGAAGTGTTGGACCTGTACAGTAATGATGGATACCCAGCAAATTCGTACCCAGTCAGGAAATTCTTCAGCGGGATTTCAGGGTTTTGGCCTCAAGTGGTATCCTAGGTGGGTACGATGTAAACATTTGCCAGTCAAACGTTTGCAGTGGTACTAAACACAGATGCAACAAGGTCTTGTCTTCTTCTTTGTTAACGAGTCCGAGAAAGCCTGGGTTTCCACTAGTTGCTTCCGCAAAATGACCACCGCCATGAAAGCCGGCTCGTTCCAGATCAGTAGCATATCTTACGCAACCTCCACAATATTAAAGGCAGCATTTTTCCATTCTACTCCTGTTTCTAATCGAAAAAGACGCACCTCTTGGGGTTTTGTGAGTTTTTCTTCTTTACTGTACAAGTATATAAAATTTGTTCGGAAATTGTTTCTGATTGAGTAGATCAGAATCATCAACCTAAATAATGAATCTTTTTTCTTCTTTAGTAAAAAAAAAATGATATTTTGTATTATTAATCAAGAAAAAGCTAATTGAATCCCATTTTCATATTTCCTCCTCTCCGGTAGGCTTCTTTCATCTACAATGTAATTGTGTAGAACACTGAAAAGATTAGCCACTGTGGGGATGGTGAGGAGAGATGTAATTTACATCCCAGAGGAGCTTTAATTGGAGATACCATTGTTTCTGGTACACAAGTTCCTATCTCAATGGGAAATGTCCTACCTTTGAGTGAGGTTTGAACCATTGATTCACGTAACTGGAAGTAACCAATTAGGTTTACGTAGAAACTTAGAAATCAATCTCTAATCGAAATTGAGTTGTTGAGCTAATTAATTAAGGGAGAAAAGAAGATGAAAAGGCATGATAAAATAACACAAAATCCCTAAAGACCTTTTCCAATTAACCAAGAGGAAATGTTGCACATTTATAGCATGTTTTCAGTGATTGAATATAAGGGATATTGTTTGGTATATGACTCTTATCCATGATGATTCACTTATGAGTTTGTTTCCTGATCCGCTATAATATTTGATGTGGTGGCAAGAGTTGAGAATATAAGTTTCTTTATTTTTGTTCCAGTCATGAAAGCTGCCCAAGAATATTTATGTGCTCATCATTTTAATGGAAGATTGAAAGTAATAACCTTCCCTTTTCTTTATGCAGGGCGGAGGAGGTGCTTCTAAGGGTTCCCGAAAGGTAAGAACTTGTGGAATGTTTTATGAAAAAAACACATAGTTGTTTATCCCTTGTTGATTAGCTTATATAAAATGGTTTTTGAAATCTCATGTGTGTCTTAGAGTGAAGCATTTTAGCTATATGATTCATGCTCAAAATAAGTAAGGTATGTGAACATGAAACTGGGGGTCGACGACAAACTAAAAACCCATGTAACTGAGACTCAACACACTTGGAGATTGCTCACAGGGACAAGTATCATATTGGCCCAAATTCATCTAGTAAAACTCAGGCTCAGGCACTGTCAGCAGTTAGAACTTTTCGTCTTTGACGGAGGTTGCAGTGTCAATATGGAGATTCTTGCTTAATCCTGTGCCAACTACAAAAGTGGTGAGCCGTAGGTCCTTGATCATACTCTAGCTTTGGCTTTGTCTCAAGCTTTAGCAAGGTTACTGATTTGGCTAAAAAAAATTACATAGAAAAATCTAATGTAGGTAGTTTGACAAAGTATTATGCAAGAAATGGTTAATGATGTATCTACTGAGAAATTTGAATTAAGCTCGAGTATAGTTGATTACTAAGGAAATAATTAAATAAGCTCTATTGAGAAACTGGTAGGCGTCATAAGTGAAAATGCTGTAAAGTGAGTACAAGGAAACCAAGTTAATAACCTCTAAAAAAAGTTAAAATGAAAACAGGAACGTGTCCTAGTAGGAAGTAACATTCGTGTTCTGCAATCTGCATCTTAAATATGTTTCCATCACTTCTTAATTGATAGTCTGTTAACTAACTAGTTTCATTGCCTACATTGTGCTCTCTCCAGAGGCCTAAGAATTATACAAAAAGATTCGGAAAAATGCATGCGAAGGAGACATTATTACGCAATGCTAGTGCTTTTGCAGAGTGCCTATTCCAGGTTCTCATCTACTACCGTCATTGTGGTGTTCGCTCTTTTTTTTTTTTTTGTTGTTTAAGCGTAGCTTCTAATTTTACATGGTATAATCATCTTAATTCTCTTCGATATCGACCTAACTGACATTGAACATACATCGTTATTTGTCTTAAGGAATAAGGATGAATTTTGTAATGGAATGTACTCTCGCTCTCTCTGTTCCCCTGACACATACAATAGGTTCCCCATGTCCAATCTAAGATTTAATTTTTCCTTTTCTGCCCTTTCTAAATAAGAGTGCTCAAGTCTTTATTTTTTGCAGGTATAATCGTACTTGATTCCAATAATATGTTTCAAAAGCCTTTTATTAATGAACCACAAGAAGATGAGAGTTTTTTCTGTTCTTTGGATTTGTTACTTTGGTTTTTTGTTGTATCAACCAAATTCAGTATCAAAACAATTTCTAACTTTGTAGGCTATTTGCTTTCGATAGAGTTGGCGAGATGATGATGAAAGCCAACCATCTTCCAGTGAAGGCAACTCATGGTTCAAAAGATACTGGCCTAAGGAACCTAAGAAAAACTCAACTGGTTCCCAGGGATCTCGATGGGAAACTTATAGGGGTAGAAGAGGTAAATATGTATTTTCTCTTTATTCAATGATGATTACTACATGCCTATCCTGTTCGGCATTCACTAGGAACTATCTAGAGAGCAGTTTCTATGTTTGTGTCCTATATTGAGATTAAACCTGCTTAGAGCAATTGTAGTGGTATATGTATCTATATTTATATTTACCCTTGAATTTGGAGGAGAGAGGGTGTATGAAAAACACATCCTTTAAATTTACTATGAAATTGTTTACTCACCAGGATACTTTGCATAATCCCCAGCTTTACCACATAATTACAATTGTTTGCCACTCACTCTTTTGATAAATAACCAAAATATTCACGCTATTTACCTCTCAGTGCCTTATTGTTGCTTTTCTATTAACATTATGTACTTGGAATGCTTAACTCATTTTTGTTTATGTCTAAATTTTAAATAGAAATAGATATGCAAATCACCATTGAGGAGAAAAACTTTCCCACGCATTCCATAAAATTTCCATTGTGGCCATCCAGAAAAGAAAAACGAATGATTTTGATTTTCTCCATGGTCCATATGCTACACTTGGTTTGCATCACATGAGCCAAAGTTGAATATTGTTATAAAGTATCTTTGGAATGATCAGGATCATCTTATTGGTTATTTGTCAATGTGCTGATTATCCAATTACCCTTTGAGTGGTAGGTCCTACTCTATGAACTGCAGAAGACGTTTTAAAGTTCTTATTGTTTGTGATATCAAAAATCGAAACCTGGTGAATTTTTTTATCTCAGAGTTTGTTATTCAGAATTTCTTAAGTCCACCAAGCAAGCAAGCATTGTATTATCTTTCAATGCCCGCATACTTATGCTTTCTAATCTTGTCGAGGGAAGGAGTCTTTCAATTCTGCGATGCCAGCGATGAAGAAGTTGAGACCAAATTTCGATCTGCTTTTCACAGGTAGAGATTTACCTCCTTTTTAAATGACGATTATTTTCAGTGGTGGAACTCATCAGGCTATTCATATAACAGTAGGAGCTCTCAGAATACGAGATACAGATTTGAAGATGACTATGAAACCTATGAAGATTTCAGTGATAGTTCCAACTCTTCCGCTTCTGATTTAGCATCCGACCGGCTAGCCCTTGGGTTGAGTGCATTTGGTCCCCTAAAACTCGACGATGTCAAAAACGCGTAAGAATTCTCACTTATCTTCTTATTGAGTTTTTTTCAATGCTGCAATGGGTGCATTAGCCAGCACCAGGGATGTGACAAGAAGTATGTGGGTTTTTTAGATATAGATCGTGTGCCCTTAGGTGGCATCCAGATCGTCATCAAGGTTGCTCAAAGGTATCTTTCCTTACCATCTGATTGTTATTTATTTGAATCATTTTTCCTGCCCATTTACGAGGGTTATAGTTCATATTGTTAAGTATTTTATTCGATTTCTCTGCTGTTCTGCAAAACTAACTACCTGTTACAATTGACCAGGATCTTGCAGAGGAAAAGTTTAAGCTCTGTAGTGCGGCATACCAATCTTTATGTGATAAATTGAATTAGAAATAATACAATATCTGATCCTATCAACTAAGCATGAGTGCCTCCTTAAAAGAATAGTTCTCTGTTCATGACCAACCACACCAACCATATACTGAAGTGACGCTGCATAAAATTGTTCTTGGCGGTTGTGATCTTATAAGGTCATGCATGGTGTAACACTTCAGTCAAAGGAGAAGGTGCCATCTTCCATCCCATGCCAGTGAAAGCCATTTTCAATATCTGAATAAAAGAAAATAAGGTATTTGATTTTTCTTGTAAGACTATTCTGTTGGCATTGTTAATCTAGATACACTGGTTTTAGTGGGAGCTGGTAGATCGCCCTTGCCAATTGACCTGCCATTTCGAAGTTTAAGTTTTAGCCTCAAATCTGTGCTACCTTGATATTTGAGAAGCAACTCCCCCAAAACCTTGCCATTCCAAGTTGCTAACGAAACATTGATGCCCTGGTAATGTAACATCAATTTTCGAGTGTGTGCCATTGTATCTTGACATGGCTACTAAATTGGATTTGCATAGGGTCCAACAGTTTGCCTCTTAGGGTAGGATCAGTCATTCATTGAGAACAAGTCATGCTGAAGAATTCATCTGTTCTTGCCTTCTTGGTATGACCCAAAATTTTGACTCTGCAAATCTTTCTGAAAGTATCTCAAATTTTGTTGGTATATACAATAATATTCATTTTTTAAGTATCTTTGAAGACTGGGTATTCCGAGAGCTCAGTCACATACCTTGGTTATTTTAATTTGTTTTTTGATAAGGATAAGTTTGTTGTAGTAGAATATTAGGGAAAGAGAGAAAATGCAGAGACAAGAAGGAGAATATCTTATTAGAGAGATTAGAGTAGATGCATTACATAGTTTCCTTTATATACAACCCTGGGAATCTAGTTGGACCGCACATCCATGGGCCGTAGGCCCTGTAACACTCCCCCTTGTGCGGTTCAATAACAAAACTTTATATATAGTGCTTCACATATAGTTCTTCAAATGTCGTTATCTCCTTGATGACTTGTCCTGAAATCAATTGCCTAATTAAAACTTTGACAAGGAAAAACCCAGTGGGACAAAACCTTGGTACATCTCTTCACATGTATTACTTCATATGTTATCTCATATTTTACACGTAGTACTTCACATGTTGTATGATCTTCAAGGACCGACTAGTCTAAGTTAATTTCCTCGTTAAAACCTTGTCAGGAAAATACAGTTGGACAAAACCTGAGCTAAGGAAAAAGAGCACAATTATTGAGAAGACTTGGAGCAGAATTGGACTCGCATATGTTGTCTCATTAAAACCTTGACAAGGAAAACCCAGTGGGACAAAACCTTGACGAAGGGAAAAGAGTGCAATGCGATAAGTCCATGTAAAGTTACTTCGTTGAAGTTCACTTCTCTTGTTGCTTCACAACTCAGAAAAACCTTGTGGGAAAAAGGAATAACCTTGGAAAATCAGATTCCAGGTGTTTGTTGTTGTCTCATTAAAAACCTTGCCGAGTAATAAAACCCTGTGGGAAAAAGCAACCTCGGTGAAGGAAAATAGTTCAACACACCATTAGATGCTCCCCCTAATGTTAGACAATTTTCATTAGTCTAATGAAGTCAAAAGGAGTTTATCACACTTTACTTTGGTGACTTGAATGTTTATAAGACCCTGTTGTTGATTCTGGAAGTTATGTTGCTTGACATACTATCGCGATTCATTTCTTTGATTCGGATATTTTCAGTAATATCAACGCGATCTTTATGTCTTCAACGTTCAACATACTTGATGTTTTTAGTGTTGTCTCACCAAAAACCTTGTCGAGTAACAAAACCCTTTGGGAAAAACTATTCTCGATTGAAGGGAAAAAGAGTACAACACATCTTCAATTTCGAAGTAAAATATGTCGACATCATATCCTTAGATCCTCCCCCTGATTACTTTCAAAGTTGTTCCAGACAGTTCCTTTAGTCATATACTTTTCGAAACTGAATATCGGTAATGACTTAGAAAATAGTCTACCATATCTCCCCCTGATTACTTTAGTCGGAGAAAAGATTATTGTTCCTTCATAATCAACAACCTTTGGATTGCAGTTCCTTTAGCATTCCTTTTTATGTCTTTGCAGAGATAAAACAAACTCATGTTAATGGACTTTTAAGTACATGATTAAATTCACTGTACCATTTCAATGACGTTGCATTGGCGCTGAGCTATTATCTAGCTAACAAGTTCCCTGAGGATGTAAAATTTAATCGAGTATATTACTATACTAAGTACAACAATGCGTATATTGTACTTAGATATGAGAATTTCATCCCCAACACATCTTCGTCATCTTCCTTTAGACGAAATGGTCACTTACTTACATTTGAACCTCGACTAATCATGGGAGTGCTATCAGGATACATGTTTTTATTAAATTGCCTGACAACTTTAGACATATGCAAACTGGTGGAATAATATACCACAAGCTCAGTATTCGATCGAGCTTTCCCCAGATTTTTCATCTCAAATTCGGATTTTAAATAGCTTTTAAGGTCTCTTATTACATCAAGAGTACCCATCATGTCTGTACCATCGACATAGATAGCTAAAATTCCAAATCAGGAACTTTCTTGTGAATATGCAAGGAAAAATAACTTACTTGTCTATCCCCTCCAAATCAAATAGCCACTTAGACGGGTATACCACATCCGCCTGATTGCTTCTATCTATAAGTGAGCGTTCTATCTAACAGTAAACGCACTTTGTGGTTTAGAGTCACTTGATTTGGGTAACAAAAGGCTATCAAGTAGTTTTGTAAATATCTTCTATCTCTTGATTCTTTCAGAGATACGTAACAACCACATACATATGCTTCATTTCAAGTCCTTTTGAAATTACCAAGCTAACTGAGTAGCGGAACACTATGAAGTTCATTACAAGAGAACAATTCCAGGGCTTTGTGAGAAACCTCGCGCCACAAGGCGAGCTGCTTTATTCTCGTTATGCTTTGTGACAAATTAATCATGTATGTCCAATAGGATTTACACTTGGTTGGTTAGCACTACCATACCAAATACTTGTATATTTGTCAAAGAACCAAGTTCTACCTGGATTGTATAGGCTAAATATGCTCTTCGTTGAAATTAAGCAACAAGGAGCTTGGTTCGATCTCATCTTGCTCTATTTCCTTAAGCAAGTGTATATGAAATTAATCATCAATGTGCTCGCATGATCTTTCCATTGACTCGTGCGCATTCTCATAATCCACTTGGGATGTCATTGTTCTCTGGAATCATTAAACTTCGGAGCGTCCTCCAGTTTGATTCATGGACATATTCAGAGACAATCTTATGAGATGATTTCTGATGATATAAATAAGTTGTGCCTTCCTCACCTATTTCCTTTCTAGGTGAGGATTGATCGAACCAAGTGGTCTCTCCAACTTCCTTTATGGAGCCATGGCCTCAACCACACTTCCACTAAGTGTAGTTTCAACACCTTAGTCTATGGTGTATATCCCTTATTGAGTATTTGTAACCTTGCAGGTAGGTTTGCAGCTTGTATGTGTGATCTCATCACTTTAGCGACATCAATGTACATTCTGAAAATCGATTATTCTTTCACTTCACATTTACATTTGTGGAGTACAAGAATCAATATGAGACACAGTGGGAACACACCACGACAATTCATGTCGTTCCCTTAGAAAATACTTTTTCTTATCTCCCCCTAATGACGGGAAGACTGTCACATTAAAGTGATAACTCGCAAATCTAACGGTAAGAGATCTCCTGCCAAAAGTTTTAAAATGCGGATAATTGTTGGGAACGCATTCCCAACATAACTACTTAACAGTTTTGAAGACCCATCATAGTACGATGTAGATTCGTAATGGCACATATATAGTGCAACCAAAAATGCGTAAAAGCACGAGTGTCAGGCTTAAATCCATTTACCAACTGGTACGCAGTGAAGGTTGACTAATATTGGGTTCTAAAACGAATTTAAGTAAAGGTGCGTTTAATATTGCATATCCCCCAAGCAGTTAAAGGTAGGTTTGTACACATAACCATGCCTTAGACATCATCTGTAACCTTTGATGATAGCCTCTGCGAGACCATGAGGTATAGGATGCTCTGCATTGATCCTATTAAATATGTAATAACCATCAAATCTTTTTGATGCGCACTAGCTAGCATTTTCAAGGGGTGGTGAGCCCTTACATGTATAATATGTGCTAGTAGTTTTCCAAACGCAAAACTTCTTGGGAACTATAACTAGTTCAAAATTTCAAAACATCCACCAGAGCCATAAGTCACTTTAATGGTCCGCATTCTGTATGGATATTCGTCTAAATATCACCTTGTTTTCTTGTAATATGGATTGTTTAACATTTGCATCTTAGGATGGTCTCGATCCTATTTTACTGAAGACTTTGTGAAATGAGTGATATGCTCTCTTACTTAAAAGCATAATGGGAAGGGGGGTTGTGCATCTAGTTCTTTAGAGAACACTTATTGAGAGATATGCCGTCATTTCGCATTCTGTCAATCTTTCTCCCATTTTCGTTCACTCAAATAAAGTGATGTTTGTATGAGTTCTTTCAAAACAATCATCATGTCACAACCAAAGTTGCTTTATGATTATGCCCAAAGCTTGTATGAGTCAATTCCCAACATTTCATCGTCAGAGTCAATATGGATTTAATAATCCAAATACTATAGTGATTTACATTTCACTAGATTGACTCATTAGTTTCTCTAAAATATATTTCCTTCCAAATATATTAGAGACTACAAAAGATGCAATCAATTACATTCTCATCATTGTGATATTCCGTATGATATCCATTTGCATGGGTTACTTTGGAATTTAACAAGGTGTGATTATCTCTCAGTACATATAGAGATTTTGTGGCGTCTTTGTTCTATCTTGAAAACAAATTTTGAGCAGTGATGAGCTCGATGATCCAATCCTCGTAGTCACATTATAAGGAAATAGTTTAACAACTAGTTTAAATTCCTTAAGCTGGTGGGAGGGAAACCACTATCTTTTAGACATTAAGTCTTGAGATATTAAATAAGTGGTGTGGCCTTATTAGTAACAAAGGTGAGATTCAACTCAAGTACTTTAGAATGAATATATGTTACGTTTCAGGGGGGATGATATATTTTTCATCTGGATATATCTCAAGTGCTATAGAGAATTTATCTCTCGTGGGAATGATGCACTTTTCATTCCATAAGCGCGAACATTGGATCTAGTTCAAATAAATAGTCAATTGGCTGGGAAAAGTTCTTCTTGTCATTAAAGTTGATGTCTAAAGTATGATCTTCCCATGGAAATTGGTTGCTACTACGGTACCCGCATTGCATTGCTTGTACCAATACCGGTAGGAAGATTTATTCCCAACTCTTTGGTGAGAGATAGAATTACATCTTAGCTTCAGTTGATACCTGTATTTTGGCGTCATTACTAATGGAGAAAGAATACATCTTTGTCTCATGATATATATGTCCCTTTTCACACGTGCTTTATATGAGTCGGTATGTCTAACCCCCATTACTTCGGGATTCTTTCCATTTTCAATTTTGCTACATGTAGCTTAATTTGAGAAATTTCTTTATCTCAACAGGCCAAGAGAATCTCACTACACATGTCAACCACTTCCTTTAGGTTGAATATATTACTAAAATAGTTCTCTTGTTGTCATACTTTAACATATACTGGTTCATTAGTATCATGGATGAAGTAGAGAAATGGATTTTTTTTTTTTTTGACTCATATCATCTTCTGTGAGTTCTTCCACAAAAAATTGGAATACAAGTGATTTTATTTGCAACATATCTTTTGAAAATGCTGACTCTTTAATAGTCGAGCAAGTGGATTACATTCCACGGAACATTCAAATTTGGGGAGACAATATCAAGTACGCAATAATGGTCCAAGTACTTATAAACCCCAAATACAACCAATTGAACAAAACACACCATTCAACTATAGCCCATATCATATTCAAGAGAACAAAAAAACATTAAGACCAAAATTCTTAATGATCGAGATCAACAATCATAATTTAAATTAACTGTTTATATGTTGTGGACTTATCTTAAGACAAAAATAAACAAAACTAGGCATGTTGTAAAAACAAATAAATAAGCCTAGCAAATATTCAATGTAAAAACCCACGTTATAGTTACATACCTCATACTTTGGTTCCTACTGTGTATATACGAAACCGAAATTTTTTGGTCGCGCACGCCCCAAAAGCAGAAAAGAACAGGCTAGGCCGCAACTGGAACTTGGGTCGGAACAGGACAAGACAGGACAGGATGGATCGGGTCGCACTAGACCAGAACCGGGCCGGGTTAGACTGGACCGGACCGAGTTGGAATGAATCGGACAGCTGGGTCGGAACAGTTCAGAATCGGGCAGTTGGGTCGGAACAGTTCAGAATCGGACAGATGGGATTTGGGACGGGATTTCTTTCTCTTCTCCGTGAACATGAACATACATGAGATTCTTCTTCGTCCTTTACGGAAACTACAGAAGGCCATTCCCAAATCTCAATGAAATTTCACGCTCAATCAATTTTCACGCCCATAAAACGTGATCAATTTGTATTTATATAAAAATTATAAAACATGATGATCACAATTGTAATATAAGGCAGTACCCAAAAGTGAAATCAAAAATAGGGGAAGAAGAAAATATATATATATATGACAAAACAGATCCAACTTATCTGATTCGATTCCAGCGATTTTAACATTAGTTTGATGATACTTACATAACTGCGTTGATGTAAATCATCCATGTAAAGAAAAAAAATCTACCAAATCCAATCTAGCTCTGCGGGATAGTATCGTGCATGATAACGTGTTGTAGTAGAATATTAGGGAAAGAGAGAAGATGCAGAGACAAGAAGGAGAATATCTTATTAGAGAGATTAGAGTAGATGCATTACATAGTTTCCTTTATATACAACCCTAGGAATCTAGTTGGACCGCACATCCATGGATCGTAGGCCCTATAACAAAGTTATTATTGTTGGATTTCTCGCAGAGTTGTCTTCATTTTGAGGAAATTTGCTCCGAATTGTATTAAAACTGACAGTTGTCCTCATAGTTTACGAAAGAGATGAGAATTGTATATGCTCTCTAGCTTTCAAACTACAGGTCGGAACAATACCGCCCTTCAGTTATATTATATGGGGTAAAGTCTCTAGAGAGACCAAAGGAGCAGTTGTCCATGAGGCAAAGCAATTTTTCAAAACATAAATCAAACATCACTTTCCATAATGAATAGGCCAATCAATATACAGCAAACAGTACTGTTTACAGGACGCAACAAAAGAAATATAATCACAAATATACAGCACAAGAATACACAGTGAGCTAGGGACAACAAGAGTTGAGAATGGTACATGATTTAGGTTTCCATTTGAATGATTGGACAGAATCATCTACCACTAAGTTCTGTACTTGGAGATAATATCCCTCCACTAAAATAAATTCTTGATTCTTCTTCTGGACAATCCATAGCCAGCCACATAAAAGCAGGCTTGTCATTTGGTAGAATTGGTGGAGCTATTTCGCCTTTAAGAATTTGCAATGCAACTTTCATGGAGGGTCTCTTATTGGGATTTGGATGGCAACATGCTAACCCTAACATAAGTACTCCTTCGGCTTGATCCTTGTTGAAATTAAGTTGTAATCGAGGATCCATGGCTTCAAGGATCTGTTCTTTGCCGTGTAAATCCCATACCCAGTCAATAATGTAGTTTCCTACGTACTGATGGTTTTTGTCCTGTTGGAGTTTATTTCCAGGCCTCTTTCCGCACGAGACTTCCATTACAAAGACGCCAAAGCCGTAAACATCTGTTTCAACAGTTGCTCTATTGGTAAGGAAACATTCTGGAGCCATATACCCATATGTTCCAGCAATTCCCTTGGTGGAGTAATGAGTTTCCCCATCTTGTTGAACAGTACGGGCCAATCCGAAATCTCCCAGCTTAGCGTTGAATTCTGCATCCAACATAGCATTGCTTGCTTTTACGTCCCTGTGCAAGACTCTCTTCTCGCATCCATCGTGAAGATAATCCAAAGCCGAAGCCACTCCACAAATTATGTTAAACCTTCTTTCCCAACTCAGTATTACTTCAGGTGCTCTCTTGCTCTCGTCAGGATATATGAACTTGTCTAGACTTCCATTAGGCATGAGCTTGTAGATTAGGAGGAGTTCATCATTTTCATAGCACCACCCATACAGTTTTACGAGATTCCTGTTTCAAGGTGGCTAATTGTTGTTACCTCGGATATGAATTCTTCCTTGACGTGAATCCTCTGACACTCGTTTTATGGCAACCTCCATATTGATCTGCTTCAAAAATCCCTAGTACACTGTCCCAAAGCCTCCTTTCCCAAGCTTTTTATGGGATCAAAATTCCTGGTCGCAGATTTGAGCTCCTTTAGCCGGAAACTGCATGGTGATGCTGTACTGCTTTCAAGTCTGTGTATTATATATGGATCCCGACGTTTCTTTTTGTTTTCTTCCCGTTTCCATACTAAGTAGCCTGCAAGACCACATAAAAGAACAATAACCAATGTGGGTATCATGATCCTTAACCATAAGAGTTGTTTTTGTATTGAAATTCCACTTTCCACATTTGTAGAATTGAAACTCCAAGACTTAACACAGTTAAGTTCAACTTGGCTCCCTGTTGAAGCAGAGAATCCTACATAAACATCCTCAGGAAGATGCTTTGTAAGGTCAATATCTACTGAAAGTGTTGGATTTGTTGTGTTAACTTCGGTTCCATTGCTCATAGAAACAAATATATTCATCCTTTTTAAATTTCCATCATATTCGACAATGACCTTCACGTTAGTTCCACTTAAAAGCTCAACTCCATAGCTTCTTAACGGGACCTGAGAGATCGATTTGATGCTGTTTATGTTCAGCCCTAGGTGGTTGCTGTCAGCATCCTCCATGTAGCTTTTCTTGGTGTCAAACTCAACTGCGACTATCTCTGCTTCTTTAGTCCCATTGGTAGTTGCATTTACGATACCAAGCCATTGTCCTTCACTATTAAACGGAACTGCATCATCTGCCGTTAGTATGAATGCCATTCCTTCACCTCCAGGATCAGGTTTGCCCATTATGTTGAGTTCAAAAGTCGTGTTGAAGGAAGCTACTGACTTGTTTATTTTTCTCCAAAGCTTCAATTTTTCTGCATAACACACACGTCCAGACAGATTCGACATATTGGCGTTACTAGAGTCATATGTCACTTGTAAAGCATCCACAGCTATACTTGAGTTTGCTGTAAATAAAAAATCTGGAAAGTACCTGATTGGTATGGCTGGGTAGCTGAAGTTCAAGCTATGAACAACAGCAACATTACCCATGACCAGCAAGAAACACAAAAACTGATTGGTGTAAAACATAATATATCAATCACACAAAGACGTTCATAGGCTAAGTATTTGAATTCTACTGCCTTGCTATACCCTATTAGGAGAGTTTATCAATGAAAATTCGGATTTTCGATTAGGGTTCTTTCAAGAAAATGGAAGTCATCGACATTTTAGATAGGTTAGAAGAAGAACTGTAAGAAAATGCAAGTCATTGACAAGTAGAGTTGTTGTCATGGTTGCTTCTCGGAAACCTTCCAATGCTGATTTGTTTTATTTATTTATGTATATAATATATTATATATCTTTTGTCAACTTGATGACAACAAGAACTAGTTGAGGGATTTACCCCGTGGGTTTACTACATCGTGCGGAGCTGTTGTTCCTCTACTCAATGGCCATGAATGAATAATATCTACCATTTAATAATAACATAGTTATTACGAAAAACTTCACTCAGGTTCAGGGACATTTTGACGGTTGTTCTAGTTGCATTTGCAACAGGTTTGAGTAGCAACTAAACTTGTGTTTTTCTAGGCTGGTTATCCGACTCAGAAACGCTCCAAGGATACATAGGGGGCGTTATACACTTTGCGGCTGGACATGTGATCTTTTCTTTTTCCTTTTCTTTCTTGAAAAGGCAAATGATTGATTGGTCAGTCTTGAAAGCTGGTATTTATAA
Organism: Papaver atlanticum; assembly: GCA_023531105.1. NCBI lineage: Eukaryota > Viridiplantae > Streptophyta > Magnoliopsida > Ranunculales > Papaveraceae > Papaver > Papaver atlanticum. The sequence goes on along the minus strand of JAJJMB010000989.1, from coordinate 1,601,741 downwards.
GCAGATACATTATTGTGAGCTCTTTTGTAAAGCCTATGCATGGTAAAAACTGCACGCTCAGCCGCTCAGAATTGATCTTCTTTTTTTTTCTTTTGAAGAGCAAGAAAGATTTCAAAAATATACCAAACTGATGAAGTGTAGAGAACCAAAAAATATAAAGAGAACAATAAGAAAGCACACTTAAGAGTATAACCGACAAAACAAAAAAAAAAACAGAGCAATTTGATTATCTACTTATTTATAGGCATCCATTCCAATCAGCCTAATCATCTTTGATAGAAAAACTATCAGGCCCTGCAATAACAGTTACCAACTGCAGGCACACACTTATAAAACACATGTATAATTGGCATATCTTACTGAGGCAGCGTAAGCAAGTATACGTAGATGCATTACCACATAATCTCGAACCAACGGAAATGCCAAACTACCGACAATTGTAGCTTTCTAAATGTTAAAAAAAAAAAAAAAAAACTTTTCGTCCATCTTACACACCAGAATACTTGCCTGACATACCCTTTTCTTGATTATCATCTCCTGAATCAATGTCATCATCCCCATTAATCTGCTTAGAAACAGCAGAATCGTGTTGCACTGGGACGATACTAACTCCGGTAACAGATTGCTGATAAAGAACTCCGCCCACAATTGTGAAAAGCAAGCAAACCAAACCAAGAGGACTAGCATGTTTATCCCAAATCAACACATTAATTGCGACTGTAAGAAATTTATTCACCACACCAGTAACTGTAAAAGCAGTTGCAGAAACTGCCTTTCTTGCCGCAAATCCAAAGAAACTAATGAGCAATCCAAACAAGCACGACAACAATACAGCGAAAAATGCACCAGATCCAACCCAATTATCGGTATTAGATTCCCACGCAGCATAGACATCAACATACTCTCCCGTTAAGATCCACAATATCGGTGCCATCATCAAAGATAACAAATTGTTATAGAATACAAAACCCCAAGTGTTCAATCCAAGATTTGTGACCATATGTTTGATGTAAACCATCTCGGTAGTGATTGTTACCAAATAAGCAAATGCCCATGAATAAGCCGTTAAACTAAAACCCGAATCAGTTGAAACGTATCCAATAGCACCACCCAAGATAACCAACAAAGATACGAAAGTGAGTTTTGAAGGACAAGGTTGTTTTCTAAAAGCAGTATCAGCCAATGCAACCAAAAGAGGTGTCAAAGATCTGAACACAATAAAAGTATCAACATTGGCATGACGAAGTAGATTGGTATTTGTAAAGATGGCTAGAAAGAAAACAGTAGCAGCAGGTAAGAATTTCTTAGCTGTTTCAAATGTGAATGGATCGTGATACAGAAACCCTAATTTTCCAAGAATCCAAACTCCTAAACAAGATGTTAAGTATTGTAAAGCTGTTAGAAGACCAGGGAAATTGAATTGTGTAATTGCATACTTGTTAATGACTGCAAGTAAGCTAGAACAAAGTGCATAACCAATAACTAAACTACTTGTTGCATAGTATTGCTTTGAAGAATCAAATTTAACTGAAGCCATTACTGTAAATCTAATAGATCTAGTAGCATAAGATTAAATCGAATCAAAATACTTGAGATAAGAAATGGAATTTGATACTTTTAATGTATGAAATGAAAATGGAATTTATAAACTCACTGGGGGAAATTCTCTTGAATTAACAGGTAAAGCAGGAGATGAAAACCCTTAAACCCATTGGAGGAAGAAGAGTATTTTAGCACCGACAATAGTTGTTTGAATCTCGATCTAACAAATTAATTTGAGAGAAAAATAAAAAGAAAAGCAACTAAAACCCTAAAATAATGTGAGATCTGACAATTTCGAGATTCAACAAATATCTTGTTTATATGCCTTTGTTCACAATAAAAAGACAAATTATTTTTCTTATACAAAATGTACTGCGAAGAGAAATAGAATTGCCACTATGTTTCGCCGTATTTTAAGGACTTCTGCTCAACAGTAAACATGCATGTTGTTTTTGCAAAAACACCCGAAGCTGGGCTTAGACATGCGTCTAAGTCTAGTTCAATGCAACATGTCACTCTGCTATTAGTGGCTCATAGCGTTCAGAATTATATTTAGGTTTTGATTGTGTGAACTCAATGGTCAAAATTCCAAGTCATACGTGGTTCGCTTCTTTGTTTTCACCCCTAAATTGTATAATGTCGTCGTTGGTAAAAAATTGACCTGACAATATCTTTCTGTTTTTGGTGTTGAACCCTGATAAGGGATGAATTTTGGTCTGGTTTATTAGGTTCAAGATTTAACTAAGTAATCATAATTGTTAGGATAATTAGGTTTTTTATTAAGTTTATCTTGTTTAGGAAATTTCTAGATTTTAGGATTTTATGTTTGCAGGTTATACAAAACATCTTCTTACTTCTTTGTAAAATCAACTTGGATGTGTCATTTAATGAAAATATTTATTTGGGTTAAAACAACAAGTGACGTGCACGCGCATTGCGCGTCGGCCATCATCACAACTTGGAGTAGAACGGGTATTTTATCCTCCGTGAGCGATGGTCTTATCATCACCCGTTTAGCAACATTTATATCACCTAAAGCCTTCACAGCTAGAGTCCCCAATCCCTCACAGAGTCCCCATAATAGTTCATATAACGGAGATCCTTTTTGCTTCAACGACATTCATTATATAAAAATGTTGAAAGTCAAACCATCTAATGGACCTGATCAGTAGTTCAGACGGATTTTTTCCCTGAAATCTAACGGCTTAATTTTCAAATTGTTAATCGTTTGATTTTATCCTTGCTCCCATTAAAAGGGGGGAGATTTGAGAGATTGATCGTTATTCGTTACTTTGCTTCTGGACGGAGTGGTTTATCATATTTAGGTCATGTTTACCAGAGTAGATTCTCCGTGTGTCGAATGTTCACAAATCGTTTTTGTTGTGCCGCATGTGGCATATGAGCAGGCTTTTAATGCATTATTCATGTGATGGGTTTTACCTAGAAAAATCAGTCGAGGAGTCACGTAATATCTAGGCTTTATTTATAAGAAAAAAATCATTTGATCTTCACTTGAAAGTTAAAGATTTTGGTTCCTATGTATCATCCGTCATCACCTTATTTAGTAAGTATATTGTTCATCACCACTTGTTTTTCCTGAATTCCTTTGCTTCTGTTACTCGGGAATGAAAAAGCAAAGAGTCATGTTTGAGTTTATTAGGTAAGACAAACTCAATTATTATTTTTTGAAACTAGGCATAAGCCCGTCCTGCCGACAAACTCAATTATTTGGTTTCTTAATTTTTGATCAATAATCAATGAGGAGGAATCCGTTGACAGCCTCCTTTTTAACAATTTTTGACAGGCCCACACCAATCATTGGATGACCAAACAAACCTCACGCAAAGACGGTCGAAAATTTTCAATTTAGATTCGGGTTATCGGGTACTGCCAACTCCCAAACACAAAAGATTGAAGATTTGTAATTCTAGATTGATCCATATGCATTCCTTATGTTTGAATAATATTATGATTAATCATCCAGTTAAAATAAGGATGTAAATTGATTAAATAATCATTAAAGTTCCTATAAAATTGCCATTAACGTAAAATGGTATTTTTGTTAGCTCACTTTTTTTTTATGATATAACGTCGCTCAACAAAAAAACAGAGATGCTTCGAAAAGAAAAGAAAAGAAATATATAGAGGAGGTGTGATCTGCTAGTAATCAATCGAATAGTAGTTTTCCTTGGTTAATCAATCAACCCACTCAATATTTCATTTTGAGGTTTTGTTATCACTTATTAAACATGAACGGGTGAAGTTTTAATCAGAATCACTTAGGTTTGATTCAAGATATATATCATGGACCATGGTTTCACGAAGAACACTCCAAACATGGATGCAACCCAAGTAATGGAAAAATATTTGATTCTCTACCATGGTTTCGACATGCCGAATCTTTTTTTTTTTTTTTTTTTTTTTTTGGTAAAAGGAGTTAACATTAGAACCCAGATCAGTGAGAGAAAAAGAGGAGACTAGTTAACGAAACTAGGAAAAAAAGTGAGAGAGGATTAACAATAGTATGTTCATCATATTAAAAGAGAGAAGCTTTCAACAGAATGTTATTGATTCATTACCAATTTGTCTGAGTATTAAAAGATATTTAAAGACAAGATTAACAGGAAAATCATAGCTGGCACACGTGTGAGAGAATGACAGGTCATAGAACATCTCAGCTGACCAACACGTGAGATACAAAGAGGGAAGAAGTAGTTTAAACCTTATCCTGCACTACAAACAAGTTCTTAACCTTCACCACTGTTTGGCATGTTATTATCCCCCCTCAAGCGAATGGGTGATGCAACCACGTGAAGCTTGTCCCTGAGAGAACTGAATCTAGGAGCATGTAGACTCTTGGTAAAAATATCAGCTGTCTGATCAATAGTGTTAACATAAAACACATCAAGAGCCTTTGATTGAACCAATTCCCTGATAAAATGATAGTCTAGATGAACATGCTTCATCCTTGAGTGCATGACTGGATTAGAAGCCAAGGAAATAGAACTGATGTTGTCACAACCCAATCTTGGAATGCCTGGTAGAAGAACATGAAGATCTTGAAGAAGAAAACATATCCAAACAACCTCAGCAGCACTGTGAGCCAATGTCCTGTACTCTGCCTCTATGCTTGATCTTGCAATAGTTGTTTGCTTCTTAGAATACCAAGAAATCACATTAGAACCAAGAAAAATACAGTAACCCCATGTAGATCTTATGTCATCTATACAACCATCCCAGTCTGCATCAGAGAATCCAAGTAAAAAATTAGGCCCTTTGGTGAAATGCAAACCAAAACCCAGTGTACCCTTTACATATCTTAGAATCCTCTTTGCTGCAGCCATATGAGAATCTCTAGGGTGTTGCATATGTTGACAAACTAAGTTAACAACAAAAGATATCTCTGGCCTTGTCCAAGTCAGATACTGTAAAGCTCCCACTAGAGACCTATATTTTGTTGGGTTGTCAAGAAGCACCCCATCAGTCTTAAAAAGCTTAGTAGAAGGTGGAAGTGGTGTGTTACATGCTTTGTCCCCTTCCATATGAAATTTTAAGAGCAAGTCAACTGCATATTTGGTTTGAGAGAGAAATAAAGAATCTGCATTTCTGGTAATCTCAAGGCCAAAGGTTTATAATGCGTCAAAAATCAGATGATTAGTGAATTATTGTGATAAATATTTAATTGCTTGGTTATTAATTAAGCACATAATTAACAACTTAAGATAGATACATTTGGAGTGCCTACATTCTTTGTTCCTTGGGTTTGTTTCTATTCTTGAAAAGGAATACGAAAGGAAATACATTGTAGTTTACTGTATGTGAATTGTTTGTTGGTAGTTCTAAAAGATGAAATAGCAAGGGATTAGTTGAGTTTTATAAACGTATGCAAGGTGTTTGTTGTTTGTTTTAAGACAGTAAATAGTGATTCTTTTTTCAAATTTCATCACTGTCAGGTCTGTAACGGGTCTGATCAGTTCCGTTAAATTTTTCACTGGTGTTAGGATAATATGTCCTTTCATTTTTTGATAGGGGCATTTAGGTAAAAAATCAGACTGTCAAAGTCAGTCTACGACCCATATGCATCAACATCATGTTTTACGATCCAGACCCTAATTAGACCATAAACAATATCTCTTAAAACAATAATCAAGTGCATCACTTTAGTACCTAAGGTCTTTCTCTTGCTTTGTTTTTTCTTTCACTTCCAAATGTACATTATGTTTCCTTAAGTATTTTATATTTTTGTAAGTATCAATTGTTAGGTTTTAGTCGTGTTTTTTTCTTTTTTTGGTTGGCCATCATTGCTGCAGCAGTAATCTAGTTTATCTTACCCAAGTTGTGGATGATACGAAACGTGTTTTGGCGGTAGCGTAGGAAATGCGCTACCGCAGTATGAGCGGAGAGCTAATTCTACACTTCTACTATAGCCAACAGGAATTGCACAAAGGCCGCTCTTGCCGACTGGCCGAGGCGTGTGCCTACAGTTTCCCTGCGAGAGACAGGATCCCTCGGGCGACTACTACATCTCCCGCCACAGCGTTCACTTGACTACCTCCTCAACTCATTGTTTATTACCAGTTGTTAAAGGTTGAAAAACCTAAAACAGTTATAGAGGATAGAAAGACGCTAAAAGCGTCATGAAATGAAGAGATCTCATAGATTTAAACGATCAATTAAACCAAAAAAATCACTTCATATAAAACTCACAAACAGTAATAATGAACAAGATATCACAGCAACAACTTCAATGACTTTATCGTCTTCAATCAAACCCTCTTCTTCACTAATTAGGGCAAATAGTAATTTAAAACCTCAATATCCTATATCATCATCATCATCGCTCATCTCTTTTGAAAAATCTACAATCTTAAGTCAAGATTTCTTTCAGATTGATGCTCTTGATCTTGCCCCACGTTTATTAGGTAAGTTCCTCCGCCGAGATGATGTTGTTCTTCAGATTACAGAGGTAATGCATCCCAAAACCTTTAAATCGTTTTTGTTTTGGTCTTTTAGTTTGATTGTTCAGTTATTTATGTTACCACAAAACCCTAATTTAGAATGGGTTAGTATTAATTACAGGTAGAGGCTTATAGGCCAAATGATTCAGCTTGCCATGGTCGTTTCGGAGTTACACCAAGAACAGCCCCAGTTGTAAGATCTAATTTCTCAGCTTTATGCGAAAACATATTAATCAGAAATCTTATGTTGTATATAATATACTGTCTGTGGTTATTGATTTGGTCGATTTCTTTTTCCATTAGTTTGGACCTGGAGGACACGCCTATGTGTATTTGTGCTATGGTCTCCATACAATGCTTAACATTGTTGCAGACAAAGAAGGAGTGGGTGCTGCTGTACTAATACGTTCTTGTGCTCCTGTTTGTGGTAATTTTCTTTTTTCTTTTTTGTGCTTTTCAGGTTAAAAGTTTCAACTAAGATATCTTCATAAATCTACTAGGCTTTATGTTGTTTTTTCCCATTATTTGGTGATATGAAATGTACTGGCTGATATGACCATTATATGGTTATGTTTTCTCACATAGAAACTTTTCATTGAGAATATGGTTATATATCATATTCTAAAGAAGGTGAAGGATTCTGTTGCAACTAGAAGTAGATATAAAGGCATCAATAATAAAAGATAAGAACGTAAAGGTGGCCAGCTTTGATACCATACCATGGTCTAGGTGTTGTAATTGGACACCTGGTGTACAACCAATACAGGATACGTTCCTTCTAAAAAAATGAAAAACCATGTGAACTAGGAACATGTATTTACGACCATACAGATCGGAGTGTGTAAACCTTTCATTAGGTAGTATGTTATGTCCGAAAATAAGATTAGTTTGTGGGACACAAAAAAAGAAAAAGAATATTTTGTACTTGTATTTTAGAAATGTCTGGTGAGTCTAATTCTTTAGCAGTCCTTGATCATCCAAGAGGTTTCATCGTTGAGAGATGTTCACATCTATATACTTTAGTAACAGATGGATAATGGAGAATGTTACATTTTTTCTGTTCTCCTATCAAAGTTTGTTGTACAGAACTGTTTATCTAGAAGACGTTAAAGCTTTATTATATTAGAGATAAGATAATGCGTCTATAACTATTGTTTTAAGCTATATCATCAATTTTAACTTGTCTCATTCATATGCATCACTGGGAAAATGTGCAAGCATATTCTTACTGGAGTTTTTTTTAGTATTTAAACCTTACCATACGCAGGTATAACAGCTATATTGTCATTTATTTCCATTCAATATACTAAAACTATTAACATTCACTATGTCCAGCCTTTTACGGTATACTTTGTTATCAGCACCTAACCTTTTCAATTATCACAAGGTTTGCTCATTTCTCATAAGTGTTGCCTGGATCAGAGAATTTACCGTTGTCTACCATTGAAGTAAGAAACACCATGACTTGCGAAAGGTCACTCTTCTGATGTCAATATGTGAAATTACAGGTTTAGAGACCATTCAGCTACGTCGTGGGCAGAAGACTGAAAAGCCTGTTCTCCTTGCAGGGCCTGGTAAGGTCAGTTTCTTCATCTTTCTTTCATTTACCATCTATTCGTGTCCGAGTGTTGAATAATTTACTGTTGATTAGGTACAATCCGTATGTTGGCTATCATTGATACTGTAATTTATGAAGCTGGTAATTCAGTTAAGTTAGTTTACCACATTTTAGCCTCATGGTTACATTAAAGACTAATGATAGTTAAAATAAGGTTTAATGCTCTTACCCACATCTTCCACTTAAGTTCCGTCAGACGAAAATTTTCTATCAATACCATATGAATAATAATACTGGAAAAATTCCATATTTGTGGTGCATTTGGAAGCGCTTTGCAGTCGGCATTATTATTCTGGGGCGTTAGTATTGATAAGATTGATCAGCTAGATGCAAACAGGATTAAGTAAATCATGACTTTTTTTCTAGTGTGATACCACAATTGTACTACGGCTGAAATATTTAGTTGAATGATCTTGCTTCGCATATATTGATTAGTTGCAGATATTTCAGAAAATGTTATCTTAGATGATTGTTTACGTATTATGTACCTCACATTTGTTGGTTTGATAACAATTATGATCGCTTCCGCCTTCTCATCACGTCTCTGATCTCACTTATTAGATTGGTCAAGCGCTTGGAATTACAACTGATTGGTCAAGCCATCCACTTTACACTCCTGGTGATATATTCTATCCGTCTTTAGTACTTTACGTTTTTTTTTAATCTGTCGAGGGAATTAAGGTGCTGTCGTGTTTCAAACTCTGGTTGTTGGTATGGACTCCAAATGACTTTTACCACTATACTAGAGAGGCATCTGCTAGTCATGACTCTTTTACTGAGTTCTGTCACTGGTTGTTGGTCAGATGAAGTTGACCAATGGAAAATGATTACACAATTCACACTTGTACATGACAAGGAGACGACAGCTATCTTAACAATTATGAAAAAACGGAATGTAGCTTAGGTTTATTATTAAGGTAATAAAATTTAAGAACAGTTTGATTGGTACTTAAGACTACAAGGGGGTATGTCTCTATCTATTCTAAAAATTGTCAGGCCACACCACAAGACTACACTGTGTCTAGGATAGATATATCATTCTTTTTATTTACTTCCGCTGAGTTCACTATTAAAGAATGGGATGGCCAAATTGGATAATCGGTACTGATGACGACGAATGGTGGTTGGTAGGTGGCTTAGAAGTTCTTGATGGTCCTGAGCCGGAAAAGATACTAATTGGTCCACGTGTTGGCATCGCATATGCTTCACCAGAGCATGTGAATGCACTATGGAGGTTTGCGGTTGCTGATAGCCCATGGATAAGTGCACCTAAAAACACTCTTGGACCACCACCCTGACCACAGATGCTAAAGTAAACACTTGTGTACAGAAATTGGTCACAGGACAGAAGACTGGTGAAGAAATTTTAAGTGACCTATATGTCAAGGTACTGTAAAATCTTGAATTGTATGTTGTATTGTTACTATGACTTTATGATGGCGAAATGTTTTTGTTCTGCTAATTATAGATTTTTTGTCATTTTTATTCTGGAGTCATGGGCAACCTATCAGGCTATTATGTCGATTTACCAACAATGGTGTCAAATTCCTATACAAATAGGACTGACTACCGAAGCGTGGTACACCGTTCTGGACTGATTTATTTTCCTACTGGTACTCGTTTTTATATTATTTTTTTGGCAACATTATAATAGGGCTTATTACAGCCTGGAAGTTGAATGGCCAAGCAGATTTGGTGGTGGTGTCACAGAATAAAAGTCAAGATTATGCTTTAACTTGTGGGGCTAGTTTTTGGAATCTATGGATGCCCAGATGGTCCAGATCTTAGTTTTGTTTTTGAAGCTTTAGTTTTGACTTGTTGTCGTCCCTTTTGCTTTATCAACTAGTTCAATTCAATCAACTCGCCCTACCTAAATATGTATTTGATTACTGTAAGTAATGTACATCATACACTGATTAATTATATAGAGAGTCGCCTTCTTATTCAAGGAGGCTAGATGATCTGCAAGTGCATCTGCTGCTGCTTTATCACACAAGATACAAACATATCATTTTGAGTTTTAACCATCGTGACAGAGTAGCTTTTGACTTTGGGGAAACTTAACACTAGTTGTTGGCCCAGTCTCCTCATAATCTCATATCAGTGCCTGGCAGTTGGCTTCCAATTTAATTTTGTTTGTTTCTTACTTAGGCAATCGGCAGGAAGGGTATATTGGACTGGCACACTTCCCATAGAGACGAGGACAAAAGTATTTATAACCTTTCCAACTGAAATGCCATTTTTATAGGGAAAAGAAGAGAGAATGAATGACGATGTTTGTACAACAATGATCAGGAAGTTCAGGTGTAGTGGCAGTACAGAAGAACATCCTAAAATAAAATACTTTGTTCTGGGTCGTTGTCAGTTGTCACTCGCATATACCACCAAACTTTTATAAAATGAAGAAAGTCATGTTATGACATTTAACTTGAAAGAGTTCAAATCAACAAACTCATTCATTCCCCTTCCAAAGTCATTAGTTAGTTTTGTTCAAAGCAGCCGATACACTCTCTCTCTCTCTCTCTCTCTGAATTGTGATTTATTATTTATTTATATATTTTCTTAAATTTTATACTAATAGTTTTCTCAATCTGGATTCTTCTTAGAATCACTGCTTCTTCTTCTACGGTTTACATCATCTCTCCTCTAAATCTTTGGTCCAAATCTATGTCATGCTGTTTTCTCATTTTGGATTCAGATTAAGGTTAGTGTTCTGCTTATGACAATTTCTAACCATACAACTCATTCGTTCTTTTGATGAATTTCGTGGAGGTTAATTATTATTATTATTATTATACAAGTCCCTTTAAAATCTTCTTCGAAATTCTAACTGTTTTCATCTTCCTGAGTTAGGAATCTAAATGATGTTTTTGTTCTATGGGAATTACTTACCAACTTAGATATTTTATTTCACTGTCCTCTATAACTGATTGTCAAAAATCTAGAGTATTTATAAACTTACTTCTTATTTACTGGAAGATTCTAGAGTTAAATTTGCTTAATTATTAATTTCTTAAATGTAGGTAATTTGGTGCAACAGTCATTCAGTTTTCAGAAGAGGCTTTATTTTGTATATCTTGATTGATGGTCTTAGTGGGTGGGTGATGAGCAATTACACTCAAAGCTTCAGTGGGTTTCCTTGGATTAGCCCTTTTTATTCTTCTAGCCTAGTCTTGTCTAGGGGTTGATTTTAGGACACAATGTTCACTAAGACTCAGACATGGAAAGGTTCTTGGTCTTTGATAGCAACTATTGGGTCTCTCATAGCAATAGTATCGTTTATTTATCTGTATTCATTTCCGCTATCACCGTCTTCGTTAGCTTTCTTTAGTGCTCGACAAGTTCAGGACTCATGTAATCCGATTAATGGATCAACTGGAGGAACACACCCACAACCAATTCTTAATTTAGATACTAGGTTTCCAGCTGATTCACACAAGGCTGTCGTTTACCGTGGTGCACCATGGAAGTCAGAAATTGGACGGTGGTTATCTGGTTGTGATTCAATCGCGGAACTGGTCAGCATTGTTGAGGTACTTATAGAGATGTGCAGATTTTTCATCGCTATTTCTGTCTATTTAGCTTTAACAAATTTCTTGATTTCACAAGACTTCGGAACATTGTTTATACTGTCATTACGCGAAAATGTGATATGTCCTAGACACGCTGTTGTTTTAATTTATTTTTTTAACATGTAATAGTTGGATGCTATTTCACTCAGAATATCTGCGTTGAGCACGAAAACATGAGATGTTTGCATTTACGCTGTTTTTAGTGGTGACAAGTCCTTGTTTATGCAGACAATCGGCGGGAAAGCGTGCAAGAGTGACTGTAGTGGTCAAGGTATTTGTAACCAGGAATTGGGTGAATGCAGGTGCTTTCATGGGTTTTTAGGCAAGTAGGCTTTTGTGTCTCTCCAACTTTTCTCAGCCCTAACACCTGAACGCTTCCTTGTTGTGAGAATCGAAACTGACAGCTGAGATTTAATTCATGGCCATATATATGTTTTCAGTTCATGGCCATATATATGTTTTCAGTTCATGGCCATATATTAAGAATATTGACTTTAAGCCTCAGTCACGAGATTTGATACTTGAACCCGTTGATTATCTGTTCTAAAACTTATTTCTGTGAAAAAATCTCATTCTTTGCAATCCACGTTTTGTGGCAATTGAGTTTGGTAACACTGCTCTAAGAGCTATTTTGGGCAAGTTTTATATGCGAACTATCCCCAGTGAGTACATTGTATCTGTCAATACCTTTAACTTTGCAGAATAAGCGGTTCAAATTTGGCTGTTTTTAATGCAGTGTCTAGAATTTATTCTAAGGACTGCTATTTGTTTTTAGCTGAAATTCAGCGGAATCATCAGACTCAGACTACTAACCTTTTTCTATCTTTTTTTTGTTGGTGTTTTAGTTGCTCCAATAGTGATTCGGTGTGTAGGTTTACTGATTATTGATATTCTCACAGGAGAAGGATGCACGGAGAAACTGGAGATGAAGTGCAACCGTACAGGAACACCAGAGTTTCCCTATGGATCATGGATTGTTTCAATATGCCCAACCTACTGCGATACTACCAGGGCAATGTGCTTCTGTGGAGAAGGAACAAAATATCCAAACCGTCCTGTAGCTGAAACGTGTGGATTTCAAGTAAAGTAAATACTCTCAGCTTTGTAATCCTTGAATACATTATACTATACCCGTTCAAAAAAGTTAAGATCCTTGTCCTATCACCAAATTCTTAAACTTCCACTTTGGAAAAACAATTTGACTCATGATCAAATGTTCTTCAGCAAACCTTCAGAACCGGGTGGTGCCAAGTGGACTGACTGGGCTAAAGCTGATCTGGATAATATTCTTACAACAAACAGTAGCAAACCTGGATGGTGTAATGTGGACCCCAAAGAGGCTTATGCTAACACTGTAAAATTTAAAGAGGAATGTGATTGTAAATATGATGGTATTTCGGGACGGTTCTGTGAAATACCTGTCTTGTCTGTTTGCATCAACCAGTGCTCTGGCCGTGGGGGTTGTCGTGGTGGATTTTGTCAGGTATGCGACTGGAACTCTCATGCTTAATATTATGCATACAAAATAAGACATTCAATCAGAATTGACAAAGTAAGACTATTTGATCAGAAAGGAGAAATTAGTATCAATGAATACTTTTGTTCAGACCAGTTGGATCTAGCAAGTGGAAGACTTTCCGGTTCAGGTTTCAAGAAACATGGTCCTTCAGTTGAGGCCAATTCCTATAGAAAGTCAATACACTATTTCATAAGATGTAATGAGAATATATTTTAATTCCAGAGCCCACACTTGATAGTTGATACACATGCCATATACAAAATGTACGGTAATGTCAATAGCAAATGATTTATATCAAACCGAAACCCACAGACAAGGTGATACTGAATACAACTTACAGAAATGCACATCAAAAATATCAAAACTTTTTAAGGTTTGCCAATAGTTTCTCTATAGATTTTAAAAGTAGATGACATTTCTTTGTTGTACTTCTTTTTCTTATCCAAACTGATATAATTAAACAAGTAATACATAATTTCAGTGCAAGGATGGCTGGTATGGACCAGACTGCAGTATCCCGTCAGTTTTTTCATCTGTACAAGAGTGGCCTCAATGGCTTCGACCTTCCACGGTTGATATACCTGATAATTCACATCTCACAAAAGCTCTTCTTGGCATTAAAGCTACGGTGAAAAAGAAAAGACCCCTAATATATGTTTACGATTTGCCGCCAGAGTTCAATAGTCACCTTATTGAGGTCAGTGTTCTAATTTATAGCCCCCTTTCTTTATTTTTTCAAGCACCGATCAACCTTGTTTTGATCTTCTTTTCAAAACCCAATTGTCTGTGTGCTACAGGGACGGCATTTTAAATTTGAATGTGTAAATAGAATCTATGACAACTTGAACGCAACGGTGTGGACAGAACAATTGTATGGATCTCAGGTATCACATCCACTTAAGTTTGAAGCTCAAGCAGGATAATGTTAGAAAAGTCATTTATTATCCTCCAACACTACATTCTTTGCAGATGGCACTACTTGAGAGCATGCTCGCTAGCCCTTATCGTACATTAAATGGTGATGAAGCTGATTATTTCTTTGTTCCTGTTCTTGATTCTTGTATTATAACTCGTGCTGATGATGCACCTCACTTGAGTATGGAGGTACTGTTTCTGTCTGTTTACAACACCTGAATTGTGTTACTATGTTAAATATTGAAATGTGAGTCGTAAACATTGGATACCTAGATTGGTTGATCAAACAAGGAAAAAAAGTATGTTTTAATGACCGGCCTTTAGTCACAAGCAGCCGTTGGTGCTTTTGCCACTCGCCAGTGCATTGCCATCTCATACCTTTCTGGGACCTAATGTTTTTTTCTTACAAAAATAATAATAAAAATAAATAAATAATGGGACCCAATGTTTTTCTTTATTATATCATGTTCATGTTAATATGCTTGTCTTTTTTGCTTTAGCAGTACCATAGATTCTCAGTGTCTCTAATATGTATACTTCAGGAACACATGGGCTTAAGGAGTTCACTTACACTCGACTTCTACAAGAAGGCATATGATCATATTGTTGAACAATATCCTTTCTGGAACCGTTCATCTGGAAGAGACCACATTTGGGTATGACGTAGGTATAGGAACTTTATAGGATTGTTGGTTCTGATAATATTTGAAATCAGAATTAATTTTTTGAGTTTCATAGTCAATGTTCTGATGCTGTTCATTTTAATGTCTGATGGCAGTCTTTTTCATGGGACGAAGGTGCCTGTTATGCCCCTAAGGAGATATGGAACAGCATGATGCTAGCTCACTGGGGAAACACAAACTCTAAGCATAATCACTCAACAAGTGCATATTGGCTAGACAACTGGGACGCTATTCCTTCTTCTAGTAGAGGCAACCATCCATGCTATGATCCGGAGAAAGATCTTGTGCTTCCTGCATGGAAACGGCCTGATCCAGATTCCTTACGATTAAAATTTTGGACCAGGTAGGGGTGTCGATGTTGAGTTTTTGATTGGTTGTTCAACTACTGCCCACTGGTTCTAGTTTAATTGAATTCCAGTTCCACTTGGCTCGTTGCATGTCTTCATATTATTTACTATTTAATTCTTGTAAGGATCTGTATGAAAGGATAGGAATCAGAGGGTCCAAGTGAAATACCAAAATCTGTAAACTGGTTCTTGGTCTTGTCTGTTTGCTCCCAATTTCTCTGAATGTTATATCACCCAGAACAGGATTACTTTTTGATGATACAGCTATAGGTTTGTAGCAGTTCCTGTACTGACAATTGTGAAACTTGAAGCTGGGAAATCACATTGAAGTTTTTGTTTGTTTCCAGCAAATTAGTACTGATTGAATGTTCTATGTGCAGGTCTCTTAAGGATCGTAAGAAACTTTTCTATTTCAATGGAAATCTAGGACCTGCTTATGAAAAAGGCAGGCCTGAAACAACGTAAGTAAATTTGAAAAACATTCTTTCATACCCATTTGAGACAACTTAATGTAGTGGTTGGCAATTACTGTCTTCAGGTATAGTATGGGTATCAGGCAAAAACTAGCAGAAGAGTTTGGGTCAACCCCAGACATGAAAGGAAAACTTGGGAGACAACATGCAGACGATGTGATTGTTACTCCGGTACGTTCTGATCATTATTACAAGGACTTGTCCAGCTCCGTCTTCTGCGGCGTGTTACCTGGAGATGGTTGGAGTGGTCGTATGGAAGATAGTGTTTTGCATGGTTGCATTCCTGTGGTCATTCAGGTTTCTCCTCTCTCTCACTGTCTCTCTCCCTCTCTGTCTCTGTGACTGTGTGTGTGAAAGGATCAATATGAAAACATAGTAGAGTTTTCATTACTTCATACATCCGATTCTATTAGTACTGCAGGTGCTTGAGTGGTTAATATAAATGATTCTCGAAATTGGATGCTTTAGATTGTCACATTCAGTTGATCTCTTTTCTAGTCATCTTCCCGTTTCATTTTATATATACCAATATTTGTTTCAGGATGGTATCTTCTTGCCATACGAAAATGTGCTAAATTATCAAAGTTTTGCAGTACGAATAAGTGAAGATGAGATTCCAAACCTGATAAAGATTCTTCGGGTAACTGTTCAGCTAAAACTAACTTAAGTTGGATCATGCAGAGTTGAAAATGCATAGCAATCACTTACACCATATCATTTTTGTTCCTCTTCGTTGTAGGGATTTAATGAGACAGAGTTGGAATTTATGTTAGAAAATGTTAAAAGGATCTGGCAAAGGTTCTTATACCGCGATTCAATTCTACTCGAGGCTGAGAGACAGAAAACTACTTTTGGTCACGTGGAAGATTGGGCTGTAGAGTTCTTAAGATTAACTGAAGATGATGTGTTCTCCACGTTCATTCAGGTACTCATTCTATTGGCCTGACCATTGCCCTTATAAC
This sequence comes from Papaver atlanticum, assembly GCA_023531105.1. NCBI lineage: Eukaryota > Viridiplantae > Streptophyta > Magnoliopsida > Ranunculales > Papaveraceae > Papaver > Papaver atlanticum. The sequence continues at coordinate 1,585,152 of JAJJMB010000989.1, read as the reverse complement.
TTAAAGATTCCTTGTCTTGAACAATTCGTAGTAAATATTTTTTCTTGATATTTTACATGTTTCTCAAACCTTAATATCAAATGCCTGATTTTGCTGAACTTCTTTTGATATAACAAGGTATTGCATTACAAGTTACACCACGATCCTTGGAGGCAAAAAGTTAGCTACTTAAAGAAAGAGTATGGAGTGCCTAAAGATTGTTTGAAATAATATATTAAAACAGGGGAAAGATAGATTAATTATGAGAATTATATAGCATAATGCAGAGTGGCCGAATTCGTAGGGGAAGTGCTTGATCATGTACTGCAATCCGAATGTAGATTGATTCCACAAATACACCACGCAAGTGGTTATAGGTGTTGCATGAACTCCAAGGGAAAGGCCCTTATTGTTGCAATGGTTTTGTTTCAGTTACAGGTTACTTTGCCTTGTTTATAGAGAAGTAGAGTAATAATTATCATTATAGAGAAAAGGTAGTTGAAGATAGAAACCGAATTGTATTCCTTCGATTCCTTGTGAAGTTTGTAATTTTCAAGTATAAATAGGGAAAAAGGTGATGCTTCATATGCAAAACGTGTGATTTACTGATATTCCATATGTTCTACTCTTCTCTTGTAATTTTACATCCGGAGAACGGTTGTTAAGTTTATGCCAGGTAGGCACAACAGAAAACCCCTGGCTCCTCTCACGTAATGTTCATTCAACAGTTTCTTTCAGGTTCATATTTGGCCACTGCAATAATGGCATACCATTAACAAGAGGATGGAGAACATACATTTTTGTTTATTAACGGGGGTGAACTATTGGGTTCTCCATTTTTGTTTATTAATGGGTGAAGTTCTCCATTTTTGATTATTAACGGGGGAGCTCAGAGAGATTTTCACAAGGCTTACACAGATATTTTCATGAAGTTGGCAGTGATCCAGCTAAAGCTTAAAAGATGTTGATAGTATGTATTTATAGCTCCAAGCCTGTCTTATACCTGGCTATTTTGGGGTCTAGGTGTCTATCATTACGTGCCAAAATAAGACATTTTGAAGTGATATGAAAAACCCTTAGCCAATTATTTTCCTTAAATAACTAATTTATCTTTGATTAATTAATGTTAACCGGGTGATTAATAGATGTTTAATCAAGTTAACCTTGAAATCAACTAACGTTAAAACATGAACTTTTTTTTGATTTTTTCCACGAAAATCAACCCAAAATCAGTGGATGTTCGTGTACTCGTATACCAATTCTGGGTTGATGTTTTCTTTCAAGATGAACTCCAAGAATCGGTCCTTATGATTTACCGCGTAGACTGATTGTTTGGAACGGAGCTTATAAATGTATATATAGACCGATTTTCTTAAACAAAATATTCATTCATAGTTTTGAGAAATCAACACATTACATAATTCGGGAAATTAGCGCATTACATAGGAGAATTCAGTATGCAAATTCTTGAATCTCGCACATCAATACATCGTTAATGCACCTTCGAGCACGACGGTACAACACCACGTATTCTTTGTGGTGATTGAACTTTCTTTCCCATTACGAATTCGCCATAAGCCATTGAATCGTTCCAACTGAAATTCAATGGATTATTAAGTGTTAGTATGTGAACATTAAAGGATGACATACGTATAAAAATATCGGATTACTCACTTTTTTATTAAGAGGAGCTTGTGGATGATCGTCGTGCACAATTTTTCTTACTTTAATATACTATCCCATTGCTCCTTTTATGTATGCGAACCGAAACGCTAAGTCTCTCTATCTACGGTTTTTTGGATTCGTGATGCGCTCATAATAAAACTCTTTGACTCTCTTCCAAAACATTAAATATAGTTCGTTGGGACGCTCGTGGAAGACGGGAACGAACGATTCCACGAGCTGCATATCTTCTTCCGGATCTCAATCCATTTTGCAGGCTCTATTTGAGTAGTAAATGAAGTAGGAGTCGCTCAAAGTTGCAAGTTTGTGACAAAATGTGCTATAGAATTAGGTTGTCCTTATATAGATAGATGGGGATTGAATGGTCATATTTTTTTAGATCAAACTACAGAATGGAATTTCGCATATGTCTACATAGACCGATTATGGCGTCGCAAATTCATCTAAAACCTGCCTCGCAACAATTGGTTTATAATATTGAACATGTAATTCGATTCTTGCCAAAAAATAACTTATAGGAAAATGTCAATTTTGCTTACAAGAATCGGATTATATGGACCAAAACATAAACCGATTCTGCTGGAATGTGAGAATTTTTGATATTTTTTTCTTCTCAGAATCGGTGTATATAAACGTTACATAATATTGGAAAAAACAAGAATGGAATCTCATAATCGATTTAAGTAGTATACAATATAGATCGTAAAATCATGATACTGCATGTTTCTGACCCGGCTTCAGGAATGCATGTGACGGTTCGTGTTTTACGATCCGTGAACCGTTTCACGATCTCTGACTGAGTGAGCATTCCTCTCAGAACCATGATGAATATGTTTCTCGAAAGGCCTCCCACTAGCTGAGCGTTCGATGCTACGCATTTCATCGTGCCCTCTATGTAGAAGAACGATTGGGCGGTCCTCTAGACAAATTGTTTGTTAAAGGTCTTAACGCCTTCAGGACGTCGGCGATACTCGATGTTCCCTGACTACATAGTAAGACCCCCCTCTACATAGAAGAACTATTGGGCGGTTCTCTGGACATAATTGTTTGTCGGAGGGATTAACGCCTTCAGGACGTCGGAGATACTCACTGTTCCCTGACTATGTAGAGAGACCGTGTATAGATTCAGGCGGCTCTCTGGACATAATTGTTTGTTGGAGGGATAAACGCCTTCAGGACATCAACGCTGCACGTTGTTTCCTGACTATGCACTCTTCAGAACGAGTATGATGCTTCAACTATCTCATATCTCGATTCTACAATAGATTAATTCTATCGTGACATTCACCGACTGAATTCCTAGAAAATAATCTATTTTATCTCATTACTCCGTTCCATGGCTATCCCCGGCTGATTCCATGGATTAGTAATAGATAACCATTTTATCTCATTACTCCGTTCCCTGAATTCCTCGGCTGGATTCATGGATTAGTAATAGATACTCAATTCATTGTTATTACTCCGTTTCATGAACCATTCTCCGCTGAATTCCATGAATTAGTAATAATTACTCAACAATCGGGCATCTGGACTATCACCGAGTAAGCCCCAAGAAAATGGTGAAGTGTACTCAACAATGATGCACGAACGAGCACCCAAATGCACAAACGAGCATTCAAAATATGGACAAACGAGGAAACCTACACAAAACAAGAGAGATAAAATAATAATTAAAAAAATATAAAGAGGCGCCTAGGGAGGGCCCTCCGGCAGGCCGGTCCCCCACACCTCTTCCTTTATTTTTTCTTATTTTCTTATTTTCATGATTTCATGAAAACTCCTTCATTCAAGCAACTTTCCTTGTTTGAGCAAAACACACAATTTTTCTCGATCGAAACTTATTTACACATACTTGCAGAAACCTTCAACACATCCACAATCCTTGATCATCATTGATCCCATAATTTTCAGCTTCCCTCCTACAGATCAACCCATCTCTCCTTTTATGACCGAATTGACTTTGGAACGGCCACTGACTTGGTTTAGGCCGGAGTCCTGCAGATTGAACTCTCGAACTCAAAGCACTCCCGTGCAGTGCATCTGTGTGAGGTTAGGCAGTTTTATCGGTTGAGGAGTCTCGTCCGATCGGTCGTCTCTTCACTTTCCTAAAAAACCAACAAATCGTTTTTCCCCATCTACAATAGCCTTGCTTTGTTTATCAGATACCCGATTCGCCTTTCCTGTTCTCATTTTAAACACAAACGTTCAACAAATCATGCCAAAACCATTAAGAAAAGCATAATTGAGAAACAATACGCACTAGGTATTCAAGAGCTTTTTCTTTTTCCTTGATTTGGGGACTCTCCTCTACTCGTATCACTTAAATTGGATGAGAGCAATCCAGGAACTTACGATTGCTCTCATCCAATTTAAATTTGGGGTGCTCAGATGTTCGGATATCTTGTACGCCGCCATATTGTCTCGCCACTCTCGTCGAGCTGTACATTACACATCCTTTGGGATAGAACAAAGGTCCAAAATATTCTTGTTCCTCGCACCTAGCAACAACCTTTCCTTCAGAAAATATTTTATTGTAAGGGTCAACGACAACATCTTTCATCGTCAAGTTTTCAAATTGCTCTCTCAACTCCAGATATTCCTTCTTTTAGGTCTTTGGCTTACCGTTGTAGACGTACCGGCCTCCATACCAATCACCTTCTTTTCACTTGTTGTTCACATGGGCTCTATCAACAATCTTTTTGAAGTGCAAGTATATCCATAACCGCGTCAATATATACTATACGTGAGAAAAGCAAATGTAAGATAAACAGAATACAACAACTTGACAACTGGAATCACCTGCAGAAGACACATATTCCCTCTGATTTGGTTCCTGTGAGACATAGAACACTTTCTCAATTCGTTCATCGAGTGCGCAAGGATGGCAGAGTCCCAAGAGTAGTCGGCCATTTTGTGAATTGGGTCCAATAGCTGAATATAGTTGGTGTTCACACGGGCACCAGAAATATCGAGGAAAATAACAACTCCCAAGACGTAGAGGACATATGCATGGGCTGTAGCATTGATACGTTCGTGAGATACCAACTTTCCTTGATCACGGAGCTTCTGTGTTCCCATGAATTGGTCCCTCAAGCTCGCGAGATGGAATATCCTCTGCTTTGTTTGACCTACCAGCATCTCTGACTTGATTTTCTCCTCATCCCAACCAAACACATTCTTGGTGAACGCGTAAATATTGTCCCACCCAAGCCCATTCACGTACTGGCCCCCCCCCCTCACGGCTTTACCTGCTATGCATAGGTCGTAATCAACTGCGCATCATTTGGAGTTATTGTCATTTCGCCAACCGTAAGATGAAAAGTATCTGTTTCCCAAAATCTCTCGGCAAAGGCAGAAACAAGAAATTTGACGTATCCAACAACCGAATTGTCGATCGCAACCAACAACCCCGTAGCAGCTACTCTATCGCATACTTCCTTTACTTCTCCTGATATTGGCCACAAGGTCATCATGCCATTGAGGACGTTCCTGGCCTAAAAGGACGCGCGACATCGGCGTGGTCCTAAAAAACAAAACTTATAGACAAAATCCAACACATTAGACGAAATATAAATTGTTATCTTAAATAAAAGTTCGAGACATAGCATAAGGTTGAGATAATTACTATGCTACTGCAGACCATTGTAGCCCAACTCTCTTTATAACAACTTTTTTTCATCACCGGGTAACCCAAAAGGAGGAGCGTCATCCTTGCGAGGCATCATGAGAGTCGGGTTGGGCAAGTGATCCCCTTTCTTTTTATACGGTCCCTTTGGATCTTCTCCTGTGCCTTCGGAGCCTTCTCCTACTTGTTTTTGTTGAACTTGTTGTTGTTCAACCTGTTGTTGAGCTTCTTTTGCTACTCCTTCTTCCTCTTTGCTTTGTTCTTCAACAATTTCATTATCACTACTTCGTTCTTCATTACTTTCTTGTTCACTAGGTGTATCGGAATCATATTCATCTTGTAGTGGAACCTGTTGAGATGATGGTTCATTGATGTCGATCCCTTTGGGTTTACTCGCCGAGCCCCTACGATGTCTAGCGCTCAAGTTCTTATAGCCCTTTCGATGAGGGGCTCTGAGGAGAAGTGGTCAAGGTCATGTTTCTCTTATATTTTTTCTCGGCTTGGCTTTGCTTTCCCTTGTTGTCCCTGGAGAGTATGGGGATAAACGATAAACAATCAATCAAATCAAAGTATATTTATGAATTCCAAGTACAAAATCGGTTTACACGATATACACACAAATACCAATTCCCATTAATGCACAAAAAAAATCGGTTCTTATAAGCGCTCATGTAATCCGAATCCATGTTAAAAAGTATACAGGAACATGAGCATTTTCTGGACAAATAATCGGTCTATGTAGCCATTGCATTAACCGATTATAGCATTGGAAGTTAACAAATCAAAGGCAACATAATTGGTTTATGTGGGCATTCACATAATCCGATTCTATCAACAAATACATACAGGAAAACAATTTTTTCTTCTACACAAGAATCGGTATATGTGAGCATTAACAAAGCCCGATTCTAGTTAGATATTCCTAAACCAGAAAACACATCCAGGAGTCGGTGGTTATGGTAATGAACAAGTACCGTTTCCTACAGCAATCGGTCTATAAGGACGTTGACGTATACTGATTCTTGTAAACCCATAACATTTTGATTTCAGAAAATTCATATTTTGAGTGATTGTATGTTGCTAAACCTAATTTAGAATATCAGGTTGATAGAAAAGTACCTGATTCGAGCCATTTCTTCTGATTGTATTGCGCAAAGAGTTTGATCGTCTTCCGTAACCATTTGCGACAATACTTGTTTATTACGAATCGCTTTACCAAATCCTGGATCTTCCGAACTAATGTAATTCATGTTTGTGGCTTGCTTAACTCGTGGATGATTCGACATTTTATAGAAGAAAAAAAACGATTAATCGTTCTTTAAATCGTCGATAATCGACGATGTTTTGGGTTGAAAATGAAACAAAGAGGGAGAAGAAGAGGAGAAAAATCGGTTGATGGAGGAATAAAAATGAAATGGATTTAGTTTTAGGTTTTATTATTAGGATTTGGTTAAGGCAGATTGGTAGTATTAAGATTTATTGAAAGGCAAAATCGTAGTTTCATCAAAATGACACCCCTTAGCACCCTTTTAGTTGGGAGCAAAATTTTGATAGGCTTGAAAAAAATAATTCACCTCGGCCCCAAACTAGCCAGGGTCTTATACAGGTACCGTGGGAGAAAAAACAGAGGGAAACAAAAAAAAAGGTTAAAAACGAGGAAAAAAAAATAGCATTTTCATAACTTCACCAACATTGGCCATATAGTTAAGTATGTTCTGAGTTAAGATATTACAAAACATCTGGACGGTTTTAAGACCATCAGATCAGTAAGTGTCAGTTGACTAAACTAAAAATATCAGTTTGTAATTCCATTTTTCTAAGCATGTAAGCATTCGGTATATTGACAGTTCATCAGATTTGGCAAACTAATCCAACACTTAAACCTGCAGGAGTAGCAGTGCTCTTCTCTCCCTGGAACCACAATGCTGTGGCAATTAGAGAGTCCAAATCTGATATACATATGTCCACAGATTGCAGCAGTGTAAAGCATGTCATTGCGAATCAAGAACAATAACCTTACTGAACATGGATCACACCTATACTTGAATGGTGGTGGCTGGTTACCTCCCTTTATACCTGCATAGAGAAATAAACACATTATAGGGACATACATTAAGGATCCAAAATTAAATCGGTTTCAATATCTTCTATACAAACATTGATGCAATTAAGAAGTCGGATGTGTTTTACTCATCATCATTTAAGAACTTAGAGTTAAATACTAATATTGTAGTTTTCCTTTTCTTTAATATTACTATCTACCCCTTAACCACAGTTACCTAGGAATTCTCGAACAGTTAGCCAGAATTGTTCTGTCCATTGACTCAAGAGAAGCTAACTTGGTAGGATTTCCATTGAGAACCTTATTCTCTTAAACATGAACATAAACGAGGGGTAATGGAAACTACAGTACGCGAGGTAGATAAACAACGCACCATGCGCAGTTTAAAGAGACAATCACAATTTCAGGTTTTTTTTTTTTTTTGAACATATGAGCTCAAACATATTGCAACCAGCTATTCAGAAAGAAGGGATGTTGAGACGAGAAAAATACAGCTCGAGATGATAAGCTGGAATCAAGTTCTATATACCTCTTTTACTTTCATGACATCCTTGTTGGCCCTAGTTCTCGGAAAAACGTCTTCTGATGCTTTCTTGTACTATAGAGTGCTAAGGACAAACATAAAATATGTCGGTAACTGATTACAAAATGCCCTATTAATAATCAGATATTGCCGACTTAGTGACTTATAGATTTGTTAGAGGTGATTTTTTTTTTTTTTCGTGCCAAACCCTTTAAGAGATTTTATTAGGAAGGAAAAGAAAGCAAGAATAGGAGGAAAAGAAAGAAAAAAGAGAGTTACATTAACAAAATTTATAAGTCACTACGTCAGCAACTCCCCCTATCACCTCTAATTACTGAGTGAATAAAAGAAGTTGCCAAGGTTGGTTCTGCAGTTTGAGGTGAATGAATGCACCAACTTGGCCGTGTTTCTGTTTTACACTTTATAATATGGTTTCAACTTCATATTCTCTGAGTTGTACCTAAATCAAGATATATTGAGGTTTCATCAATAAAACAAGCGCTTCAGAGTTGAAATTTTCATTACATGTACAGTATCCATACTACAGATAGTGTAGTTTTGATTAGGACTTGTGTCTGTCAGATATAAGTGTAACCTTGTCATGGAGAGCTAATGGATATAGGTAATAGAAGGAACTCACCTTCCTACAACTATGCTTAAAAATGTTTAAGTTCATCGTGTTACCAGCATTTAGTGATTGCATCAATCTTATATATAAAATGTACATGTACATCCTAGGAACGGCATCAAATGCACATACTGTATTATAGTTTCACCGGCAGAGACACGGACATGTTATCTAAGTAGAGAAATGATTTACTGTTTAATTCCACTGTACCTTGATTTTGCAACAAGATATCTACTTTTTAACTGCCATCACTCATCAGTATCCCTTGTGTTGATTTTAATGAAAACGTAGTAGTCCTGTGAATAAAAACAAACTTAGATGCTTCCCGAGAAATCATTGACTAGAAGAATGACTATGTATGAACCAAAGTAGTATCAATCCAAATCCAAATCCAAAGTCTTTTCTAGTAGCAAGTACCAGGTCGACTAGAGAAAATCTCATAAGAATATAACATAGTTTTTACGCCGGCTTGTCAAGCCTTGCACAACTTGCACTACAATCAAAAATGAATTTAGCAACTGGGACTTGTTTGCTGCCCCGGAATATATTTCATCATGTTATGCATCCTTTAGGATTCTTACAGATTGCATAAAAAGATCACTCTTCTGGCACTGGATTCATTTATTTGTATATGTTAAGTTTCTAAAAAAACAAACCCTAATAAATTGAAAATAATGGTACTAAACAATCCAACAAAAAAGTATTAGTTAATTGAACTCACTTGAGAAATCCCTGATAAAATCTTCAACACGAACCTGATGATCCTATCAAACCAGTGAAACCCCATGAATCACTTCTTCTCCTGGCTTTTTGAAGGAAGAAGTAAAAAAGGAACTGTAGAAAAGCATAGATAAATAAGCAAGTAATATTCCAAAGAGATCAGCAATGGCATCTTTAGTAGAAGCACCAGCAGATTTCCATAATCCAATCTCATCTCCAGCTTCTTTAGCTGCTCCAGCAGACATGGACACAAGAGATCCAATCCAAATATTCCATCTTCTGAGGAAAGGATATCGAGTTGTGGCTGTAATAGCAATTGTTGTTGAAACGAGTATCGAGATGAAGAAACAGAATAAGACATGATAGAGTTTGTCTAGGGCTAACCAATCGTCCCCGCTCTCCATTTTGGTTACAGACAAATAGTCCATCCTAAACAACTACTATTGTCTATTGGTAAATCAAAAAGAACCGTGATACGGTATGCCCGCGGGTTTTGGTGCACACCCTGCGTTTCCGTCGCCCGAGTCCAAGAGCGAACGCTATGGATAGTCTCACTTCTTCACCCCAACTTTTTCAGCTCTATATCCTCTTAAAACTAGGAAAGCTAAAGCTATCCGTTTTTTTGCTAATTACATTGGCAGGTAACTAGATTTTGTGCCCGTGCTATGCACCGGGCGGAACTGAAAACCATTCATCATCATTTTTTTTCTTTTAACCACATTTTTGGTTTGTTGTGATGTGGCTTAACCTCGCCCCGTCGTGCATTTTTAATTTGGTGTCGCGGGGCATTGCCCCGTCCCATCACGATGCATTTTTGATTTGGTATGGCTCGGCTTCGCCTCGCCCAATCCCGATGCATGCTTAGGATTTTTGATTTGGTGTGGCTCGGCTTCGCCTCGCCCCATCCCAATGCATGCTTAGGATTTTTAATTTGGTGTGGCTCGGCTTCGCCTCGCCCCGTCCCAATGCATGAAATTTGCGATAAATTTCAATTAGTTGCATTGAAACAAAACCACCCCTTTATTTTTGGCAACATAATACACAACTTTATAGAGAGAATTTAGTATTCACGGGCGCCCGACAATTCGTCACCGGTTAAGAACCTCGATACTCACTCACGCAAAGAGAAAAACTAAAGATGGGAAATGTTCCACAGACTGAAAACTAATTACAAATTATCTTTGTTCTTCTACATTAAAATCTTAAGTTCCAACAATTCTAAACACGGCTAAGTATACACAAAAGCTTATGTTGCTCCAACAAACATAAAGATTCCTAAGAGAGTAACAATAAGAGTATAAACAAAAGCTTATTTTGCTCCGAAACACCTGTCATATTCCTAATGATTTGGGCTTCTTTTCCACTTCGTGAGTCTTCCATAGTTTTTCCTTCTGCATTGCAATGGCAGAGATATTTATAGTACAACTCCATTTGGCTCTTCGGACGCTGGAAAATAATTCTCCATTAAACTTCTGCTCCTGAATTTAAAGTATAAAAAAACAAATCAAGTTATCTTCAACTCTGGCTTTGCACCCGGTCTGTTGAAATTATTTGGTATGCATCCCTCTAAAAGAATTACTTTTTCCCCGGCATTCACTTTACTTTTTCCCTCCTTTACTATTCCATGGACTTATAACTATTTTTCCTTTGTATCAAAAAAAAATAAAATAAAATAAGAAATAAATAAATAACTTATTAACTTCCTTCAAAGCATTAATATTCATTATCTTGTATAACTCATCCAAGAAGGTAAAAGACTATGGGCCAACGATTCCTGCAGCAGCTCCACACATGAGCCTCAAGGTGATACTTAGATCATAGTTGTTGCAGTATATTCTTAACGGCTTATACTCGACCAACCACTCTCTCAAGAACCCATATACAACAAATTTCAAGTTGGTACATGGAACCTATTAACACCAAATCAGAAAAAGATCCAAACAGTGTAGAATAATTTAAAAAAGAATCAAATGTACACATCAAAGTTCAAGTTTGCTACTAACTATTTCCACTAATATATATACATAAGGAAGCCATTCTTTATAACGGGGCTTTCTCCCAAAGAACCGTTGATAAGGAATCTGCAACTCCCTTGTAAGTATGCACTATAGACAACTAAAGGGAAGTATGGTCATAGATCTCAAAGCAACATGGAATCAAATACCAAAAATATGTGTGTACATGTAAAGTAATAATAATGCCAGTGTTAAAATAGGTATTCGATCGAGAACATACCTGGACGGTGAACATGTCTCTCACCAGGACCAAGGTAGTACTATTAATAGCTTAAAAGGGCCAAAAGAAAATCTTTTGTAAGCTTCCTCAAAAGCAGGTTTTAGATCCATAATCCCCTTGCGTCCCTCGAAAATGACTTAAAACTAAATGTCAAATCATCAGAACACTGCATAAAGGGAGGGTATCCAGAAAGTCGGAAACTTAAACATGATGTTATTTTTCTACACACATGGTAATAATTAAGACTCGATCCATCATCTACATGTACTTTTCAGTCCATAGCTGAAATTTTAATCAAAAGCCAAAATACTATTATAGGTTACAATGAATCTAAAAATCTATATAATGATAGGTTACAATGAACCTATAAGCATGCATCGTCTCTCATAATTTTCTATACAATGGACAGTAAAGATGAAAATTGATCACTTACCTCACAGAAAAGGGTGTATTCATAACTGCAAATACAATGCATCACCAAACAACAAATTAGTAGGTTTTTCTTGCTAAAAAGAAAAGAGTAAGGAAGGTGATGATAAGTGATGACAATTCTAAATGAACCTAACATATGAAAAATTTATGCAACCGCTGAATGTAACAAAAAGAAGTCATTGATAGCAGTAAAAGGAGAGAAAAAAGAAGCAATTTTTCGCTACTCACTTTGATATATGATATAGAAAAGAGCCCGAGGGCTATCTTCTAGCTATCTTGTCCAAGTCCTCCTCATTGATATTTTATTCTCTCTTGTATTGAAGCAACGCTGTTCATAATGCTTAACAATAAGCTCTGGTTGGAAGGGCATAACAGAACATATATCAAGTAAGAACTTTAAGTTTTAAAATCCTGAAGATGACTTATTTAAAAGGGTGAACAAAATAGCGCTCATAAGGAAAATCCTCTAGCCACATATATTTTAAATGGATGAATCTAGAGAGCGACATAGATAACACTAATTTATATTTTATCTTACCTTGGCCTTTCAACTTTTCTAAATAATTTCATGCAAATGTGCAGCATAAAGTCAATTTCATGTCCCATATCTGAATCAAATTTACATACTGTATTATGGTTTTCCAAAATTTAAAAATTTCCCTTGCATTGCCAGATAACAAAAGTACATCCTATTCCAAAATGGCAAGGAGGTAAAGTCTGTCACTTAATTCTAAAATGATCCTAACCACTACGAAGATAACCAATCTCTAGAAAACATAAACAAAAAAGAACACCCAAATTTCAAAAATCAGAACCAATTTAAATAGGGTTACCTTAAGCAGTATGGTTTCAACACGAAAAAGCTCCAGGATGTTCTTTTCTGTTGAATCCAAATCAACCCAGAAATATCACCCATAAAAACCACTTCCCATGAACATCTCCAATTCTTGTTGTAGAAACAAATTCGACATAACCCATCTTGAATTCAGCATCAGCTCTCAGATCACGCTTTTACAAATCGAAATCCTTAATTTCTCTTGATTCAAACTCGACAGCTGCAGCAGCTGCTCATCTCTCACTTACACTTCAAAAAGAAGAAATAAACATCAACAATGCCAAATCATCCCTGCAGTATAAGGAAGAAAAAAGGATAATAATTGATCTGAGAAGGAACGGCAAATGAAGGAGATAACAAACCCTAAGAGAGATAAATAGTGAAATCGACGGTGATGAAAGAGAAGATTGAGAAGAATAAGAGATGAGACGACACAGAGGCTTGGGTTTCTTTAGGTTTTAGTTTTCTTAGGTTTAAAGTTTGACGGACGTGTGTATTGTCTACCTAACGGAGGTGAGTAACGTCCAGTTAAGTATTTGGTGTGAACCAAGTGTAAGTAATTATTTAGCTGAAAATCTACACGTAAGTGTTGTATACCCATATTTTGGCTAACAGGGTTACAAACGATGATGTAAATTTTAGTTGCAGTGAAAGTGGTGGTAATAGGATTCGATTCTCGAACTTGTAAAGGATAACTTTAGACTTAAATTCAAAACTAAATAGAAAAATCACTAAAAATTATAGCAAACTCTGACAAAGTTGATATCAATATTAAAAGAACACTGAGGCTGAGATTCCACTATTTTCCAAGTTCAAAGTGATTTAATCCAGTATTTATATTCATGCAATTTTCTCGTTCAATTTGATTCTAAACTATTGCAACATGTAGATTTTCAAAATAACAAGTGTAAATCCGAAGCATAAAACATCAAAAACCTAGGTCCAAGAATGCTCTATCAAAAGAAATAACAATTGCTCAATAAAAATCACTCAAACAATTTTCAATCAAGGCAAATAATCATAAAATAATTGTAATAAAATAAATAAAATAGAATATACCACTTTTTGTTGGAAAAATAGCTTCCTCTATCGCCTCAGCAATGGGGTTTAGCTCCTCATATTAATCATAATCTCAAAATACATGTTTATGACTCAAAAGTTGATTAAAAGGGAGAAAAGTGTTAAAACAGCGGATTCTGTAGTTGCTGAAGGTCTAAAACAGACGTCTGAATCGTTGCTGAAGGGCTTCGGTGACTGCAGGAAGATGCGACCGTACCTCGTTGTCACTGAAAATAAGTTTGCCTCTGCGACTGACTCTGTGGGTCTTATGTTCTTCGTCTTTTTCTCCGGTAACAACAGCAGCAGAAGAACTCGGTTTCCTGCAAGTTGATTTTTTTGGTTGGTGTTCTAAACTTCCCCTAAAGTCTTCGTACCCCTTCCTTGGCCTCTAACCAACTCTTTTATACACAACAGGGCAATTAAAATCCCGAGAATCTCTATCTTTTCTTCGAAGGAAAGCTACGGACTTTTTTTCTTCTTTTTACGAGTCTAGGATATTTTGTTCCTTTTTTTATCTCCCTGTACGCGTCAAATGAGTTGTCAACATATCACCAGAACACAATCAAATCCCTAACATAGTTAAACTCTCCAAACATCACCGTAAACTTCCAAAAATAGTCGATAATATTTCTTCTCCCCTGTTTTCTTCAAACGAAGAATCTGTCCCAATTTAATCGAAACTTTTGGACCTACCAACCCTGTTACGTCCAAACAGGCCCAAAGCAAAAGATTTCCGAGCTTCAGTCTCGATAAAACACTTCCAAAATCTGCCCAAAAGTTTACGCAGGTGAAAGCTTATTTTCCCGCCAAAACTCAATTCTTCAAACCGTGAAAATGTGGAGTCCCCAATTTAAGTGTTGTATACCCACGTTTTGGCTAATGGGGTTACAAACATCCAGTTAAATATAAGGTGTAAATGGAGTGTAATTCAAATTTTAATGCTCCGACCAATAGAGTCTCGCCACTTGTCCTCTCCAGAATTGCTCTAGTTCAAAGCTTTTATCTCATTTAATTTGAGGGGGTGTCACACTCACCGTGCGACGTGGGAGCTCATATGACTTAGTGTTTTAAAGGAGGGGCGATGGACAAAACCAGACTGGAGTTCAAGGAAACATACAAACTGTAGCACACTGGATATCCCCACAACACCCTTTCTTAACTGTTAACTGTGATGCTTTTTTTGATCCAAATACAAGACTAACAGGAGTTGCTCTAATTATACGTGATTTTGCAGGTAAATGGTGGGACTGCGCAACAAAATGCTATGCAGAAATAAGAGACGCAGAGCAAGCAGAATGTTTGGCATTCCTTGATGCCGTCAGATGGAGAATGAAGCCATTTTGCTTGATTACATAAACAACGCCTCTCCAGTCATAGCATGGGAGAATGAAGCCATTTTGCTTGATGCTTTAGATGTTTTAAAGTCAGTTCAAGAATGTAAGTCCATTTCTAGAGTATGTAATAAAGTAGTTGACAAACTTGCTAAGTGTAGTAAGAAATTTGGAGTTAATAGGATTTGGCTGGATAACCCTCCTAATGTTATAGAGGGTCAACTTCTGTTGGATAATCTGAGTTAATAAAATTATCATTTTTTCGCAGCAAAAAAAAAGAAAAACTAGGGGTGAGCAACGGATGGGTGGATGCAGATTTGGTATCACCTGCGTCTAATCCATCTAAATGGCGGATTTGAAATTTTCACCCACGTCCAGACCATTACTCGTCGGATTTGACACCCGCGGATGAGCGGATTGGATGTGGATGGATTTGTTGATTCAAAAAAGATATAAACGAAAAATAAATAAATGTCAAAGATGAATAATATAACTTAGTTTTAAAACTTAGATTACTGAAATATAAGTAATTACCATAACAAGAGTAACATAATGTCTTTACAACAACCAAAATTATAATTTTTATTGACATGAGGGCCTCCGATCAATCCAAAATTGATACTTTTGGTATATTTTTGAGGAACTTCAGTGCATCTCAGTCGGAAACTATATATATTATCTATCAATTTTGTGTAATAACCTTCATATATGTATAATATTAACATTATCCTTAGGGTCGGGTGTCCAACAGATGGGTGATGTTTCACCCTCGTTCAACCCGTGAAAATGATCGGTTTTAAAAATTCACTTGCGTCCAATCTGCATCTTAATGAATTGTGGATCGGATTGGGTAAAATCCACGGATTTGGATGTTTTTGCTCACCCCTACTTAAAACAAGTGGAAAAGGCCCTAGATAGGCTTCATTACGCATTTACGCATGCTGGAAAGAGCTACAAAAAAAGCCATACTGCTAATAGAAAATGGCCTAAACAAAGCCGGGAACTGTGCAGCGCACACACTGCACCCCCTCAGGACCGGCTCTGACACGGCATATTATACATCATATGAAACAAAAATAAAAAAGAAATGAAACTTTAACAGCATATTATCAGCCATCATAACCAAATTTGGATTTTGTAATAACTTTTAAACATTAAGTTTCCATCCTTTTTTTTTCCATTACAAAAGTTTGATTTTGTTTCGATGAATTGGTGCGGTGTACTTCATGTAGTGTGCTTTTATTAACTTTTTCATAGTGGGTCACTCTTCGAAATGAAGGAGTTAGTCTCCAAATGAAATTTCCCATAGCCCATACTCTAATGGTCATCAAATTTAATCTTCAACTTATCCATCCGCATTAGCTTGAATGTAGTAATTTTAGTGATTTGAATTGGATTCAAGAAAAGTTTGCATAATAGATTAGCATATGGGCGCTAAATGATTCAGTGTAACATACTCACCTATTGATATTCAACAATGGACCATTCTTTAAAGATATTTTTTTTATTTCGCGCTCCAGACTCGATTCAACCTACGCTAACATATATGATCATAACATATATATTCAAAAGGGTCTGACTACTCTTCAAATCTTTAGTAATGCATGTTGGGTTGGCTCTATTAATGACAAGAGATCTACCAGTGGGTATTGCATTTTCTTTAGATCAAACCTAATCTTTTGGTGAGTTAAAAAGCAACCTATTATTATTAGATCATCAGCGGAAGTTGAATACAGATCGCTTGCTTAATTTGCGGCTAAGATTATTTGGACTTGCCATCTTTTAAAGATTATTATATCTTTTTATTGGTAGCTTTATTTATTTCTTGTGAGAACATTAGTTCTTTATGTTTGGCCTCATATCTTGTGTTTCACAGCAGGATGAAACATATTGGCTATTGACTTTTATTTCATACGTGAATTAGCGAGGCAAGTCAATTCAAGTTTTATTTATCACCACTTTGGATTAGTTAGCTGACATATTACTAAGTCTCGCTATATATGGTCCAAGGTTTCGGTTCGTCAGTTCAACTTAAATGAGGCAATAATCCTACTCATTTTTAAACTTTACTTCCACTTGTATACACATGAGTAGTGAGATGTTCTCTGTTTTTTATATTCCCACAACCTACATGTGTACTATCTTGATTGTTTGGTTTTGTGGAACTTCTGAAGCTATAAATAGTTCTATTGTCAAGTGAATTGTAAGAGTTTGTTTTATATCATTTCAATAATGATCCGCATGGTAATAAGTTACTTGCTTAATTTTATTTAAGTAGGAAGCAAAAAAAAAGATTTACTATTTTGATCGATTGAAGTTTTGTCTGAATTGAATAACATGAGTAACAGAAACTTGTGAAAACCGAGCTTCAATATCCAACAAATGAGATGTAGTGCACCAGATATGAAATTAATAAATCAAAAGTTGTCGTGTTAATCCACAAAATTATAGTTGAATCTTTATCATCCCAGTTGGGATATTCAGGATTCATAACATTTTGGTGATTTGTGGTAAACTGATTTGGACGTACTAAAGTTCCATCAGTCAAATCCATAACACGATGTTCGTAAAATATTGAAAGAATTAACAATTTCGTGCGAGATAGTTATATTCTAAGCTTTATTAGATGCACATTGACTATCTGATTTAGAGAAATTTTCGAAATGGATTTGACATTTTCCATGGTTAACAGTAGTACAAGAAATTCGAAATCAGAAAGAAAGAAAACATTGATTTCTTTTTGAAGATTCAAAAAATTGAACATGGTTTTCTTTAGAAAGATCCAAGAAGAAAAACTTTTGATTACTAAAAAATAGATTCACGACCGAGAACTTTGATTTCTTGAAGATTATTGAGTAAACTCCATTAACGAAGGAAAAAAAAAGAAAGAAATGGATTGAGCACAACTCTAAAACCATGAAAATTTTATTGAAATGATGTAAAACAAACTATTACAATGCACTTGATAGCACAACTATTTATAGCTTCATTACTACCGACTTTGCACCTGACAATTGCAATGAATAGAAACAAACAATCAAAACAATACAATATTGGATATGAGATAACAGAAAAGTATAATTACAAACCGCTAGAAAAATGAAAAGTATATTGGATATGAGATAACAGAAAACAATACAATATAAGAATGAGCATGATTATTATAATGAAAAAAAAAAGTATAATTACAAACCGCTAGAAAAATGAAAAGTCAAAAATAAACCACGTCGTTGTATGCGTGTAACGGCGAGCAAGTGACATGTTTTATATCCTTTTTAAATTTAAAACCAAAAAATTTCAAACTTCCCTAACCACAAATATTACTGAAACAACTTTACTTAAGTAAGAAAACAAATCATGAAATACATCGTTGTAACTCATGTCAAGGTGAATGATTTAAGTTTAAGCCGATTAATAAGAACACTGCACATGAAAAAATGTGCTAAAATTCTATGAGAGTGTAATGCACAATAAAAAGAACATTCTATTAAAAAATTAGCTTGTATTCGTTTTCATTTATATGTCACAAAAAATAACATTAAATTATAGTGTCAATCTAAAAAGGTTAGGGGATCCTACCCATTAAAATAAATTTGAGTCATATCTCGCTTTCTATTGATTCAATCCGCCATGAAAATTAGTAAAAAAAAAATATAACACCTATATGCAATGCTTTACAAGTTAACTCAATTGAAATTCCAAAATTTGAAAAATCTTTCCTTTACAAAAGAAACAACTTTGGTCGTAATAAATCCAGAGACGCTACTGAGGCTAGAGACAAATCTAAATATTGAGTATCTTATGGAAGAGAAGTTTTGAAAAATTAAGAATAGAGATCGGTCATATGAAATACTAAATTCTCTCAGTGGTCCGCTAAGTATATCTATGATTAGAATAAAAAAAATTAAAACAATGAAATCTTGTTGATGACTCTTGGGTTACTAGTAAAGAGCAGGTGGCTAACTGTTTTACTATTCACTTCAAAAATATGACAACCCATTTTCGGAGATGAATATCCAGACTCTCATCCGTATTGTCATTTTTGAAGCCGATTTTTTTTTTTGCTTATGAATTTACCTAATTTTAATGAAATGATATTTTATCTATGGATAGAAACAATGCTCGTGGACTAAATGACTTACTACCTGATTTTTTCCAAAAATAAAGGATCTAATGGGTGTGCAAATTATTAGAATGGTGCAACATTTTGTCAAAAATGGTTTTATCCTTAAAAAAAAAAGCAATATTTCTTTATGTAATTCCTAAAGTGGATAGTCCTAGTTCACTCATTTATTATAAACCCATCTCATTATACAATAATATTTACAAGAGATCATATCTAAGCTGCTTGCTAATAAAATCAAAACCATTTCTTCATTTCAAATTGCGTTTATAGTTAGAAGGCATATATATGATAATATTGTTGTTGCTCATGAACTAATTCATAACATGAGTAGTCGAAAGATCAATTGTGATTTCATGGGTATAAAAATTGATATGACTAAAGCTTTTGATAGAGTTGATTGGACTTTCTTTATTGTTGTTACGTCCAAAATAGGTTTCCCTTATGTTTCTCACAATCTTATATCCCAATATATATATGCTTATTCTCTTGATGTACTTTTTAATGGTGATCGTGAGACTTCTTTAAACCTTGAGTTCTTGAGACTTATTTATAGGTTTATCTTATGTTTAATGGTTTGTAAACTTAACAACACACTAGTGGTAATTTTCATCACTAGTACTTGCAAGAATATATGATATATTGTACATTTGCTACTGCAATATGATTTACAGGAATTGTTCCTCATAAGCAAATTTGTCTTTTCTTAACAATTTGTTATTTGTGAATATAAAATTCAATTCTGCAGTACATAACCTTTTGAAGAACATGTGCGATTTAAAATATAATATGTTATTTTTTATAACTCGGAGCTTGAATCTCTAAATCATCTACTGATTCATTGTGTTTACTCCTTACATCTTTGGAACTACTTTCTATCCAATGACAAGCTTTACAAGGTTAACTTTGACTCTCTGATTGATCAAGCTGGAGCTTGATCCCTGCAAAAAAGGAAAAATATAGGAAGATTTAACAAAACAAAAAAATGTTGGATGATTTGGAAATAAAAGAATGAGAGACCGTTGTCTAATAAAAGAGGGAGGCGTACATAAGAGCTTATTAACAAAATTGATAGTGAAATATCTATCTGGATCTCATGTAATGATTACATACATTTAGATTAATTTTCTTTTGATAATTTTCTTCCCATTGAAAACTGTAATATTGAAATATAACTTGATCTCTTTTAATATTGTATTTTTTTCTTATGTTTCTTTGCAATAAAATATGGCCTAAAAATAGATAATTAGAAAAATTAACGACTAATTGAGTTGCATTTTTATTACTCTAATGAAAACAATTCACGTTTACGAGATTACGTTAAGTGTACTATATAACCCCTATAAAATAATAACACCGGGACAAGCAAAATTTATCGTGATATTAAATTATCGATAAAATAATAATTATTAATTTATATATTAGGATAGATTAGATTGAAAATAATAATAATAGCAATAAGAAGTTAGAATCACAAGGATTTGTACAAAGCTTTAGTTGGTAACCTAGCAACAAGCTGGGTCCCACCACCTTTTTGAATAACAACACCCAATCTATGAAAAATAAAACTGCCTAGACCACTACCAGCATCATTACTAACTAAAAAAATTCTTCAAACGCTTAAAAAAACATACAATATCCTCACTAAGCTCCCCCAAACTAGTGAAAGCTAAAACACCCAAACCATAGTCATGTGAAACACATTCATCCAGGTATTTAGTACGTTTACACATTATTGCTTTCGAAATAGCTTGGCCTGGAATGAAAGTACGAGCACCCTCACCAGTGAAGGATAAGACACCTATGACATCCATACACACATCTTGGCCATTTTACCAGTTATCAAAACATTGTATAATTCTTGTCACCAAACACTAAGATTCAAGCTTTGTGACACAGAGATTATATGAGCTTTCAAGATGGATCATCGTCGTCGAGTCTATCGTATAATCTTTTGGAAGGTTATGAAGTTGGAGAACCAAACTCCGAGAATATTAATGTTTCAGACGCGATGAACCTTGTCGATTCAGCTTGGAAAATAGATGTTCACCTCATCAGAAAATTCAATTGAAATGTTAGATAATGAATGCACTAGAGAACTGAAAAGTTTAATCAAAAGAGTGAAATATCGCAACGGAATGGACGATTGAATACCTTTTGAACTACCTTCAAGAGAATACAATTTCGAATTTTTGACTGACAAGGAAATAATTGAGATTATCATGAGAAACGAGGAAAGTGGTGATCTGGAAGCCGAAGATGAAATTGTTGTGATAGAACCACCTTCACGTAAAAAAGTTATCGAAGCTATAAAGACATTGAATAGTTTTTTATCGCATAACCAAACGACATCACCAAAAACTCTTCTAATGTAAAGAAAAATACAAAAGATATTTAATGTGACATTAATTTTAAGAAAACCCGCAAGTTCACATTCATCTTTACCAAATTCATATAAATATAAAACTAATTTTATGTAAATTAGAGATTTATTAATTTATATATCGAAAAAGACCTATAGAAAGTCTGAACTTTTTATTAATTCATAAATTTAGCGAATTATTAATTTAACACACTGTCTTCGACTCGAGACCGACAAAATTTATTAATTTATCGTGATAATTAATTTATCGCGGATTAATTTGTAGTGGTTCTACTATATAATAATAATGATAAATTATTTTTATATCGTGGTCAGAATGTCCAAACTAACATTTACTATTGTGCCTTGTAGGCAAGCACATCTAGAAAGCCAGATGCGTAAATATATTTAGGCACCAAAACCTAAATCCTAACAAGTTATCTTTAAAATCATACTAATTCACATGTAACCAATGACTCTGCAAATTATGGATTTTGGCTTTCGCCACATATCCATATTCTTTTTTCTTTAAGGTTTCTTAAGCAGGGAAAAACATCATTACCATTAGGATAATCATATTTTACTGGTTTAAAAATCACAAGGACACCAAGACCAAGATAAACAAAACAAGGAAATACGAGCAAGTTGGAATTCTATCCTTGGAGGAAGCAACGCTTTAGGCCAAATAATTAGGGCTTAATTAAGTGGATCTGGAAGGGAGCCATAAGGAAGATATTTCTTTCATCAAACCAAAGTCCAAGCATCACTTGGTAGAGGAAAACCATCTTACAAGATCTTTTGAGATCATATAAGATTTAATTAAATTATAATAATGTATATAGTAGGTTTTCCTTTTTATTAATATAATAAAGTAAACCTGGTGATTGTTGCTTTGACATCACAACCCACTGCAACACTATTATGCGTTTTATTTTATTTTTAGCAATTTCTCTTTTCTTTCTAACTAGACATCTCGGTTATGGAGCAGGAACTACAATACATGCCACCAGCTATCGAGGTTTACTCCATTACATTACCTTTACTGTTAAAAGAACACTACAAGAAAAACATTTGGTTTCATTGTTATTAATTAAAAATCAAGTTAATATCGTCTTCCTATGTTATAACATGCATATATATATCACACTTACCACTCATTTGCAGGAAATGATTGGAAAAGTTAATTTTTTATATAGAAGCTATTTTTTATTTTTTATTTTCCACTGCATCGTTTTTTATTAAAAAAAATATATAACAAGATTATATTGATTTCGTTTGATGATTTTTT
Organism: Papaver atlanticum; assembly: GCA_023531105.1. NCBI lineage: Eukaryota > Viridiplantae > Streptophyta > Magnoliopsida > Ranunculales > Papaveraceae > Papaver > Papaver atlanticum. The sequence goes on along the minus strand of JAJJMB010000989.1, from coordinate 1,562,267 downwards.
ATTTTCGTAAGCATAAGGATTTTGATTATAGATACTTGCCTAGACATGGTTTTATTACTTAATCAAAAATAATGGGAAAATTAAAATATTCATGCACCAATACACTGTTGCTAGTCCTATTCATGGATGTTTTCAAACAAATTGCATAAATTGGATACTAATATCAATATGGATGTCCCTTTGAAATATATTTAGAAAAAAATCATGTCGAAAAGATAATCTCCGAAGTACTGTGACGGATTGTTCGTACTGAATGTGTTTGAATATTCAAAACCTTTATAGCTTCATCTATATCTCTTGGTAATAGCAATTTTATGCATATGAAAAAACAATTTGGAAGTGCATATTTTATCATTTTCTTTTAGAAGTTGTATGTAAGCACTAATTCTTGTTTATTCGCAAAAATAAATACATTTAGTATGAAAATACCTATTTTAAGATGGAAAAGTATAAGATTAATCTATTTTAGGGGATTAAATTGTTAGTTAATTACGGTTGAGAACTCCAAACGACTTCCCCGTAATTATGAACCACTCTTTTATTTTCCTCTACTTTCTCTCTCCACTTTCTCTCTCATTCCAATTCCATTTACTAACTTTTCTTCTCTCCTTGTTGCGTTTTGCCGATCCAATCTCGATCGGTCTCGGTTGCTAATATACTCTTCGTTCACCATCCTACCTAAATCCTTTTACCCTAATTTCTTTTGTCAGGATCAAATCAATTATTTTTTCTTTTTTATATATAATTGGTATTGGTTCTGTAAGGAAAAGGAAATCAATAACTCGTAATGGTTTTTCATTTTGGCGGAAGTCTAATTAATTTAACAATTAAGTTTCAAGGATAAAATTTCTTACATAATTGTAATAATTTAAACAGATGCTATTTTTTATGAACAATTTTTTTATCATTTAAATTTGTCGCAATGGTTCAATCTTGACGTGAATTTATGGAGAACCGAAGGTTCTGCTTAAAATGATTGTGGAGCATTGATAGTGATGAGCAACTAATCATATTCTAGGAGGAAAAAAAATTCTTCTGCTTTTCCTTTCTTTGCTCAAAAGCGCGACAAACAACGACGATGTTGTGTTGTGGGGGTGTGGAAGAGGAAGTTGGGGGTCCACCTGTTAATCAATATACAGCTCCACCAAGGAATCAATTTGGTAATGTAATCTTTTCAATATCGTTGCCTAATATATATATGATAATCTTGTTTATTTAATGTTAAAAAAGGGGGAAAATTAAAACTAGTATCGATGAATTTTTAGGGAGTCAGAGAGAAGAGCCAAGAACTTCCCATGCTGCCAGGAGCGGTGCACCTGCCAAGGTTTTACCTATTGAAACACCAGCCTTATCCTTAGATGAGTTGAATAAATTGACTGGTAATTTTGGATCAAAGACACTAGTTGGTGAAGGGTCTTACGGTCGGGTTTTTCGTGCAACCTTAAGTTCTGGTCAGGTTGCAGCAATTAAAAAAATAGATAATAGCTCTTCACAAGAACCAGATTCTGACTTTGCAGCTCAGGTAAGTTTTTAATGAAAAATTTAAACATACAATTAGCTTGAGATATATTTCATTATATGATGTATTAGTGGATTTACTTTTATCATCGGTGATGATCCAGTTATCAATTGTCTCAAGACTGAAGCATGAACATTTCGTTGAGTTACTTGGATACTGTTTGGATGCAAATAACCGAATCTTGGCTTATCAATTTGCAACTATGGGTTCCTTACATGATGTTTTACACGGTATTATCTCCTTAGTGAGACTTTTGTCCTTCATAATATTTCATTTGGATTACATGTCTCAACTTTAATGTATGTTTTGGGGATTGTAGGAAGAAAAGGGGTGCAAGGAGCAGAACCTGGTCCGGTTCTAAGTTGGAATCAACGAGTGAAAATTGCATTTGGGGCCGCAAAAGGCCTCGAGTATCTACATGAAAAAGTCCAACCTTCTATTGTCCATAGGGATGTTAGATCAAGTAATGTCCTATTATTTGATGATTTTCTTGCAAAAATGGCAGACTTCAATTTGACAAACCAGTCATCAGATACAGCTGCTCGTCTACACTCAACTCGTGTGTTGGGAACATTTGGGTATCATGCTCCAGAGTATGAGTTTTTTCATTTTATTATCATTTTTTTTTCACTTTCAGTAGCATTCTTCACCTTTTGTGTTTATTCTTGGACTAATTCTACCCATCAAATGAACTTACTTTGTTGTAACATTTCAGGTATGCCATGACAGGCCAATTGACTCTAAAAAGTGATGTTTATAGTTTTGGTGTTGTTCTTCTTGAGCTATTGACAGGGAGAAAGCCAGTAGATCACACCATGCCTAAAGGACAACAAAGTCTTGTTACTTGGGTATATATTGCACTTGTCTTGTGACTCTCGAAATTCACTCTTAGTTCCTTTTTCACTTTATCTATCTCTAATTTTATTTTCAAACAATACAGGCAACTCCTAGACTGAGTGAGGATAAAGTTAAGCAGTGTATCGATCCAAAGCTAAATAATGATTACCCTCCAAAGGCTATTGCAAAGGTCATTTCTAAATATTCAATATTATATTTATACTTTAAAAAAAATACAAGATGAAAAAATACTCACATGTTAGGATTTTGACTCTTTGTAAGGGTGTTACGCGCATATTTAAGCTATTTTTGGAGTTATTATCTTCATGCCTGCCTATTTGCAGTCTAGATGTAAAGTTTGATAACATTGGTTGTATATTTTATTTTATTTTCAGATGGCAGCAGTTGCAGCATTATGTGTTCAGTATGAAGCAGATTTTAGGCCTAATATGACCATCGTCGTGAAGGCAATCCAACCGCTTCTAAACTCAAAACCAGGAGGACCAGATTCTCGCTCGTAATCCTATAGATCAGTGTTTTGTTTTTATATAGTTGTTGTATACCACTTAACTGAATCTTGTACCAATTTTTTTTGCTTGAATACTGATCCATTTGTAATTTAAAATATACATGAATTTCATGAAGTAATATCTCATTGTGAGGATAGAGCATCTTCTTTTTTTGCCTTTAATTACTCTCTCCGTATGATTTTAAGTGATTTTAAGGGATTTTTGAAACAAAACAAATGATACTATTTCATATATTGTGAATAAGATCAGCAGGGAAAGTTTAATATGTGTAGAGGTAGAGTAACAAATAAAATACAAAGATTACTTGGTTATTCTAGCATGTTTGATGTGTGAGGTTTGAGCCATAAAAAGCATACACATCCAAAGATTCTTAGGTCGTAGTAGGTAGGAATGGCTTGAAATGACTTCTCCGTATAAGTAGAGATAAAAATGGAGATTATTGGTAATTTATTCATTAACAAGAAAAAATGATTGTTTTAAAAGCCTCAATCCATAAAAATCAGACTGAATTGGTCGAATTGAAAAAGTTATCTGAAAAGACGAGGGTACCCAAATATACCTCAATCTAAAACTTTTCCACCTATAAGTTCTTTCTCCGAAAGTGATTGTCTATGGACTGAGTCGAGACAATACAACTAATCGGTTCACACTTCGTGTGATCGTCTATGGATACGAGATCGAGAAAATACGACAACAAGATAACTTGTGTGATTGACTATGAATACATGATCGAGACAATACAACAACGAAGTATGATTACTTGATAATAGGTTCGGACACCAAACACTCTATGATTGCTATCAAGTAATTAGGAATTAACGTTTGTGTATTTTACTTCTAATTATAATAAAACAATTATAATTGCGGAAATAGAAAAGTAAAAGACACAACAAGATTTTGTTAACGAGGAAACCGCAAATGCAGAAAAACCCTGGGACCTTGTCCAGAATTGAATACTCTCAGAATTAAGCCGCTATACAAAATCAAAACCAACTTCGTATAGTTGAGACCAAGCAACTAAACCTATAGTTCACCTAGTTCCCTCAGTATCTCTGCGCCTCCAACTTGTAATAAGTCACGCACTTGGAACAATTCCTTTAATTCGTATTCCAAACAGTAAAGGAACAACAAATCTGTTCGGAAACAACTCTTTTCAAACAACGTGATATGAGTTTGACAAAAGGCTCTTCCGTTTATCCCAATAAACTCCTTTGTCGGGTTCTTAGATCAATCTCTTCTACAACTACCAAAGTAATTGGTTAGACTATGCAATCAATACTCTTAATCACAAAGAAATGTATTGATGCCGATCTACTCAACTAATCAATCAAAGTTATCACAAAGATAAACCGATTATAGTTGGATCCCTCCATCCGATCAAGTTTTGTGCACACCAAAGATTATAAACTCAAATAAGAAATCTTCTTTGTCTTCAAATCTTCTTAAATCTTCAATAAACACATGCACACAAACAACTTGAATCTCTTGTGATCAATCACACACATAACGAAGTCTGTTAACGATGGATTATCACAAGACGTCTTTAGATCTACAAACAGTTCTAAATATCCCCGTCGACACTTCGATCTAGTTTGAGTGAATCTTATATCAGAAGAGAAGATTCTCAAGCATAAACAACCTAGGTGCAATCAAAGTTCAACAACCGTTAGTCAATCAAATCAATCGAAAACTAATAATAAACTGCAATTATCTAGTTTCCCACCAACGGTACTCGTAGAGCTTCTCAATCCCAAAGAAGTCTTTAAAACGAGCGGTCGTAAGAGATTTCGCCTAATTAGGGTACTTTCCTCTCCGAATAGACGGCTCCACCAGTAACAACACAACTAGGTAGTTTTGCTGGCTCTGAGGATTAGTTTGCTCGAAATGCAAACTTCAATATTTATAGACCAAGGAAGTTTGGACACCAAGGAATTTCCAAAACCGAATATTCTCAAAGATATGCAATAAAGTCCAAATACGGTTTTCATAATTCCTGGAAATGCTCTGTCCAAATATTGACCGAAATCTCAGTAGAAAATCTCCAATTAGTAAATGCACATTACCAATTTTTATTTTCTAAAGATATGCATTTAATTGCTGGAAATTAAAAGCATATAAAACTAAAAACCTTAATTAAAAGATTCTCAATTTATTTCGATCCGGGATTCTCCTTTAGTTATTAAGGAATATCTTTGAACAATAAAAGATAAGAGTTACTGCACATGTTCAAAGTATGTCGACATCTTTACTTTGTAAATCTTTTTTCATATTTACAATCTTGGAACCGATTTGCCACACTTCCAAACAAGTTTAGAATTGGTTCATCTGACTTCCAAGAACTATGTGATTGATTATCCTATCAAATCACCATTAATGAGTTTCACGGTTCTACCAAAACACAAAGCTTCGGTTCTCCCTCCATGTGGGTACTAGGATCGGTCACACTAGCTATCCAAAAATTGGTTGACTAGGTACTAGGACCGGTTATCACATAATTATGGTATTTACTTGTGATCGGTTGCACAAGTCATAAGATTGGTTACCAATTCATAAGACTTGTTGTACCTCTTACAAGGATCGATTCCACATACTTGTGATCGGTTGCACCTCTTACTAGGATCGGTTCCCCAATGTCTAGAGTTGGTCATACCAATTACAAAATATCGATCATACCATCTCAGGTGATTACTTAAGATCGGTTAATAAAAGTCATACCAATACAAAAGTCAGGCATTGTGAATAGTTTTACCAAGATACATAAACAAGTTATGAGCGGTTATACTAAACACACGTATTGGTAATTCAAAGATTTGCAATGAATAACAATACCAATAAGCCTAGCGATTTCCCTTTCGATTCACAAAACAAGTTTATGAATTGTACTTCCTTTAAACAAATGTAAAACATTGTTTCCTAGGACGAAATCTTCACCCATACCCATACATAATCAAAATAACATTCATACGATTATGACGATGTCTTATATACGAAGTTCAAAAGATAGACGTTATACTTCGTATTGTAATTCCTTGATACTATGTCTAACTAGAGTATAATCATTCACAGCTTCGCAGTTATGTTTTCAATATGCATGACTTGAAAGATGCATTAGGAATGATACAGTTCAAGTCAAATATTACTAACCTCAAGAGGAAGGATGATGTCGTCGATGTAGCTCTTTACTTATTCACATTCTTCAAAGTCTTCATGTAATACTTGTAAGTCTCATATCCTAGTAACTTTCTAGCTAAACTATACGAAGTTGACTCTAGTAAATAATCAAGCGACTCTTTAAATGAGTTTTGATTCACTAAAATATGACAACCAAACTTGACATACCAACGCTTGGTGGGTTCAACCGAGCTATGCTCTAACATTTTCTTAATCCCATAATGTGTTTATGTTTTGACTCAACTGATCTATTATGTTCAAGAGTGTGAGACAACTGAACTGATGAGTACTATTGAAAGCAGTAAGAGAAATACTCAACTTAGAGCACAATAATTCTAGATTGATCGGCGAATGTCCCGTCAAAATCCCGTGAGAAAATCTAATAGTTGAAAGATGGCTTGCAATCCATGATACTCGATGATGTAAGATTTAAATATTTATTTAAAAAGATCATTCGTAAAAATTTCCACGCTAAGTGCAGAATGACTGGCTTATAAACTCACCACAACCATCTGACATGATAACCTTGATTTTCATACCAAAAAAAGAAAAAGAAATTAACTGAATTTTAAATTTAACAAAGATATAGTTTTAAATTTAATTTTCAAAATACTCAAAAAATTTCTAACATATTCAGAAAAATTATAAATTATATTGCATTATAGTAATGACTAATGATGCTCGACTTAGACTTTACAAGTACATACACTACAACTGCAAAGGTTTATTCAATCAAACCAGAGACAAAGACAAACAAAAACAAATTTGTGAGATCGGACAAGATGACAATGATACTCATTGCAAATTAAAGACCTATTGAATGACAAACACATTATAAAAGAGTGCTAAGAATATTGATGTGCTCGTACTTGATAAATACATGGTGAAATTCGGGCGCATAAAGAGTTTGGGAACTTGGTGAAAAATCAACATCCAATGATTATATACAGTGCATTTAAACTAGTCCTTAGAAAATTATCCTCCCAGATGATTGATCTTTCACAAGGATATTATTAGAGGTAAAGTCTTACTGCAACTACCGCCACGAGTAAAATAGGAATCATTTTATGTTTTATATTGTCCAATAGTTGTGGTCACATAATCCGAGCAAAAAGTGAAGCTTTTATGAAAATATATCATGTCTGAAAGGTAAAATCAATATGCTAGAGCAATGCTCCGTTGAACCCGCCAAGCGTTGGCATGTCAAGTTTAGTTGTCATATTTTAGTTCCAAAACTCAAGGTCGCTGAAGTAAATTACTAGAGTCAGCTATGTTAGGTTGGACTAGGAAGTATAAAAATGTTGAGACAAACTCGTGTGACTGAAGAACCTGAAGACGCATCAACATCAACGAACACATCATCCTCCTGTTCGAGGTTAGTAATACAAGACTTGGCTTGTTTCCATTTCTATCTACGTTATTTTCTAGTCGTTTAGATTAAAAACATAACATGCGAAGTTAAATATATGAATCTTTAGTATTAGAAACTTGATAATTCGATTATGATCAACGTGTCAAGGAAGAATATACAAGTTGTATCACAACTTTAGTATATTTAGGACTGTTAACGGAACCTATTGAAACGGTAACTGGCTTAGCCGGTACCGTTACCGATAATTTCTACCAGAATTCCGATACCGATAATTCCCGGCGGAATTCTCAAAATCCTAGCCGATATCATTTCGTTAAGGTTATCAGATACCGGTAAAATTACCGACAAATGCCGTTCTACATAACCTGTTTTTCATACCCAAATTCAGTTCACAATAACAAGCTTTCGGTTCAAAATCCATGCCAAACACAAAGTAAACATACACAAATGTTCCAAATTTTCTTAGTTACATGTTCTTACAAAAAAAAAAAACACACAAAGAAATTCAAAAACAGTTGCATCCTTGGATAATAATTACCGCTACCGGTAAATACCATTATCGATAAATACCGTTATCGATAAATACTGTTATCGGTAGTTAACCAACCGGTATGTGCCTCAGCCGATATCGTTTCTTTAAGACAATAATTACCGATAAAATTCCGTTACCGATTTCCGATTACCATTATGTCGGAAAATTACATATAGGAACTCGGATTATCGGTAACGGCTATTGGAACTCGATATCCCATTGACAGCCCTAAGTATATTGAATTACGAAGTATAATATTTATCTTTTGAACTTCGTAATCAAAACATAGACACTATCTTCGTAACTTGTTACTAGATTGTGTAATGAACTTAAGATTGATTCCATGCCTAAAAAACTATGTTTAACAACATGAGTTAAAGGAAATAGACTTGCTAATCTTGTTTTGTAGTTTAAAGGAATCGATGAGATTTGTGGACCGATCCCTATTGAGGATCTATAGCAGGACCAATCCCTACCATTGAAAGGGCATGTAGTGATATCACTATCATGCACACGACAAGGTCTTTTACATGCATGTTTATGAAGTACATCCACATCTGCATTAAAACACTCTCTCAAGCAACATAAACCTCTACATTATTACTTATCCTCTCTCTGCAAATTGTTTACCATTGTCAACCGCAAAGTGTCGATCATTCAAATGCCTGAGAAGGGAACTTCTAACCATGCCTCTCCACCAACACCGTTGCGACATCCATCAATATTTCTAAAAGGACACTGGAAAATTGCATCCCCTTGTGATTCTAATGCAACTTGTGAACCTGCTGCACAAGAGGGAGATGAGACTTGAGATGACGAAAAATATGATCTTGTTATAGGCATGGGGTCTGTAAAACCTAAAAATATAATTGTCGTAACTGCCTTGGTGTCTTTGAGGAGGGATAAAAATAAGGTATCTAGTGATAGAGCAAGTAAGGATGAAATCGAAAGTGTGATGCTAAGAAGGATCTACTAGAAATCAGATTAGGAAGAAGGGAAACAATTCTTAGCTTTCAATCGCCTGAATTGTCGTCGGATGACAATGATTACTAGTATTATTTTTTTTGCGGTGACGGCGTAGGATACAGTTTAATGCTTCAAAAAAAAATTTATTATTAGTTCGCCAATAATTTTAGTAAGGTGCCAAATGACATATGAGATTATAAACATAAAATTTATACAAAATCAATTTTTATGGTGAATCACCAAATGCAGTATGAATTTACATAATTTTTCAAATTTAAAATCCCATTAAATTACTTTTTTTTTTTTTTGATAAAAGTTACTTCATTTTCATTCATATCTTCAAATCGATTACATTATGGTTAAGAGCATCAAGAACAAGATTACAAGTAATAAAAACTACATTCAAATATTCGTTTGAGAAGAGAGTTGGAGTATCGAAAAAGTTTCAAATACATGTAGAGATCCAATTAAATCGAAAAGAGGATGGTGATTGGAATTAAATCCCACCATTTGATAGATAAAGAAAGAGATGACTCTCAAAACAAGAGAGTGTGATGCTCATATAAATCTTGACAACTTCTAAAACCTACGGAATTCTTAAATCTCTTTTGTTGAAAACGATATTCAAATGTAAAAATTATTGTTACAAAACTTTGGTTGGTAACCTAGCAACAAGCTGGGCTCCAACTCCTTTTTGAATAGCAATACCTAATCTATGAAAAATAAAACTACCCAAACCACTACTAGCGTCGTTGCTAACTAAACAATTCTTCAGACGCTTGAAAAAACACAAAGTATCTTCACCGAGTTCTCCTAAGGTAGAGAAAGCTAGAACACCCAGACCATAGCCATGTGATACACACTGGACTAAGTATTTAGTGCGTTTACGCGAAACAACGCTAGAAATAGCTTTTCCTGGGACGAAAGAGCGAGTACCTTCACCAGTGAAGGGCGAGACACCCGTGACATCCATGCAAACATCTTGTCCATTTTCCCAGTTAAGAACAAGGATATCAGTAGGCCGTAAATATTTGTCATTATCCGACAAAAACCCAATAGAAACTTCCTTACGCGCAGGCACACCAACTTTGTAACAAATGTCAGTGATTACATTACGTACAAGGTCATGTCGAAACTTAAGTCCAACATCCTTAGCACAATGAAACGCGTGGTCCCTAAAGATATCCATAGATCTGTTATAACTTGAGCATAGACCATTCTCAACAAACAGTGGGATATCAAGGCGATAGCAAAGTACAGCTCTGAACTGTCTTGGACCGAGGCATTGATTAAGCCCACTAACTGGTACAACTAATATATAATCATGTGCATTCTTGACACGGTTGCACTGCCACAAAATGGAATATCTTGCAGACATAAAAAATTGGTATGTGATTTGCTTCTTAACTGTATCAAAATAAGTGACTGTCATAGAATGCATGGGGGGGGGGGGGGTATCATCGATGCAATAAGAAGAAGGTAGTCCACATACCTGGATAAAGTTCTGAAGATCCAACTGATAAGCAGAACCTTTGTCTGTTGAGAATAAGTTACCAAGGATCACCTTTTGCACCGAAGCATTCTGGATCTGACAAGCGAGATAATAGTAGGCGCGGGTATCTGCCATGGTATAAATGCCAAGGCCGCCATCTTTGATATGCAAGGTAGCTAATCTCTACTATAAATGACCAAAACCCACGCCATCACCAGTGACTAGGAGTCTCAAGTACTTGAAAAAATGATCATCGAAAAGATCAGTGGCTTGTTGTAGGGATGCATGATTGGTAGTTCGCATTGCAAAATATAATATTGACACACCGGTGCAATTACGAAGTAATAACATCTCGCTTTGAGGATCCTTGAGTTTTTTGATGGCAGATATTAGTTGAACAAATTGTTCACCCTGATCAACATCATATCACTAATAAAGTTCTAATCCAAACTCACAGGTCCACCCAAAAGTTTAACACCATTAGACGGTTTACCAATATCATGAGGAAAAACACCATCAGCAGTGCTTTTGGGATCAATAGAAGGCCAAAAGACTTCCGTTTTCTTTATATTGAGATGTAAACCCCTGCTTGGTCCTTCAGTTTCTATTATGCTCAAGGCCTTGGACACCTCAAGTGTATCACCAACAATTGTACCATCATCAAGGTACCAGGCGTGCAAATCAAGTTTGCAACTAGAAGCAATAGTCTTCACCAGGGGGTGAAATGTCAAAGCAAACAACAAGGGACCGAGAGGGTCACCCTGATGGACTCCGAGTGCAGAAGACAAAATATATTGGTCGTAGTAGAGTTTAGCAGGTCGCATGTAACAAAATTCTATCCAACGAGAAATACCTGGACAATGAAGACGAACCTCCTTGATGAGATGAGATCTACTCACCATGTTGAATGCATTAGAATATTCAATGAGCAATATTGACATGTCCGAGTGACCTTTAACCTCCAGTAAGCTATTTACAGCATGTAAAATACTCCCCCCCCCCAGCAGGTACACCAACACCGAATTGGTAGTCACCTAAATAAGAAGTCATGTTCTTTCCGACGAAAAAAACAACCACTACTAATCCACGCCAAACCGTGCCAACTGCAATAGGCCTAAGACCACCCCCAGGCTTAAGTAACGGTGTCAAGAGGGCACTGGCTATGAACTCACCTAAACCCTCGGGGCATTTTCCAGCCAACCAAAGGTTGACAACAGCTGCTGCTGCCCCACCCAGCACATCGACTAAATGCTACCCCCGTAGGCTACCGCTCGATGTGCCTTTTGGGAAGCTCTTAATAGCTCCCAGCACTGCTCGAAAATCCACCGTAATTGGGTCAACCGTAACAACATCACAAGGAAGGGTAGGAGGAGGCGCAGCTGGATGATTATCTTGCAATTCAGAGTAAGTGTTTTCATTACAGGGAGCAACCCCATGTAAAGAAAGCACCCGGATTGCAGCAGCAAAATGACTACAGATCATTTTCTTACGGAAAGCTGTCATGTTAGATGTAGCCTGTTTCTTCATATCTACTTGCTTAGTCACCTTAGGAACATGCAGTTGCAACATTTTTTTAACCAGAACGAAGCAACCATTGGACTCCTTCCAAACCGATATAGCTTGATTAATGGCTGCATGCGACTTGTAGTCGTTTTCTGTTACAAGATTTTGCTTCAGTTGAGCTTCTCGGCCTGTATAAGATTAAATTGAAAATGGGAAGAAGAATGAGATGTAACCAGGCAGTTAGATTAGCTGGGTTAACAATAACCCTGTCGAGGCAGGCCTTCAACGACCTCGAGAAAGAGAGTCTACACTGATGAGGAATGCAAGTTACGGTTGTGAATTATCTTTAGAACACAACATTGAGTAATTATGTAGAAAGTGAACCAACAGGCTCTCCTACAGCGTCTCCACATATAACATCCCCCGTAGAATCACCATAAACTGCATCTATTGTAGTTCCCAAACAATTAGCTCTTACCTCGACAAGCTTAGTACCATGAATAAGAAAATCTGCAAGTGCGCCGTTGAGAGGACCTGCAATGACGTCTCCATGAACAACCCCTTCTTGACCCTTGCACGACATCTTCCAAGCATGTAGATGCATACATCTACAGCACATCCACATCCGTAAGCAGCAGAGAACCTTCTCCCAGGCAAGGTAAATATGCAAATTGTTAGCGATCAAATCTCTGCAGATGGACTTGTTATCGTCAGAAAAGAGGTGCCTGTCATGTAGATGTCTCAAGAAAAATCCTTTGGCATAACCCCTGCCATTAACCCCATATTCAATTTTTTTTTTATCGATAAAGAAGAATATATTAGATTCAATTTTTACCGGTGTGATTCAAAGAAGCTCTCCACCATAACATACCCAACATCAAGAGGGCCATGAAGACCATGAAGAAGCGTTACAAGAACGCATATAACATCGCTATGAAAGCAATGAAGAAAGTCGAAACGACAACAAAACATAAAAAAAAAAACGATAAAACTATATTCTAGTCCTACTAACCCACTTGAAAGCAAAAAATTGAGAGATACCTGTTCAGTGGAGATGGATTTGAGCGAAAGAGGACGACGACTTGAGTTTTCTCTAGGGTGGGGAGGGAAGAGTGAGAGTTCAGTGGAGCTGGATTTGAGCGAAAAAGGACGACGGCTTGAGTTTTCTCTAGGGTTAGGGAGGGAAGAGTGAGAGTAGAGATAAAGGATCCGAATAATAAATTACAAACTTCACGGAATTACACGACCAACACACATTATATGATATGAATTCCACTGCGACAACTACCTTTCAAAGGGACGGTACTTGGTAGAGTTGTTTAACTTCAACCTCGGTTAATTTTTGGGCCACGTGGGTTGTCTCTTGGAAGCACTGTACTTTTTTAACACCCATGAGTCATGACCCATGTTAATGACAATTTTGAAAATGAGAAGACACACATATAAAGTATAAACATCTCAAGAGAACTCGTTTATGAACCGATGAACGAATTGTCCATACAGAAATAGTAAACACGTGGTAGTTTCGTGTCTCCTCTACCTCCTGTGATCGGTTGGTTTGCCCCCTAACACACATGAATTAACGTTTAGTCCCAAAGTTGTTGGGCTTTAGACGTTTTAGTCATATCCTTTCAGGCCTAGTAATGGTTAGTTCTAATTTACCAAATAATGAATGGGTTAGTCCAAATCTTAACGATTCAGTCCAAATTGAATTTTATTGATGACTAAAATGACCCGATCTCTCGTCTCTTTCCTTTTTTCAATCCATTTTCTCTTCCTGCGATCTCCTTTCTTATCAACAAAACTAGGGTTTTCTAATTGATTTAGTCTTTTCAAAGGCGATGAGGAAGAAATCATCATCGTCATCTGAGAAAAAAGAGTTGATGTCTTTAGTATTAACAATGATGATGCACAAATTGAACTTCTTTCTAAATGAAATATGAAAGAAATTCCAAAATTCTTCTAAGAATTTATGCAAAAATAATCCAAAAAAGCTGCTTCCCAATATCCTGGTATACAGTTCTCAATTGTTGTAAGTATTTTTGTTTTATCTTAATTTTGATTTTGGTTTTTGGTTCGTTTAATGGATGTGATGCATCTATACTGATAAATCCAACGAATTGAGTTGAAACTGAGACGGACAGGATAGCCGAATCAATCATTGAAAGGTATGTAATTGAGCAAATTAAATCCAAAAAATTGGTATATTATGTCTTTGTTAGATGTTTTTTTTCTAGATCTTAATTTTAGGATTTGTTTCATGGATCTATATTCTTTTGGCATCGAGATAATTTGTTTGATTTCCTGATTTCATGAGTTTTAAAAAGAAAGATTGTGTTGCAGACGATGTAGTTTGGTCAAAATCAGGGAATTATCCTGGTTGGCTTGCTATTGTGATTGATCTAGCATTGGAAGCTCCTAAAAAGGTTCTGAGCATTTTCGTAAATTAATGGAACTACTTGTGTTATTTTCTTTGCCAACTCCGGGAATGGAAGAGATAGGTAAATTACTTACATTATATTTTGCTTTTCGATGCAGACTTAGTTTGCGGAAGCTTGGAGCCCATAGTTTTCCCCATATTTTTAGCGATTTGATTATCCGGCACCCATGTTATTATTTTGGATAGGTATTTTGGATGATTTTTATGCCGTACTTATGGCTTGCAAGCAGTCGTTGTCATCTTTGTTTGCCTAGATGAGTGCGTACATGAAGGAGCTTGAATATACTGTCTTGTCACATTTGATCACTGTGAGTTTCTCCTCTTCATTTAATAGTACCTTATTTGATGTGTTCACACCATAATGCCTAATCACATTCACCAATGCAGGTGAGTTTCAAAGTTGCAATAATCACTTAGTTTATTTTTATTTTTTTATTTTTGATAGAAGAAGATGATTTATTATTTAAACTCAGACTTACAAGAAGTAAATAACTAAGAACAACAAAAATCAAAAAGGGAGAAGAGACTAAAAGAAAAGGGAAAACAAGAAGAAAAGAGGAAAGAAAAGAATAGCATCAGAAACCACCTAAGGGACAAACAATTCCTCCCAGTTTGAAACACCCAACTGCACATCCAATCCACATCTAGGTTGTGCAATAATCACTTAATCAATCTCTTCCAGAGTTCTGCCGAGTAAGTTTGGTTTTAATGCTAGATTAAAGGATTTTACTCAAGCATCTTCATTAAATATTAACTTGAAATAGTGTGTTTCTTCTTTCGTGTGTATATATAAATATGTGATTAACTATAAAACGATAATCTTCCTTCTAAAATCATGTATGTTATTTGTACTATATATAGGAGACTAGGTTGGAAGCCACGTCAAGGTGAGAGCCACTTGGATGCTATGTTAATATGAGAGATTTTGACTGCTCTAGCCATTTCTGGATATGATCTGATGCTAAATGAAGAAGTTCGACGTTTCCGTGCATTTTCAGACTATAGAAACACACCATTTCTCCTCCCGACTCAAGAAAGGTTAGTGAATCAGAAGAGTCGCTTTACTTCTGCTCTTTTTGTTTCTCTTTTCAAGCACCTAATTATTTGGTGTTACCAATTTTTTTGTCGACAGCGTACGTTGCAGTTATGCAGGAAATTACTGCATCAGATAGATGGGGTTATGGTGCATTCTGAATATTAGTAGAGAAGCTGATCTAAGCCAAGAGAAAAGACACATTTTAGGTAATCAATATTTTTTTTATAGTAAATATTATATCGCTTCCCATATTGTAGCTAAAAATTTATTTTTATGATGCAGGCTCACTTGCCTCTTGTCTGGATCCTAGCATCGTTCTCGAAGTTCTGAGTTTAGTGTTATTACCAGAGGTAACTTAATTCTTTTATTTAGATTTCTTTCAAAGTGATGTAAACTAATTGTGTTAGTGGAGGATCTGATTGCTTATGTTAATTTTCGTGTGAGTTTTGAAACACTTCATAGTGGATCATTATGTGTCATTACAGTGGACATCATAATATCAACATCTTGATTTCATAATTATCCTTATTTTTTCTTTGTCTTTTTACCTACCTAATAAATATTATCCTTAATTTTTTATTTATTTTTTCAATTGTTAGTGTCCACTTAGTTGTACATGTATTGATTCTTAATGTGTACATAATTGTACACGTTGATTCTTAATGTGTACATAGCTGTACACTTGTTGATTTTCATGAGTATTGTTCCTTTCTTCCTGTTAGTTTCAATGATTATTCTTCATGTTAGTATCGTACAGTACAGCCATTGCATATATGGATAATGGTAAATGATTTCTCTATACTAAATTTAATCATTTCATTGATTAGTTATTAATTTTGTGATTTATCATTTAAAGGATAATCGTTGAATTTGTGTCTTTGGATTTTTCTTGCAAATTTATTTGTATATGGTTGTGTATAATTGCTTACCTTTTCTCTGTTTTTTCCTTTTATCAAATTATATAACAGTTGAATTTCAACAATCACCTTTTGTTATCGAGTTGTTAATGTGTACATAGTTGTACACTTGTTCATTCTTGATGTGCACATAATTGTACACCTATCATTAATGTGCATATAGTTGTAAATTCGTTGATCGTCAACGTGTACGTAATTGTACGCCTGTTGATTGTTAATACCTAATGAGTCTTGTGGGCGTGTATGCTAGAATTTGTCCGATTTCTAGAGAGGTGTACATATTTGTACACTGGTATGTTCTATAATTACTTGTTTTAAGTTTATTTTAGATTTTGATTGTATACATGTTTTGGGTGTGCATAGTTGTACACATGCTGATTATTAATGTGTACGTAATTGTACACATGCTGATTATTAGTTGTAAAGAAATTAATTTCTTGTGCGGCTATTAGCGCTGATTCGATGGTTGTTTAGAGGGGTCTATGGGCAGCGAATAGGACTTAAATTGGAATCCAACAGGGAAAAAAATCTTTGGTATCAATTTCCCTCAGTATTTGGAATCCAGTGACTATGAGTTGATGACTTTTCGAGCGGGTGGACCTGGAGCTGCCCCACCCGCCTGCACTTGAGCCACAAGTCGAGAAGTTGCGTTGTATTCTGATACTGATAAATGTGTTAGAGTTTTGGATTTAGGGTGGTACCTAGATAAGTACATTCTCCTTTATATGCTCTTTTTTATGGAATTTTTTTGTTAAAGACTCGATTTTGTTTTGTTATATGCATCAACGGGAAATTTCTGCTGAATATTATTGAAATACTTTTTCTAAACTCGTTACTCGTTAGTATATGTTGGAACTCAAGGTGTGCTTCTTAAATGTTACTGTAATATTATAAGTAGATCAAATGAAGTATATGAATCCTTGAACTTCCAAAGTGTACAATTGCAGTAGTGCCCGCCTTCATACATAGTTTTTCTTTACTAACTCCGTAAGTACAATTGCAGGCCATATACCAGCAGTTGGGGTTGGAAATATACACTGTGCATACTACCTTCCAGTACACAAGTACTGAAGGAAAGCGTCACCGACTGCAGGAAGGCATGGTTTTCTACAACAGGCAAGCGTTATCGACTGCAGGAAGGCATGGTTTTCTACAACAGGCATGAATACTAAGATTCACCAGGTATTTTTTTTGAAGTGATATACATATGATAAAGGTTGTTTCATCCATGGGTCAGTTTTACTCTATCCCCGTTTGTAAACCGCAATATAAGAAGACAGATTCTCTTTAATTGAGAATGGTGCGTGACTAATTGGCTAATAGATGGTAAGAACTGCATCTGCATATCATTTACGAGCATAAGAAAGATATCCGTTTCTGCAGTTTTATTTGTAGCCATGGAGATTTCATAGTATAGCATTGTGCCTGATGTGGCAGTCAATGAAACTCGCTTATGGAACTTTTGTGGGAGGTTTCTTGTCGTTTAAACCATTTAAACCGACAAGAATGCTTGTAGTAGTGGATCAAGATTCTAGACCTTTAAACTGTGCGAACAACGGTAACACATCCTTGGTGATAGGACAACATTATATTAAATTTTTTAATCAAGAATTTCGAACTAGAAAATGTAGCGTTGTTATTAAGCTCCAGTCCCCATTAAAGTTTTTTGTCAAGAATTTTGAATTAGTAACTTTTCTTATGAATTAAGAACAGTTTGGTATTATTTCACACTTGTCCACATTCACTCAGTTTTGGTATTATCTCTACAATCTACAGATTTAAACACTTGCTTTACTAGTTGTGCACATTTTGTTATTGAATTATTAATGTGTACATAATCGTACAGTATTCTGCTCTCTCAAAAATATATAAAAAAACTAATTCTTGATGGAACTAAGTTGTTGTTTTTCGATATCATGAGATGATTTTAATAACATACTTGCTATGTGTTTAGGTACTTTTCGAGGGAGCTTCAGAAAGTGGAGAAGAACAATGGACATGATTTGTAGATGGACGATTTTATGGATTTTTTGATTTTAATAGCATACTTGCTAGTGGTGCTTAGGTGGACGATTCAAGCTGCATATGGTGTATAAACTCGTGCACCTTGTCTTGTTTTCGGATTTTTGTAGATGTGTACATGTTTGTACACCAGTGTAAACTAAGATTTTTAAAAAATGAAAATTATATAGTCATATGGGTACTCTTTTTGTAGATCTCGAAAAAAGCTTTCCCAATATATAAAGTTTGCGAATTTTGGACAAACGGTTCGAAAGATAAATTGTTTTTTAAATATTTAAAATTGTTGACATCATTATGAGTCACTTTTTGACTAAAATGTAAATATTTGGAAGAAATTGTAAACCAGGAAGGTCATATGTGTATTTTTCATACTTTAAATAACTTTTGGACTAAATTATACCTAGTTAACTCGGGATGGACTAATCCGTATTTTTTGACGCGTTTTTGGACTAAACCGTATTTTTCCCTTAAGTTTTGGAACTAAGCTAAGTTCCAAAGTTTGCAAATATAAAAACGCTGTCATATCTTTTATCTATAAAATGTATGTAGTTGGTTGTATGTCTTGGAATTTCGTGTGCACATGATCTACTGATAATAAGATCATATTTATATACATAGTTGCCTAAGTATATGTCTGTCTGATGCTAACGGTCTCTCTCCGCAAGAAATGACCATGGTGAAAGCAGGAGTTGAGTCGGAGATGGATATTAGAACACCATTAATGGTTAACGGAGCAGGCGTATCATCAACTGCCTCAAATGAAAGGATCATTGTGGGTATTTTAAGAGACGATTTCTTTGGAAATTTGCCAAACAAAATTTTATGTGGAGTCGTTGTGGATCCTGAAGATCCTCTCAACATTGATTTGACTTGCACTAAAGGCCTCATACAAGGTAATTAATCATTTTCCTTGTCTATAAACTATCAGTTTACAATTCTACTCTAAATTTCTCTGTACAAGTTTTAGCTCCTCATCATTGTCTTGTTTCGTGGATTCCATTTCCTTGATCATCATCACGAAAACAAAAACATAAATTAGCATTTTTCATCATTGAAAAAATAAACTTGAATATTAAGTAGTGCTTATTTTAAGAAGTCAGTAGTATTAACTTGTAAACAAGTTAAGTTTTAATAGTCAGACTCAGAAGCTTGAAATTGAGTTGTGTACTTTTGTGGATTACTAGACACAAATAGAGATTCTGTTTAAAGTCAAATCTTTGGTTACAATAAGTTAATCAAAGTCTTGTGGTATTGAAACATTCAGCTGGTCCTTGCTTATATAAGAATATAAGTTAACGTGGGTGGCTGTTAATGATTTACTTAATTAACAACCAATATTTTTTTCTTTAACAGATTATTAACCCCTGATGAAACAGAAATACTTAATCCAACTCTGCTGAAAGCAAATATGTAAGTTCGTGACACCTCGCAATAGGTACACATTTTAGTATGAGCCGTTGGTGTTTCAAGCTAATCAGGAGAAAAGCAGAGGAAAAAATCAAGATTGCTAATGGGGTGTACCAAAATACTTGGGGGTGAGCCAAATAATGAATAAGACAAAACATGTTTTGCCTTTGGGATGGTAAACCCCCAAACAAATTGGTACCCCTATTAGCAGCCATGGAAAAAATGGAAGAAAATTGACGCGCCACTCGCTGGTAGATATGTACTGTGTTATGACGCATTTCAGTTTGAGATGTGCATGTAC
>JAJJMB010000989.1:1520921-1542212 GCA_023531105.1 Papaver atlanticum | reverse complement strand
AGATATATCAAATTATATTACAGCCAGTAAACAGAGGTGACAGACATAAGATGAGAGTGATTTCGTATAGAGTGCGGTCCCAGTCCATAATTATTTTGTACTAAATCTTAATGGAAAAAAGTCTGTTCGCTTTTGGTATTCTGTTAGGGACCTTTTGTCTCTGTCTACTCGGTTTTAGTGGTTATAGATTCCACTCCAATGCCCAGCCAGATTCCAAATTCTCATCCAATACACCAAACAACATTCTAAATAATATGAAATTAAGTTATGAGCCGTGAGCGCTGCTGTAGTACGGCTTCAAAAAAATATGTGCCCGGAAACCTCGGAATGAGAGGAGTCCTATATGGTTAATTCATTTGATCAGGTAAGTTGGTGAAATGCTCATGATCTTCTCTCCCAACTATAAAGCCAGGAGTGGAGTTCATGTTCATTAGATATGTTGACATCTGTGGTTGAAATTAAGAGCTAAATATATGTATGTTGCCACCCAAGCCAATAATCCAGCATAAATCTATTATTATATTTATTATAAAGGTAACTACCCTTAAACACTGTAGATGAAGCTGTAAATTTTGAATTTCCAAAATTGTCCTTGATTTTAAGTTTTGTCAATAATATCTACTAAATTAAGTGAGGGTGAATCAGTAAATTAACAAATAAATCAGGAGAGGGAGCGGGTGTGGATCCTACTTATAATAATTTAGCTTTTGTAAAAAATTTTGTGGGAGTGGGAGATTAACTGTACGTGAAACAGTACCTTTAAGCTGGACATTTGTTTTTTCCGACTTTGTCCTCGCTGCATGGCTCTTTTTCCCACACATATTGAGGACATTTAGGTAATTTGATAAATATAATCCAATTTACCCGTTTCTAATTTTGCTCGGTGAACGATTTCGGCACGCGCATCGCGTGTGCCTAACAATCTAGTAAATATTAAAAAAAAAAAAAGGTATTGCTAAATTCCACCAGTACACTTAATCTACCTAGCTAGGTATACGGTTTATTTAGGGACATCTACACATCGTGTATCTAACCATGCCATCTGGTGAATTTGAGGAAGATTTTTTTGGTGCATTGCGTGGTAGTATATGACAACAAAACTAGATGCGTGATGGTGACATATTTTATTTCCCACTACAACATACTTAAATTTTTTGGAGATTTCAATTCCAATGATGATCTATGGGCAGTAAAGACAGAGACAACTGAATCTAAAACAAACAAAAAGTCATTTAAACAAGAGACTGAGAAACAATAGATATAATGGGTAGTGGGTGTATTATCCGCAAAATCACGGAGGAAGAAGAAGGAAAAACAAAAAGAAAAGAGCTTGGCTGAGATTCTAGCCAAACCCACTGCAAAGGGAAAAACCAATATCTTTGAATTCAAAATTTATCATCAGTCAAAGACTCAAATACATGCTGATCAATTTAAGGTTTAACAAACTAAAATGTTTTTTTGTTTTGCTTATAGCCAACCAATTTTCCATGTAATTTAGTGGTGCTCATCCATTAGTTTGATTTCCATTGAGAGAAAGAAACAAGTGGAGATAAATTTTATATATGGAGGGTGGAGGTTCCGATTATATAACACCATTAATGGTGGAAGAAGAACCAACATATGATGATGGTAAGGTTCGATGTCGACGTAACTCTGTAAACAAGTTTAGAAGTGATTTTGTCACTAGCTTGCCTTACAAAGTTAAGTCTGGTGTTGATCCTGAGAACCCCTCTTATATTGATTTGTCCAAACGTAAAGATTTTTTATCAGGTAATTTCTTCTATACTACTTAATGCTCTTCAAAGAGGCGGTAGGTTTAATTATTTTCTTATATTATATATTTTTATATGCATAAACTCAATTGGTAGTACAATTGGTTATCAGGAGAAAAAGAATATTATGAAAAACAATTTGCTACTTTAAGATCCTTTGAAGAAGTTGATTCACTGGATAGATTCAACGAAATTGATGAGGATCAAGAAAATGAAGAAGAACGCCAAAACGAAAGAGCAATGCGTATTTCCAACTATGTCAATGTTATTCTATTGGTTTTCAAGGTATAACATCTTTCTGATTTCTTAAGATTACAAAAGTTATACATTTTTGTTGATTATGTTTAATTATTCAGATTTATGCGACGATAAGGAGTGCTTCTCTAGCTATAGCAGCTTCAACCCTTGACTCTTTACTTGATCTGATGGCTGGTGGGATACTTTGGTTCACGCATTTATCCATGAAAAATATTAACATATACAAGTATCCTATTGGAAAGTTACGGGTGCAACCAGTAGGAATTATAATCTTCGCAGCTGTCATGGCTACTCTCGGTATGTAGCCGTGTTTTCTCATTCTTATTCATTTCTCGCTTGGCTCTTCATATTAGTATCTTTGAAGCTTATTTTGCTATCATGACAAGTATTTGTTTTCAACTTTTTTTATTCATGAGTAATGTTCATAATTAGAGTAACCTTTGAGAAATAGCGGATTTTGCCAAAATGTAGGAAGTATAAACAAACGTCATGGCCAATTACAGGTTTTCAAGTATTGATTCAGGCTGTAGAGCAATTGATCAAGGACGAACCTTCAAATAAAATGGACTCATCGCAGTTGGTGTGGTTGTATTCAATTATGCTGTCTGCAACTGCAGTAAAACTCTCTCTATGGTTTTATTGCAGAAGTTCTCGAAACGAAATCGTCCGTGCATATGCAAAGGTTCTTCTCCCACATCACATTTCAAATTAAGAACCATTATTAATGCAAATTTGGTTGTATTATTTTCCACCAGAGTGTTATCAACTTCTTTTCTGGAATTTGTTATCCAGGATCACTACTTCGATGTGGTTACTAACGTGATAGGTTTAGTTGCTGCTGTTCTCGGTGATAGATTTTATTGGTGGATTGACCCCGTCGGGGCCATTGCCCTAGCCGTTTATACGATCACCAATTGGTCGGGCACAGTATTGGAAAATGCAGGTAGAATTTATATACCATCCTCTGCCTTTTTCAATTCTCTAGTTTAAATTTTATTATTAGTTGGAAAAAAAAGAGAGAACAAAGCTGAACTTTCTGTTGGTGGGTACTTTCTACATCTTCCAACTTTTCTACTATGAGCCACACCGCACCAATCAATTCTGGTTTAAGCTGACAAACCATTTGAGCAACACCTATGATGATGACCACACTTGGTGGTGTGTGATGTTTGTTAATAAAATCTGAGTCCTTGTGTATGGGCAGAGCCAGTTGTGTATCTGAAACTTATGATTCTGCTCATAATGACGCCACTAAATTATGTTTTGGTTCTATACTTCTAGCAGTACTAGCCTTGTGCAGTCACTTCCTTCCAGGGAAGAGTATGTTTCAAGTTTGGAATGCAATTGGAATTTTATTTTCAAATTTCAAAACACACAAGGACGCCACTAAATAAACAATGTCGAAACCAAAATAAAATGGTATTGTTGTAGTACATCTTTCTTTCATTATTATGTTCACTGTACCATATCACAAAAGCACAAACTCCGATTAAGCAAAATAATTTGTAGCACATCTTTCAGGATAATGGGAAAATCCTTTTGAAATTATCTTCCTGCAATCATTTATAGTTAAAGCTGCATATAATTATGTGGCCTTTACAGAGATTGCATTATGTACCTCGTGTTCATTTAGGCGGCCTGTTGCATGGTGAAAATGAGATCCTGAAGGAAGCAATGTTATGTTTGTATATTGCACCGAGCCTTCGACTTTAAAGGGAAGAAGTGTGAAACTTTCAGCATCTTGCAGCATATTTAGATCTAAACCTTGACATCACTTTACAATGGAAGTCTAGCGGTGCTCCCTACAGTATAATACAAGTTAACTCACATCATTCACAAATTTATTATAAATCCCCCGCTTTTGCAAATATTCAGATTCTATCTTGCTTTCCTATGGTACAACTTTTAATTGTTTTGAACCTATCATTCTTGCTGCTTATATCCGACCACTACTAAGACAACATGCACACCTTGAGTGTAATCTTATTCACAATATATGATATATGAATTGGTGCTTGTTATTTTCTCTTCTCATTAGGTCCAAGACGAATTTATTATATATAACGGAACGAAATTATTTATATTTATTTAAAGGTGAACTCTCAAGTGTACAAAAAGAATATGATTCGGAAGCAAAAATAAAATAAAATGCAGTGACCAAATGATATTTTTGGTTACTAAAAATATGTGATGCTTTTGTTTTGTGCAGTGTCACTGGTCGGACAATCAGCACCCCCAGAGGTCTTGCAGAAATTGACATACCTTGTGATAAGGCACCATCCTCTAATCAAGCGCGTTGATACAGTCCGAGCCTACACCTTTGGGGTTCTTTATTTCGTTGAGGTCAGTAAAGTTTTTTCTTCAAATGATGTCGTGCAATGATGAGTCAAATTTGTTCGCACTGATTTAACAAATAGTTTGAACTAACCGATAACTTTGGTTTGGGATTTAAGGTTTTACAAGACTAAGAAAAATTTGCCCTAATAATTAATAATGTTTGTCGCTCAGGGGATAAAATTGAACTCATAACACAAGATTTTTCAAAGTTATAGTTTTTGTATGAAAAGTCTATTCTTAATATCCTTTTTTTTTTTTTTTTTTTCGTTTTGCTAAAAACAGGTCGACATTGAACTCCCTGAAGATTTACCATTGAAAGAAGCCCATGCTATTGGTGAATCCTTGCAAATAAAGATCGAGGAACTGCCAGAAGTTGAGCGAGCATTTGTGCATCTTGACTTCGAATGTGATCACAAGCCAGAGCATTCTGTTCTTAGTAGGTTGCCCAATAGTTAGGCTTGATTCTGTCTCCCTGAAAACTAGCTTATACACACTGAGGGCAACCTGTGCCACCACTTAGAGACGCAAAACTTTTTAGGTTGGATGTAGATGGAAAGCTGTTTGTGTTCATTTCGACTGTCTATGGTACACAAAATATCCATCCCATCCTGCTTCATATGAAGGTATAGAAATGGCCATGCTACACGGATGAGTTTGTTGTATAAATATTAAAGTGCAAGTGCATATCAAGAGAGTCTTGTTTCAAGATGTCCTATTGAACTATAAAACCAAGTTTTCAATTCTGTCTGCAGAGAAGGCCTCGATAGTAATTTATCTTTTCCGGTGAATTTTACCAACTCTTTTGACTAATTGATGAAGCAGAATAATTTTGTCTACCTAATGTGAAGTTAACCTGAAGTTAACCTTACCAAAAACCAAAACTGATGGAACTTATGTCGCTTACTGTAATTCTTCAGCCTGGTCTGGCAAATGAGACTTAATCAGTATATAGTATCTTCATAGAGGAGAGTGGGGTTCAAATTTTGAGAAACAAATTCCCTAACAGCACGTTGGGTTTAACGTTTTCAAGCCGAAGGAATTCAATTATAGGGTAATCCTTTTCCTAGAATTGGATTCCAAGGAAAGAATTCCTTAAGATTAGGTCTTATGGAGGCTAAAAGCCATCGCCTAAAGCATCGATTCCGACAGACGTCCGTTGTTACTTGGGAATCTCCGCGAGAAGAAATCGCGGACGGGCAATGGTTCTCTGTTTTGAAAAAGTGAAAAATAGATAATAATTGTTTGTTTTGCTCGTTCAAAACGGACGGACGATAGTTGTCCATTCCAGTGGAACGGCTAACCATTAACCGTTTTGATCAATTATAAAAGGTCATCCATACTGGCCGTTTCTTGACCTTTTCTTGTTTACACTCAGGTTACACTCATTTTCACTTTTGGGTTTCATTAACACACATAGTGACACTCCCTTTACACTAGTCCGGGCGAAATAAAAATAGTGTTTCATGTAGAAAGAATTTGTTATGGTATACAAGAGAACATGTTTAGGACGCATGATGTTCACCAAAACTCGTATTGGCAATGTGGCCCGTGTTGTTTTGCGCAAACTAGATATTGATAGCTCGTATTCTGATCAAGATATGAAAATAAACAAGGATTATCAATTTCATTAAATTCAACTAATATCTTTAAATGATTTTATTATTTCAAAATACCACACAAGATAGTACATCGATTGATTGTATATTCTGAATTCTAAACCTAACTAACTTTCGCAGGTATGGCGGCTGCACTTAGCCGGTGCAACAAGCCTTTAAACCGCTAGGTGACCCTAACGGATGAGTGGTATCTCGGAAGGGTTAACAAGAGGTATACCCACAAAACCTATCATCCTGGTGCAGTTTTCTAAATCTTCGTCTCCATCTCGAGGAGGATCATGGGCTGCTTATATTGTGTGAAGTTCCAAGAAGTTTTCCTTCATAATTACGCAGCTTTCGTAAAACTTG
Source organism: Papaver atlanticum (assembly GCA_023531105.1). Taxonomy (NCBI): domain Eukaryota; kingdom Viridiplantae; phylum Streptophyta; class Magnoliopsida; order Ranunculales; family Papaveraceae; genus Papaver; species Papaver atlanticum. The sequence continues at coordinate 1,535,881 of JAJJMB010000989.1, read as the reverse complement.
GAATCTTTACCAATATCCCGAAATTAGATTATCTTTGCATATTGCTCCTATAAAACACAAACAAAAATAAGTTAGTGTGGACGAGTTTTTTCTCGTGAGGGTTTACAGATGATTTATCCACAAAAAATATTTCAATATGCGCAGTTCTCTCATTTTTCGTCAACGACGCCGAACGAGGTGTGTAGAAGACTGGCGTGCATAAGGATTATAAAATTGTGGTAGAACCATCAACACAAAAGGGTTGAACCTTTCCATCATGCAATGATGTTGAAATGAGTCTCATTACGGAAATTTGATTCCGTGTACACCATTCCTGCAAAGATCTTGCTATAAATTCATTGTCGATTTCACCCCTTAGTGATATCGTTTGACATTGAAAACTAAAGCAACTGTCAACTTAATTGGATATACTTACATATTGACAAAATAACCCATATTATTTCGGTTATTTGGGTCACCGATTTCATTGCATAAGTTTTCATGAATGGTCTTCCAATGACTTTGACTGGGAACACCATTTTGCCTGCGTTCTTCACTCTTAGCCGGATAGTATGATACCAAGCTTCGACAAAGAGATGAATCTTCCTCTAAGGTAAACTCTGTAGGATTAACGTAAGGTTGAGCCATCTCTCAGAATTGCTAAAGGCGGGTACCTTTATTAGCGGGGCGGGTACCAATCCATATAATACAAAATAATCCTGGCCGTTGGATCCTGAATTGGCACCCTCCTTTAGAAAATGCAGTGCCATCCTTTCGCAATCATGGTTTTGCATGGGATATTTTTGTGAACAAGTTGTGGCTTTGAAATGAGGATGGGTGGGTATATATAGTAGGTTGCATATGAATGAAAATATTTTTTAAGATTACCTCCTACAGCTATATCAACAAATATTTTTTTCGAACAAAACATCTATTATCTTTATCAACGGATTAATTTTTTGAAGATAACATCCAACAACTTTATCAACGGATACATTTTTCGAATGAAACGTCCAAAGATGTGATACTAATATATATCTCGCCTCCTATAAAACCACACAAAACTATATCTTTTTTTCTCATACTAACATAACTTACCTAATTCATTCTCATCCAACATTGTCAGAATGTTTTCTAAAAGAAAAGGAAAAAAATAGTATGTGCGGAAGCCGAAGCCGAAGAGGTTTTTCCATTATGTTTCGTGGATAATCATAGTATGATGCAATTACCTTGGATGTATTCTAAGTGTCCACAAAGAGGTTGTTCCATCATCAAGAAGGTAGTTGAGGCAGTACCATGATAAGATTATGTACTTGGTATGTCAATATCCCAAATGCCGTGAAGAAACACAGTTGCTAGAGGATGCTATGAAAGGTAAGAAAGAAGAAATAGTAGAAGAACTGTACAAAAACTTCAAACCTAAAGGAAAAAAATTAGAGATTGAATGCAAAATCATGATTGCATTTGACGCCCCTAGTTGTAATCTTTTCATGGAAATGCATCATTCTAGAACAAAGTGAAAAGATGAGGGTATCCAAATACACCACAATCTTTTAAATATCAACCTATAAGTCCGATACCAAGTGTGATCGTCTATGGAAAAAGTCGAGACAATACAACAACTATGGGATACACTTTGTGTGATCGTCTAGGGATACGAGATCGAAACAATACAACAACAAAGTGTTCACTTGATAATAGGTAAGGTATAAAACCGTAACACTACAGGATCAATATCAAGTGACTAGGATTAACGTACGTGTGTAATTTACTTAATTATAATAACAATTATAATGCGGAAATAAAGTAAATGACACGACAAGATTTTGTTAACGATAAAACCGCAAGTGTAGAAAACCCCCCGGACCTAGTCCAGTTTTGAATACTCTCAGAATTAAGCCGTTATACAAAATCTATTACCAACTTCCTATAGTTGAGACCAAGTAGACTACCCCTAGCTACTTAGTTTCCTCAGTATCCCTGCGCCTTCGACTTCTAGAGTCACGCACGTATATCACCAATCCTTTTGATCGTATTCCAAAAAAAAGAAAAAAAAAAAAAAAAAAGAGAAAATACAAAAAGATTTGCATTTAGGTTGTTATTTGTTCAATAAGGTCACGAGGAAGAAAAATTTATAAGGAAATTGAAGAGAAAGAGTTACAAATTGTCAGAGTTCTACGAAGTTCGAGAGTTTATCATCAACAGTTGAAGCCGAAGCCGAAGACCAAAAAGATGAAGAAGACGAGCCGAAGGAAGACGTTTCTATTGGATGCTATGAGAGTGGTGCTAACTGCACGTCGAACGGATAACGAGGTAAGTAAGTATATTCCCACCTTCGTTAAGTGGTTGATTTCCTTTCTTAGAGATCGTCAGAATAAATAAATAAATAGGGTTTTCAAAATGATAAAAGATGTGGGTTTTCAAAACGATTCGGAGGGTTTTTCCCTTCCTAATATTCAACGTGTCACAGGACTCTCTCTTCATTCCTACCTGGACACATGTGTGACCCATAAAAAAGCTGTTTATTATTGAGAGCAACTTCATAAAACCCTTTCTGGTGAGGCAGAGTCGAGACTTTTGATCACTCTCGAACCTGAATTCTTTCGATAAGGGATGGTTATTTCTCTCTCAACTTTCAAGGATGAGATTGTGTTCATATATATGTCTAACTTCTTATGACTAGTGTGCAGAATCTCTATGTCTTCTTAGCGCATTGGATGCTATCATTCAGGAGAACTAGTAAGTTGGAAAAGTAGTTTTGTGGGTATATCTCTAGTGAAACCTTACGAGACTATAACTCGTCCACTAGGGACACCTAGGGGTTTAAAGGCTTGTTGCACATGCTAAGTGTAACCGTGTCCTCAACGAAATGGAGTTGTTGTATTTAGTTTGCTCGAGGACTAGCAAAAGCCAAGTGTGGGGGAATTTGATAAGTGCATATTTCACATATATTTGGTGTCAATTCCATCCTAGTAATTGCTTATATTCTTGCGAATTATTGTATATTACGTTTGTTTTCTTGTATTTGTCTTTCATTAGGTGAATCATCCAAAAAGAAGTGAAAAGAGCTACAAAGTGAAGTCTACAATTGGAGAAGGGCCAAAGATCAAGTGGAACTCGTCCAAATCTATAATTTCGTGTCATCATTTTTAAGCGGACGCGAATACGAAGCCAACGGCGAAAGAATGATGTCAATCCGACGTCTTACGAAGAAGTTATGGTCGAAACGAGAAGTTAAGCTTGTCGGCTCTCCGAAGCTGACAGCTAAACAGGAAGTGACAAAGGCAGTCACTGGAATTACTAGGAGGCAGCTGAAATTCAGTTATTTATAAGGCGCCTGCATATTTTCTCCGGGCAGCCACGAGTTAAGGGCACCAGCAGTTGCTGAGGGAAACTATCATCTTCTTCATCACGTCTTTACGTGACTAGAAGGTGATTCTTTGTGTTCACGACCAGGGAAGCTTATTAAGGCCTATGATGGACAGAGAGATATGGGCTGGTTGGATTGATACTGCCTGAGACGAATGAGAAGTCCCGATGGGTCTTGCCAATACAGTGATGAAACAGAGACTTGGGTTGCTGATGTCTCGGGGTGATTGATCGTGATGCCGGAAGTGAGAAGCTCGAGTCTAAACAAAGTAAGGGAGTTTGGAAATGTGATTATCAGTAATGGAGGAGATTGACTTGAGCTGTTGAGCGATACTTATGTTGGCCGGTGATCTATGGACGAATAGGAAGTTGGATGATGTTTTTATGGGCAGTGCTCGGTAATAGAGAAGAAGATGTAGACAGAGAAGGCAGTGAGTAGCCTTGGTTGCTGGCAGTGACGGGAAGCAATGGCGAGAGACTGGGAGAAGCCCGAGCAAGGCCGTCGCTGAGCATAGGCCAGCTGGGCGACGGCCTAGGGCCCCCAAATCAAAATCTTTTCTACGTATAGTTACATACGAAACGTTAGAAATATCAAATTTTGGGCTTATTCTGCTAGTAGTCCAATATGATTCAACGTTTTGTGCCAGCAAATTAATTGTGTATTATTAAGGTTACTAATTTGGTCATTGTTTTTGACTGCTTTATTATTTGGGATAAATGGTAAAATGCCCCAAAATCGATCCCAATCTTGTGAAAATGCCCAGGATGTTAGAGAATAGATCAAAATGCCCCAATTTGTTAGAGAGAGTTAAGTAGTCAAAATTGTCCTTCAGGGTACATTGTTCATAATTTAGGGTTCAGTGTTTAAAATTCAGGGTTCAGGGCTTAGAGTTCAGGGTTTAGGGCTTAGGGTCCAGGGCTTAGGTTTCAGGTGGTGGTAGTGGTGGTGCGGTGGTGATGGTGGCGGTGGTGGTGCTGGCGGTGGTTGGCGGTGGTGGTTGTTCTAGTGGTAGTGGTGGCGGCGGCGGCGGTGGTCGTAGCGGTGGTTGTGGCAGCGGTCGTGGTGGCAGCGGTAGTGATTGGTGGTTGTTCGTTTGGTGGTGGCGGTGGTAGTGGAGGTAGTGGCGGATTGGGGCATTTTTATTAAAAAGGATAAAAATGGAATTTCAAAACTCCATTGACCAGTCAAGATGCCCAATTTTGATCAAAATGCCCCAAAAGTAACGGATTGGGGCATTTTCACAAGGTTGGGGTTGATTTTGGGGAATTTTACCACTTGTCCCTTATTATTTTCTCTTCTTATTCGAAGTTTCGGGGTTTTGTCTGACAACATTCATAGAATATCCATATTTCGGCAATACGCGCGGTTTGAATCAATTTTGATTATAAGAAATGATAGTTTGTTACAAGGACCTCTCGACTCTTCAACTCTCAACATCATACACACCCGTACGCTTCCCACAATCGCACTCAACACACATTTATGTCATGATCTGCAAACTCTTATGACATTTTATTATGCTCCAACCTCTAATTCAAAAAAGAAAAGAAAAAAAAGGAAGATTAAATAGTGAAATTATAATAAATATTACCATTTGACAATCATATGTAGATATTGCTAATAATGCAAATTGGGCAACCATTGAAGTTGATCAAAAATCTTACCTACGACAATGTTACAAAAAAAATTAAATAGACTTTTAATATGATCCATTGAGATTGTTATGGTAGATACAATTAATTACAAACTCTATATGAAATTACGTCGATACTTCCACATATTATGGGTAACGTAGGAGACATCTCTATTTTTCCCCAGGCGTATAATTACCACTGCTTAGCTTTCAATTCGCCTCTGACCATTAAATGAAATGAAAATAACCCGTCCTCCTCTATTTGAAACAAGGGATGGTTCCGGTTCTGTCGTATTGATAACTTCGCGTGGGAAAGGGAAGATCAATCTTTGTGCTTTTTGTTTTGAAGCATAATCTTTGTTTGATAAGCCATTTTCTTTATATCTTTAGTCTTATCTTCTGTAGCAAATTTTATTGTTTGGGAGTATTATATCTTTCATATGAAATCACAAGTAAAAAGTTATTTTTCTTATATAGGCCCCCATTTCTATAATTTCGCCTAGGGCCCCCAAATACTTTGCTACGGCCCTGAGCCCGAGTTTATATTGGAGCTCGAGATAGCAGAGAGGAATAGGAGTATAGAGTCTGCTGCCAGTGAAGGAGAAACAATGGAGTTTCGAACTCTGTAATGGAGATGCAGATGATGGCAGCAGTGGAGAGAATGATGACTGATGTACTGCCATTGAAGAGAGCCGGGGTCTGCCATTTCGTGGTTGATGGTAGCTGGCTGTGGTTGTTGGCAATGAGCTCGAGTTCGACAGGGTGATAGGAAGAAGTGGGCAGCAGTTAATGGATGAGAGTTACCGAGAAAGTAGTTGGTCGAGTTTATAAAATTCAGAAGAAAATAAAACTCACGTTCACTGTAATGTCCGAGGAAGTTCTGGGCAGGATTTGAAACTCCCGTAACTTTGAAAACTCACAGAGGCAAGAGGCAAGAGTGCCCGTATTCTTGTTTTTGCAAATCCAATTTTTGTTCTTCTGTATTCAATCAACATTATTTCGAAATCACTGATTTCTTCATCAGAAGGTGCTTGTTTACACGGAGAAAAAGTGGCGATGATTTCGTAATGGTGGCTTGGTTGAGCAGATGGTATTCTTGCCGTGGATTTTGCGCAGGTGAGGGACTGGTTAAAGGCGGCGGCAGATTTTCAAGATGCAGGTGACCGGAAGAATTTCTAAAATTTTCTCTATCTTAGGGCTAGGGTTTCCATTGTGCTTAGGGGTTTGATGTGGGCTTTCTATTGTTGGGCCATCAAATTACTGATGTTCTATTATTGGGCCATCAAATTTTGTGATGGATGTTCTATTGTATGAGGGATACTTATCTTGTACGAAGGTTACGTGACAATTTCTATATATAAATTTATCTTTACCGATCAAAAAATAAATAAAAATGCCCGTGATTCTGATGAGTGGAAACCAAATTTCAGGGAAAAAAATAATTCACGCTTGTATGTCCGTGGGTAAATTGAAGGATGTACTGTCAATTCCGTAGAACTGACAATGGAGCGAGAATGTTAGGCTGTCAGTTTCGGCAAACTGACAAGCCATTGAACTAGGAAATGGGCTGGGCTTTTCCCAGTTGAGCACGACCACTTGAGCTGTTTTGAGAAACTGTTATTTATGCACTGCCAGAATTTGGTCGTGATTTCCTTAAGGAATTCAACGACTTTTGGCAACCTACTTCTACGAGGATTCGACACGGGCGCCTCTCTAATTTGGAGACTATAAAAGAGGACTTCTTAACCTAAATTACATAATCACACATCTTATAATACACCTTTGTTCTTCGTTAATATTCTAGGGTTTACCCCTTTAGGGGGAAACCTGGGAAACGGTGTAATCATGAGAAGCTAAACTTTTGTTGGTTAATGATGAATTCAATGTTTTAGCGTGAAGCTGTATTATTATACAAGTTTGTTCAGAGTTTTAATCATCTTATCGTTTGTCTTTACCATATTTAATGTTTATGAGTGGTTCTTAGATTGATTTGGGATGCATACTAGATTAATGATTGTTCTATTGCTAATAGAAGTTATGAGATAAGTAATTATCGATCGACTCTCTACACAAGTAGAAATCGCGAGACCTTGCATAGGAATTTTGTGAAGCAATTGCGAGTGAAGACAACACCAGCAAGTGGACCTTGAGCTAAGAGTTTAACTACTGGGATCAACCTAATTCACAAAGCCTAAAGCGTTCGATTGAATTACACCTTGAGTGAGCTACTACTTGGTGGTTCGGTTGGATAGAATCCGATATTGGAGAGCTTCCGTATCCGTGGTAAAATAAGTTTTGGGGATAGCACTGAGCTAGCTGTTATTCTACGGTTGGTGATGAATGATTCTTACGAAAGACAGATAAGTATACTATGCGAGTCAACGCTTGGTAACGGCGAAGGAATTCTTAATCATCTCTTTTCATCTTATTTTATTTCTATTTACTTTAATCAAACAACCCCCCTTTTACTTTATCTTATTTTGCTGAACTAAATAACCTATCAATTACACAGCTCTCTGTGGAAACGATCCTTATTACCGCTATATTACTAGTTAATAGTGGGAAATATCTTAATTAATTTGTTGCACTTACGAAACGCATCAAACATTCACCATGGTTTTAGTTGTTATTGCTTCAGGATCTCGGCAGCTGGTGACAACATCTGCTTGGAAGGCATAAAATAATTGCATTGCTTCTTGGATTACCATTGAAAAGAAACGAGCTTTAGTATTTACAAGAGATGTAGAGGTATTATTTTTACTGTGACATATTCAAAGGTTACCCATGCTTTTAAAGGGTCATACTTAATGATTAGTCTCTTCATGCGTTTAGTTACTGTTGTTTTGAAAACTCGACATGAGAAGACACATCACTGCTTTTAAAAGGTCATATTTAGTGATTGATACGTATGAGCCATTGCTTCATGTCACTAATAAAAATTACTTGAAATCATACTTCTTATCATGTCTTCAAATCGATGTCATTGCTATTAAGATTTTTTTTCATGAGTCATTACTTTATCTCACTGTTGGTTTGAAAAAAAATGGACTTGAGCAAACTCTAACCTACAATAAATACATTCGAAAATTACATATAATGTTTTTTTTTTCATTAGAAAATTTAAAGCGTTTCATACATCAAAACGTCTGAGGCATACAATCACAACGGAAATAAATCAAACAACCTCTGCTCTTGGATCACAACCCGGGTATCAGCAACAAAGTCCATATCCATATTTAAATCCATATTAGAATTCAAATAAGGGTTTTCTTCTTGACTTATTCCAGGAATAGGAAATTCATCACTAAAATCTACCCGAGTGATATCCGGGTGATACCCATAATTTCGATCATCCAAACCGCCAATAGCTTGACGTTTACATCTACACTCCCCAGAACTACCTAATCCCATCATACAAAATGTGTCGTGCAGATAAGTTTCATTTTGGTATGGCTTATAACTGAATGGACTCGCAGATGGGCCTCTACGATGGGAAGGGCCATATACATAACAGTCATACAAATGTTTCTCAAGCCCATCATTCTTTTCGAAAGGTAATTGTGCAAAAAAAAAAATCACTACAACATAGAATGTTGGTACATATAAGTTACATGGCAATAATAAATAAAGTGAATATAAAATACAATAAAAGAGGATATGTACCAACCTCGGTACCTTAGATATTACTCCAATCCTGATGAGTATGCCCCGCAGGAAGAAGATGATGTATTTCGCGTATTCTTTCCGAGTTTACATAAGGAAATGACCATTATACCATGGCAAATGTGGATGTCGGCTCCAGTTGGGAATACATAAAGGTTTTTTAAAACTATGAAGGAGAGGGTATGTTTGGAATGAAACGAGAACTCTATCAAGAAAAATATACACATGCCAAATTTAAATATTGATCACAAGTTTACAATATTGTACACCTGTCTTACAGGTGAATATTGTTGTACACAATAAAAATTTTAAAAATTATCACCAGTGTACAAGATTGCTCATTATCCACCTTACCAGCCTTGGCCCGCCTTTTTTATTACTCGGCGTCATGATTTTATTGTGTTCAGTAAACCAATACTGCATTAAAAAGTTAAAGAGTTAGAAATGTAATAGAAGTCAACGAAGGTGTACAAACTGGTGGAACTTTAGTACGAGTGTACAGACTGCGCTAACAACTTTAATGTGCACAAGTAAACTCACCCACAAATATATGACACAACCATTAACTAGTAATGGTGTATGGATATTTTTTTTAATTCTCTTCCCCAGATAAGTGTGAATATGAATCGTCCAGCAAGTTCTCTTCTTTCTATCCAATGATCCAAAGTAGTGTGGAAACTGGTTTTCACTAATCCTGCTTCAATTTGCTTGGGTAATATTTTTTTTTGTGATGCATAGGTACACCCAAACAACTTCACTAAATCTTCGGCATTTTTTTCAAATATGCTTCTTCACTTTTGTTTTTTTACCTCATTTCCCAGATACTTGTGCTTCCTTACATCAAAAGATCGGGCATTGTAAGGATGCACTTTCCAACATTGTTAAGAACCGGAACTCAATCATGAAAGTTGTGAGACAGTACTGCCATGAAAATTGTGTCACGGGGAAACATTATTTCATGTTTGGTACTCCCAAGAAGAATAAAAGAGTGGCAGTAAAGAGTGAACCTGAAGATTTACTTCTAATTTTTGGGCTAGAGATGGTGGCAATAGAACTTGAAAAAGGAAAAGATGAAAAAACTACAGCTGAAAAAAGATACGGTCCGCTGATCAAAATATTGAGTCTGAAGAAACCAAATGAGTTGGGTAAATTATATGTGGAGCAGGAAATCTTACGTATCATGAGGGAAAAACCAAAATCGCAATTGGAGATTGAAAGATACATTGAAGACTTAGTGGTGTTGTTTACTATGTACCTATGCATCACGGTCTTTTTTTACCTAGGTAAACGGATATGATTAGCAAGAACAAGTATGCACACTTTTTTTGAATATTTTGGATATGATGAAGAAAACTTGCTAGCCAGTTCATATACATGAGTATCTTATGGGAGGCATTAAGAAACATATCCATTCACCACTTAAAGTTAATGATTGTGTGATTTATCTGTTGGTGAGTTTACATGTGCACATAGTTGAAAAAGCGGGGCTCTAACAACCACACCCAATATTTCGTTTGGAAATTTGAATAGACAAACTCTAATATACTTTCAAGAGAATCAACCAGACAGTTAGACTCAATCTAGAGAAAAGTATATCAAAGAGTTTTATATCTCTATCTCTCAATTCAATCTACAATCAGCAAATAAGAATTTGCGAGCCCGATTGAATATAAGAGAAATAACTTGAACGGTACCAAAGACCAATGTTCAAGGATCAATCAATTTCAATCAACAACCAAAGGTTGGATTTCCCAACTAATCGATTCAACGCACAACCTGTGATATTTCAATTATATAACAAAACATAATGCAGAAAATAAATAACACAGACACCAGAATTTTGTTAACGAGGAAAACCGCAAATGCATAAAAACTCCGGGACCTAGTCCATATTTGAACACCACATTGTATTAAGCCGCTACAGACACTAGCCTACTACCAATGAACTTCAGACTGGACTGTAGTTAAACCCTAATCAATCTCACACTGATTCAAGGTACAGTTGCGCTCCTTACGTCTCTGATCCCAACAAGATACTACGCACTTGATTCCCTTAGATGATCTCACCCACAACCAAGAGTTGCTACGACCCAAAGTCGAAGACTTGATAAACAAATCTGTCTCACACAGAAAAGTCTATTGGAATAGATAAATCTATCTCCCACAGAAATACCTACGAGTTTTGTTCCGTCTTTTGATAAATCAAGGTGAACAGGAACCAATTGATATACCGGACTTATATTCCCGAAGAACAACCTAGAAATATCAATCACCTCACAATAATCTTAATCATATGATAGCGAAACAAGATATTGTGGAATCACAAACGATGAGACGAAGATGTTTGTGACTACTTTTTATCTTACCTATCGGAGATTAAATCTCGAGCCAATATTAAAGAAGATAGTACTCAAACATGATAGAAACAACAAGATCAGATCACGCAACAACAGAGAAAATAGTTGGGTTTGGCTTCACAATCCCATTGAAGTCTTTAAGTCGTTAACCTACATGGTTTCGTGAAAAACCTAAGGTTAAAGGAGAATCGACTCTAGCTTATACAAATAGTATCACACAGGAGGTTTGGGGATTAGTTTTTCCAGTTACTAGAGTTCTCCTTTATATAGTTTTCAAATCAGGGTTTGCAATCTAAGTTACCTTGGTAACAAAGTATTCAATATTCACTGTTAGATGAAAACCTGATTAGATTCAAGCTAATATCTTTCAACCGTTAGATCGAACTTAGCTTGTTATACACAAATGAAATGTACCCTCATTTAGGTTTAGTAACCGTACCTAAACGTGTACACCATGTTGGCTCAATCGTAGTTAACAGAGGTTAGTTATATGAACACTCTCATATCAACCTTATTCATCTTAACCATAACTAGTTCAGATGACTCAAATGAAATTAGTTAAAGAGTTGTTCAATTGCTATATTCTCATAGAAGTATACAAGAACACAATTGAAGCAAAATCGGTTTGATTCACTCGAATCTATTCATGAACATTATAGCCACGGTTTGCAAAGAATGCATTCCTTAATATATAAATGTATTAGTTCATGAGCCAACTGATTTTAGAAATTTAACCACATAAGTATGCAAACGGGTACGCAGACTTAAGTATCCGGTTTGAGCTTGGGTTCGCCAGTATGCAAACGGGTACGCATACTTGGTACACTTCCAAATCCCAGCAGAAATTCCCGGACCTATACCTTACGCAAGTATGCATACCGGTATGTGTACTTGGTACACGGAATTTCACAACTACAAGTACGCATACGGGTATGCATACTTTAGTTCCGTTCATGGATCACATACATGCAAGAATGCACACTATGTTTATAATCCAATGATGGTTAAGTATTCTAAACTCTTATTTCAATCATTGAAACTTTTTTAGAGGATGACAATAGCCGTTTTCACACACTATTAGCATCAAAGCAATTTTCAAGTTATTGAAATAATCATAACGAAACATTCCAAGTCTACTCGAAATGATTGTATCACACAAACCATGTAAGATGTTACTCGGCAATTTTCACATGATCATCTTTTGACTTTCGTCAAGAATATAAGATGAACTTGGTTGAAGCGAAAGCTTACCAACACATATTTCGAGAAATATGTTAGCGAGTTAAACTCAGCTCGAAATCTCAAATGTGCATAGTTGAAAACTATCGTAATACGACTTTTGTCTCAATATAGGAGATAGAGTAGAAATAGACTTTCCAAGTGAAAGATGAGTTTTAGTCTCCAAATACCTTTTGTTGATGAAGTTCCACAAGCTCGCCTTAGTAGTTCTTTGTCTTCAATTGATGAACGTCGTGAAGTCTAATGCTCAACTACACAATCTATCCTAGTCCGATACATCACTATAAGTAGACTAGAAATCAAGACTTATAGTTTTGATCACTGACATTGACAAACAAGCTTGAGATAGCAATGCTTACGAGTTCAACCGAGCAGTGCTATAACAATCTCCCCCTTTGTCAATTTTAGTGACAAAACTATCAATACATATGGATTATAAAATAAATAAACTTTGTACCTTCTCATCCAAATGCTTGATCTCCTTGGTTCTTCAACATTACTCGAAATCTTCGTCACTTCCAAGTACTCCAATGATTCCAAATGTGTTCAATTCCGTATCGTTGTTGTTTAAGATCCGTAGCTATAACAATGAGAAAACAGTTGCTCTCAATCATTGTTATAAGGTGTCATAGTATCATTATACAGTATCACAGTCCAATTGTATCACAACTTTGACAACAATACTATGGTGATTTGTATCACTCCCCCTTAGTCAATACTTCATCTCAATATGAAAACCACTCCCCCTTACATAATGATCAGTAAACCATATGTATTTGTAGTGTGAACTACACATTAATTCTCCCCCTTTTTGTCAATATAAATTGGCAAAGGTACGAAAACTAGTTGGATCCTCATGAAATTTTCATAAAGATACTTCATGACCAAAAGAGAACAATATACCAACTTGTTTAGCTGCCATCAAATATCCGAAACTAAATGCATTCATCAAGGAGTTTATAAAGATACAAGATAACTCCTACAATATTCCACAACCGCACTCCTCACAAAGATTTGGCAATTAAGCACAAGTTCAATTAAGAACTCTCCCCATAAAATGTCATTCCCGAAAGAACAACAAGAGCGACCTTACTTTACATGAAAAGATGGATTTCTTTGGACAAACACTAAGATACTCAACAGAAATTCAACTACTGAAACAAATGCAGAATTGAAGTAACACTTAGACTGGAATTCCAAACTCAATTGCCCAACAGATCGAGATAAGTTCAGGGGCAAGAGTTTAGGAAAGACTAATGAACCAAAACAACACCAATAGACTGCCGTAAGTGTTGAAATGTAGCAGTATCTAATGGTTTGGTGAGAATATCAGCCAATTGTTGTTCGGAAGGCACAAATTCCATATTTATGATACCATTTTCTTATAGATCTCGAATAAAATGATACCTTATATCAATGTGCTTAGTTCTTGAGTGCTCAACGGGATTCTCAGTGATTCGAATCGCGCTAGAGTTGTCACAAAAGATCTTCATTATTCCAGTATCAATTCCATAATCAGCAAGCATTTGTTTCATCCAGAGAAGTTGAGTACAACATGAGCCTGCAGCAATATATTCTGCCTCACATGTAGACAGGGATTGTGAATTTTGTTTCTTGCTATGCCAAGCCACAAGATTCAAACCTACATAGTAGAAACCCCCTGATGTACTTTTTCTGTCTTCAACACATCCTGCCCAATCAGCATCTGAATAGGGAGAAAGATCAGTGTTAGTATCAAAAGTGTAAGATAAACCATACCCGACCGTGTGATTGACATATGATAGGAGCTTAAAATACATCATTTGAATATCAATTTCGTATACCTTTCTTTACTATTTTCTCTTGTATTTTCGGGTATTATGCTTGTTTTGCATTTTGTAGGTATTTTGGAGTCATGTGACGTAAAAGAAGGTAAATAGGCGCTTAAAACATTGTTTGGCAGCCTTGGATATTGACGGAGTTGAAATGTAGAAGCACCGAGGCTTCAAAGTGTCGAAACAGGAAATACCGAAGTAGACACCACATTACTGAGGGCAGGGCCGCCTCCTTCAGCTTATAATCCTACAACAAGGTCGAGGCCAGGACTAGTACTACCTAGTTCAGTTATATTCTCACTATACCAAACAAGTGTAGCACCAAAGTTATTCATGCCGGCAAGCTCAGGTCCGTTGTGGTGCTGTTAAGGGTCCATGATAGGGTTTCACAGACGAGAAGAATAAGGTACAGTCCGTTGGGTTAGGAAAGATGAGGATTAAGACAGGCTTTTGAGCTTAATTTTAGAACCGAGAAGGCAAAGAAGAAAACAAGTCTGCTGCCATGAAATTTGTGGTCGTTTGCCAAGGTTTAGGTCAGTCATTGAAGCCGAGATGAAGAAGGAGGTACTGAGTCTGGGTATTGAACCAGAATAACGGGGTCAAAGATCTTGCAGTTGTTGAGTGAGATGATCAATGGAAGAGATTGAACGAGTATTTCAGCGTTTTAGAAGAAATTGGAGTTGGGTTTTATTCGAATTTGAATCTCAGCAAGAGAGAACACTAAATGAGAGATGAAATGGATTAGATATAAACAGCAAAGGCATGTCATTGGTTTACCAGATTCAGGCGCACAATGTGTTTGTCAAAAGAGCTGAACGATTAATTATTCACAGCCTCAACATCAGTTGCAACTAGTTCTTGATAGACGCATTTATGTGTCTATTTTCATCTCTTTTATGTATAGT
>JAJJMB010000989.1:1499013-1520911 GCA_023531105.1 Papaver atlanticum | reverse complement strand
GAACCTTTTCTCCACTATTTTTACTACAATTAAAACTCACATCAGTTCTCACAGCCAACAACCAAGGATTCGTGGCACTGAGTTTTAAGGGAATTTTGAAACCAACACAAATGGTGAGACAGTACACAGATTTGGGTTTTGAGTTCATGTGCCGTGTAATTTACAATGGTTTAAGGGATGCCAGATATAAGGGAGTACAAATGCAGGTCTATTGCCATTGCACCAGGTCCGATGAATTGTTTGCAGTGGCTAGGGTCTGGTCTAGTGGTCAAGTTCAGGCAGCAAGAATGCCACCAGTATGTGCAGTATTAGCCATGGGTTTGCTGGCTTTGTTTCCAGGGAGGTCAGGTTGCAGTTCAAGCGCAACAGCTGAGGTGCTGCCGCAGTTTACAATGGGTTAAGACTGGATTTAGAATACACGGCACACTGGGTACGAGTTGGAGAAGGTTTTGGGTCTGTTTTGGCAGCGAGAATTCAGTCCCAAGTTTTGTGTTTCTGCCGTAGATACAATGGATGAACAGAGAGGATTTACAGTAATATTTGGAAGCTGAGTAGAGAAGGGAATTATGTTCGAACTGCTTAAGAGTTTTGGGTTAAGTTAACAGCGAGAAGTCAGGGAAGAATCCAATCTCAGATTAGCCGAGAAAATCTGTGGAAATAATGGGTTTTGCTGCCGTTGAAAAGAGATGAATGGCTGAGATTGATATTGAATTTGGAAGTCGAGAGAACAAAGGAGTTGGGTCTCTACCGAGATTGTAGAACAAGAAAACAGAAAGCTATAAAAGAAGACCTAGAAAGTTAAAGCAGAATATCATCCCATATACCCCCTTCACGCCTGTTTTGCATCTCCAACAGAGAGGAGCTCTCTGCTCCTCTCCAAAACCTCTCATCCACCAGCATACATCCCCAGCACACCCTCACAGTTTGCATCTCATATACCACCAGTTCCATCTCCAGAATACCACCACCAGCACCATTAATCCACCTGCATATCCATCTGCATCTCCACCACATCCATTCCATCTGTCTGCACCTGTCCGTACAGCAGCAGTACCATCACCATCAATAGCTGCAGTTCACGATCTCTCCAGTACCAGGCATTCCAGAACAGAAGCAGCACATCCACCAATCACCAAGTTACGCCACAATCCATCTGTTTGCTGCAGTCAGCAACATCATCACCATCTCCACCTGCTGTTGCTGTTTCGGTTTGCTTATTGTTTTGTTTCAGTCATGAACTCCAGTAGCTAAATACTTGTTTGATTAGGGATATTTTGAAACTATGTGATGTGTCTTTGATAATTTATCAAGTTAATCTTTCTTCTCTATATTGTGTTATTGATTGTCTTTTACCGTGCTTATGACCATGAGTTGTTTGCGGGTTGTTTGAGTGGCCAATCAAATAGCTTGTTTGCAATGCTAAAGCCAGATTTTAGAGTCTTAATCTGTAATTGTTAAGATGATATAATCGCAAGTAGCAAAGCTTCAACGTTGCAATGGGATGTTGTGGATTTTGATGTGTAGATGACAACCCTAAGTTAACATGTCGAGCTTACGTGCATGTGGTTAGGATCAATTCGACTCATAGAACATATCGGTTGGTTAAGTTACACTAGATAGCTTATTCAAAGTGGCTTGATTGACTAGACACGAGTAGAGAACTTATTCTACGAAGTGACTTTGGAGTTTAATGGACTTGTTGAACTTATAACTTGTCTAGGATTGTTAATAAACGTATTTTAAAGAAGATTCATGTTCATTAGTGGAGAAAGACCCCCTAATCATTCTCATCCTCATTTTTCACTTTCATATTTGTTTTGTAGTTTTTGCATTATTCATATTTTCAGAAATTAGATCGACAACTTTAGCTCAACTCTCCCTTAGGAACGAACCTGCTTATCATTGTGCTATTCATTAGTGTAAGAGAAGTAGGGAATATATTTTTTGTGAGTTTGACACCTCATCAACATATCGTATGATCCTTTTCGCAGCTGCAAGATGAGATTCCTTTGGATTTGCCTGAAACCTAGCACAACAACCAACACAAAAAGCAATATCAGGTCTAGTGGCTGTAAGATATAAAAGGCTTCCAATGATAGATCGATATAGTTTTTGATCCACATTTACACCTTTCTCATCTCGATGTAGTTTACCTGTGGTGGGCATGGGAGTCAGTTTTGGAGTTGACTTATCAAGACCGAATCTTGTGCCAAGATCTCTGGCATATTTTTCTTGAGATAAGTAAATTCCATCCTTGTGTTGTTGAATTTGTAAACCCAGAAAGAATTTTAATTCACCAACATTGCTCATTTCAAACTCCTTTCCAAGAGAGACTTGAAAATCTTTTGCAAGTTTCTCAGATGTTATCCATAAATGATATCATCTACATAGACTTGAGCGATAACAACATCTTTCCCACTCCATTTGGTAAACAACGTTTTATCAGCTCCACCTCTCGAAAAACCTTTCCTAAGAAGGGAAGTAGTCAGTTTTTCGAACCAGGCACGAGGTGCTTGTTTTAACTCATATAATGCCTTATTAAGATTAAGGACATGATATGGGAAGTCAGGGTTTTCGAATCCCTTAGGTTGAGCGACATAGACCTCTTCCTTTAAATTTCCATTTAGGAAAGCGGATTTAATGTCCATTTGAAATAGCTTAACCTTAAGAAAACAAGCATGAGCTAATAATAACCGAATGGACTCAAGGCGTGCCACAGGAGCAAAGGTTTCGTCAAAGTTAATTCCTTCAATCTGTGAATATCCCTGAGCGACAAGTCTAGCTTTGTTTCTGACAATGGTGCCAAATTTATCAGACTTGTTCTTGAATATCCATTTAGTACCAACAATATTGATATTAGGGGGACAAGGTACGAGTTTCCATACATCTTGTCTTTGGAACTGATATAACTCTTCATGCATTGCATTCACCCAAAAGGGATCGCTAATAGCTTCATCAATATTTCTAGGTTCTACTTGCGATAGATAACAACCAAAATTATAAACATTTTGAAGTTGTCCTCTAGTCTTAGCTGTAGAATCCCTCCCACCAATAATATTGTTAGTATCATGATTTCTTTGAACCCAGAGATGCTGTGGAGGGGCATGTTCTTGTTCAACGGGAACAGCCCTGCTAGGGCTTTTCTCCTCATCACTAGAACCTTCAGGATCAGTAACTGTTGGAATAACTTCTACTGATTCTGGAATTTCTTTGATTTTCTCAATTGTCTCGGTTGGAGGCAATTCAGCAGGAGAGTCATCATGACGAAAACTGCTTAGATCATCAATGATAACATTTGCATATTCCATCATGACTTGGGTTATGAGATTAAAGACTCGGAAACCACGACTATCAGATGCATAGCCAAGAAAAATACCTTCATTGCTTTTCGAGTCAAATTTCCCTTTCTGTTCACGATCCTTTAGAATGTAGCACTTACTGCCGAACACTCTGAGATAGTGTAAGTTGGGTTTCTTACCGTACTACAACTCATAGGGAGTGTTTAAGGTATTTGACCGTAAATAAACACGATTGATCAAGTAGCAAGCTGTAAAAACCGCCTCTCCCCAAAACGATAAGTTTTTGTTATGGAGCATTACTCTTGCCATTTCCTGAATATTCTTATTCTTTCTTTCTGCAACTCCATTAGCTTGTGGAGTAATGGGTGGAGAGTATTGTTGAATAATCCCTAGAGAGTCACAATATTCAAACACTTTGGTGTCCTTGAATTCTGTGCCACGATCGCTTATAATTTTCTTTAGTTTGCAACCCTGTTCATTCTGGATTCTATTAACAATAATCTTAAATTCACTGAGGGTTTCATTCTTGTGAGCCAAAAAGGCTACCCAAGTGAATCTGGTGTAATCATCTATCATAACCAAAGCATACTTCTTTCCATCCACAATAGTTTGTTGAATTGGGCCGAAGAGATCCATATGAATTAAATCAAGTGGGGCTTTAGTGAGAATATCTCGAGATGATTTATGTGGAACTTTTGTTTGTTTACCCTTTTGACAGGCACCACATACACCTTCAATCTTAGCATTGATTTTGGGAACACCTCTAACAAGTTCTTTGTTAATGATCTTAGTTAGAAGACGATAATTGATGTGACCAAAACGCTCATGCCAAAGATGTGTAGATTCCACCTTAGTCAAATTGCAACAATTACTAAACTGAGTATCCAACAGATAACAGTTGTTTTTGCCACGTGATCCTTGAAAAATCACTTTTCCAGATTTGTCTACAATGCTACATCCATTAGCATGGAAGACAACCTTATGGCCTTTATCACAAATTTGACTAACAGAAAGAAGATTAGCAGTCATACCTTTAACGTACACTACATCATGAATTTCAGGAACACCAAGTAATTTGATCGTCTCTTTTTTGCTTATGTAGCAGCAGCTCCCATCACCGAATGTTACTGGACTACCATTAAAGTCGCTTGTGTTGACAAACCACGAGAGATCTCCAGTCATATGCCTGCTACAACCACTATCAAGAAACCATTGAAAGGGTGATGTTGATTTCAGAGCAAAAGCTCCCATACTAGCACTACTAACCCAATTAGGATTTCTTGTTAGTATTGATTGTCTTTTAATAGCAGACAAAAGTTGTACAACATTCTTGTGAAGATTTCATGCAACATTTACTCTTTTTCTAAAAGACAAACATACATGATGATAGTGATCACGAGAACCACAAAACACACATGTACCAACATCTTTATTCTTTTTCGAAGAATTCTTAGCACTTTCATTTTTCACAAAGCCTAAACCTTGCTTATCACATGACATACGGTAATTTCTTAGTGAAGAATTAGAGGAGTTACTCAAATCCATAGAAGATGATTTTACAGGTTTCAAATCCTTAAGTTTTGCAATTTCTGCAACAAGATCAGAGTTCCGGATTTGTTCATCCAACTTCTTTTGGAGATCAACAACCTCTTCAGAATGTTCTCGAAGCTCAGAATTTTTTATATAAATCTCGCAATGAAGTCCATCAATTTTCCTTATCAAACGATGTTTTTCAAGACAAATATTATTGATGAATTTTTTAAAATTAGGATTCTCAACCATATCGATGGTTTCTAGAACACGCTCGAAGTTGAGTTTATCCATTTCTGGTGAAGCTTTTTTAGAGACAAAATCGTCCATACTCAGATCGCTACAAACACAAACTTATGAGGTCTTATTGTGTTTTCCTGCTCTGATACCAATTGAAAAAGTGGGGGTCTAACAACCACACCCAATATTTCATTTGGCAATCTGAATAGACAAACTCTAATATACTTTCCAGAGAATCAACTGGATAGTTAGACTCAATCTAGAGAAAAGTATATCAAAGAGTTTTATATCTCTATCTCTCAATTCAATCTGCAATCAGCAAATAGGAATTTGCGTGCCCGATTGAATATAAGAGAAATAACTTGAACGGTACCAAAGACCAATGTTCAAGGATCAATAAATTTCAATCAACAACCAAAGGTTAGATTTCCCAATTGATCGATTCAACGCAGAACCTATGATATTTCAATTATATAACAAAATATAATGCGGAAAAGAAATAACACAGACACCAGAATTTTGTTAACGAGGAAAACCGCAAATGCAGAAAACCCCCGGGACCTAGTCCATATTTGAACACCACATTGTATTAAGCCGCTACAGACACTAGCCTAATACCAATGAACTTCGGACTGGACTGTAGTTGAACCCTAATCAATCTCACACTGATTCAAGGTACAGTTGCGCTCCTTACGTCTCTGATCCCAACAAGATACTACGCACTTGATTCCCTTAGCTGATCTCACCCACAACCAAGAGTTGCTACGACCCAAAGTCGAAGACTTGATAAACAAATCTTTCTCACACAGAAAAGTCTATTAGAATAGATAAATCTGTCTCCCACAGAAATACCTACGAGTTTTGTTCGGTCTTTTGATAAATCAAGGTGAACAGGAACCAATTGATATACCGGACTTATATTCCCGAACAACAGCCTAGAAATATCAATCACCTCACAATAATCTTAATTGTATGGTAGCGAAACAAGATATTGTGGAATCACAAACGATGAGACGAAGATGTTTGTGACTACTTTTTATCTTGCCTATCGGAGATTAAATCTCGAGACAATCTTAAAGAAGATAGTACTCAAACACGATAGAAACAGCAAGATCAAATCACACAACAACAGAGAAAATAGTTGGGTCTGGCTTCACAATCCCAATGAAGTCGTTAAGTCGTTAACCTACAGGGTTTCGTGAAAAACCTAAGGTTTAAGGAGAATCGACTCTAGCTTATACAACTAGTATCACACAGGAGGTGTGGGGATTAGTTTCCCAGTTACTAGAGTTCTCCTTGATATAGTTTTCAAATCAGGGTTTGCAATCAAAGTTACCTTGGTAACAAATCATTCAATATTCACCGTTAGATGAAAACATGATTAGATTCAAGCTATATCTTTCAACCGTTAGATCGAACTTTGAAAATACGAGGGTACCCAAATATACCACAATCTTAAACTTTTCCACCTATAAGTTCTCTTACCGAAAGTGATTGTCTATGGACTGAGTCGAGACAATATAACGAATCGGTATTCACACTTTGTGTGATCGTCTATGGATACGAGATCGAGATAATACAACAATCAAAATGTGATTACTTGATAATAGGTTCGGACTTAACCAAACTCTATAGGATCACTATGAAGTAATACGGAGTTAACGTTTGTGTAATTTACTTTAAATTATAATAACAACAATTATAATTGTGGAAAACAAAAGTAAATGACACAACAAGATTTTGTTAACGAGGAAACCGCGAATGCAGAAAAACCCCGGGACCTAGTCCAGAATTGAATACTCTAAAAATTAAGCCACTATACAAAATCACACCTTCTTCGTATAGTTGAGACCAAGCAACTAAACCTATAGTTCACCTAGTTTCTTCAGTATCCCTGCGCTTCCGACATTCAATAAGTGCACGCACTGGAACAATTCTTTTGGTTCGTATTCCAAACAGTAAAAGAACAACAAATCTTTTCGGTAACAACTATATTCAATCTCAGTGATATGAGTTAGACAAAGGCTCTTCTGTTTAATCCAATAAAATTCTTTGTCGGGTTTAGATCTATCTATTCAACAACTACCAAAGTAGTTGAGTTTAGATTTTGCAATCAATAATAGGATCTACCATGATACTAAATACTGATGCCGATCTACGCAACTAATCAATCAAGTCTATCAAGATAAACCGATTATAGTTGGATCCCAGCCGATCAAGTTTTGTGCACACCAAAGATTATGAAACCAATAAGAAATCTTATTTGTCTTCAAATCTTCTTAAATCTTCAATAAACACCTGCACACCACAACTTGAATCTCTTGTGATCAATCACACACAGAACGGAGTCTGTTAACAATGGATTATCACAAGACGTCTTTAGATCTACAAACAGTTCTAAAGATCCCGTCGACACTTCGATTTAGTTTGAGTGAATCTTATATCAGAAGAGAAGATTCTCAAGAATAAACAAACTAGGTGCAGTCAAAGTTCAACAACCGTTAGTCGATCAAATCAAATCGAAAACTAATAATACTACGATTATCTAGTTTCCCACCAAAGTTACTCGTAGAGCTTCTTGATCCCACAGAAGTCTTTAAACGAGCGGTCGTAAGAGATTTCGCCTAATTAGGGTACTTTCCTCTCCGAATAGATGGATCCACCAGTAACAACACAACAAGGTAGTTTTGTTGGCTCTTAGGATAGTTTGCTCGAAATGCAAACTTGGGTATTTATAGACCAAGGAAGTTTGGACACCAGGGAATTTCCAAAACCGAATATTCTTAAGATATGCAATGAATTCCCAAATCGGTTTTCATTATTCCTAGAAATGCTCTGTCCAAAAATAACTGAAATCCTACTAGAAAATATCCAATAAGTAAATGCACATTACCAATTTTTATTTTTCAGAGATATGCATTTTAATTGCTGGTAATTAAAAGCATATAAAAATTAGCAACCTTAATTAAAAGATTCTCAACTTATTTCGGTCTAGGATCTCCTTGATTTATTAAGGAATATCTTTAAACAATAAAAGATAAGAGTTACTGAACATGTTCAAAGTATGTCGACATCTTTTTCTTTGGAAATCCTTTTTCATATTTACAATCTTGGAACCGATTATACCACACTTCCAAACAAGTTTTGAACTGGTTCATCTGATTTCCAAGAACTATGTGATTGATCATATCAATACACTAATCATGGGTTTACGGTTCTACCAAACACAAGGATCGGTTCTACCTCAATATGGTTACTGGGACCGGTTACATCAGTTACCAGGATCGGTTACGTCAATTACCAGGACCGGTTACCATATTCTCATGGTATTACTTGTGATCGGTCACACCAGTTACCAGGATCGGTTACACCAGTTACCAGGACCGGTTACACCAATTACAAGGATCGATTACACACTCTTTTGTGATCGGTCACACCAATTACTAGGATCGGCTACACCAATTACTAGGATCGGTCACACCAATTACAAATATCGATCATACCATCTTAGGTGATTACTTAGGATCAGTTACACTAATAAAAGTCATACCAATACATAAGTCAGGCACTGTGACTAGTTTTACCAAGATACATAACAATTTATGATCGGTTCTACTAACTCACACATATTGGTAATCCAAAGATATGCAATGAATAACAATACCAATAAGCCTAGCGATTTCCCTTTCGATTCATAAACAAGTTCATGAATGTACTTCCTTTAAACGAATGTAAACATTGTTTCCTAGGACGAAATCTTCACCCATACCCATACACATAATCACAATAGCATTCATACGATTATGTCGATGTCTTATATACGAAGTTCAAAAGATAAGTATTATACATTGTATTCTAATTCCTTAATACTATGTCAACTAGAGTATAATCATTCGCAGCTTCGCAGTTATGTTTTCAATATAGGACGACTTGAAAGATACGTTAGGAATGAAACAGTTCAAGTCACAATATTACTAACCTCAAGAGGAAGGATGATGTCGTCGATGTAGCTTGTTACTTCTTCACATTCTTCAAGTCTTCGAGTAATACTTGTATGTCTCATAATCCTAATATTTCTAGCCAAACCTATACGAAGTTGTCTCTAATACATAATCAAGCGACTCTTTAATTGAGTTTTGATTCACTAAAATATGACAACCAAACTTGACATACCAACGCTTGGAGGGTTTAACCGAGCTATGCTATAACAATCTCCCCCTTTGTCAATTTAGTGACAAAACTCTTACAATCATATGAATAAAAAAATTACAAAAATTCATTATACATACGCTTGATTCCAAGTTTCAACAACACAAAAACCTTCATATATTAAATCCATAAATGTCGCTGTTGACATTTAAATAACAAAGCTAATACTCCCCATAAAGGTAAGATAGGTAGATTTTCAATCCGTACATCTTTGTTATTTCTCTTTTGTAGTCCACATAACTACAAGCATCATATGATATGTTTCTCCCCCTTAGTCAATGCTTTACTCTTTCGTTAGATATAAAGTTTAAGCACAATTGTCCTTTCCTTAGTGATTACAGATCACTTGTTTACTCCATATATTTCTCCCTCTTTTTGTCACAAAATGACAAAGGTCCGAGCAAATACCAAAACCGAAAGGATCTTACAATCTATAAAAAAAATATGTACAACCTATAAGAGTTAAGCAAGAAGGTTTCACATACCATTTTAGATAACCAATATCAAAACCGAAACTACAAGTAATTTGGTTTTAATATGCTATCAAGGAAATAATTGCCCGAAGCAATTTTCCCTAATAGTTTAACAAATTGACTAAGAAACTTAGTTCCCTTGCTAAACCGATTGCACAAATACAATCGCTTATTTCGATAAGACCAAAATAAAGATCAGAATTAACTTTATTTTTCTCATCAGGCTCTAATTATTCAAATAATAACTTAGACCTTACACTTTAGACAAGATAAATACTAGGTTAGTTAACTAATATTTCTTGTCAAGGCATTCAATTAGACTTGAATAACCGAATCCTTTACTTTTGATAAGTCTAACTAAGATCAGAATTAACTTAGTTTCTCTTATCCGGAATTGAATTGGACTAAACAAATGATCCCGTATTTTGTTAAGCCATAAACAATACATACAAACCAAATAAATTGACTTGCACAATTATTTCTCTTAACCGGAAGCAATTGAAACAAACATAGACATTAAAGCACCGCAATTGCACCGAAATTTCGTTAAGTCTAAAACAATTGATACCAAACAATAGAGAAAGATATCAAACCAGTTTTTGTTAACCGGAAACAATTGAATCACACACACATACATCCATACACACATAATGGAATAAATATCAATTGTACCGAATTTTGTTAAGCAAAAGCAAAATATATGCAATAAACTCAAGCTTTTCTTAAAAAGGAAAACTATAACTAACAAATTCGTTACCTCAATTTCCGCATCCTCTTCTCCTCAGAAAGATATATCATTAACGCAAGTTCAAGTTAGAATTCTCCCCCATTGTGTTGTCATCCTCTTGCAAGAACAAAATAATAACAACAAAAGCAACCTTTACCAAAGAAAGGTTGAATCGGTTTTAACTAATGCGTGCCAATAGCAAAAGTTGAAAACCCGAAACACATATGCTTTTATGTTAAACACAAATCGATTCAACATATTGTGACTTTTTCACATATGAGTTTCAACCGGAACACCTTATGATCCTTTGTTAAAGCCTACCAACATGGGCTAGAACTTAATCTCGCTAAATCAAAAATCCACACAAACCATAAGGGTTCACACATATGAGATCGAATATTAAGGTTATGAAAACCGAAATCAGATATCCCATAAACTCAAATGCAATACACCTTAAATATTCAACAAAGAAACAAAGTAATGCAATTACCTCAATCTTGTAGGAAATTGAATTAAAAAAACAACGCAAAAAGAATGACGTCGTTCCGAATTCGGACGAAGAAGTTATGGGCAAAACAGTTTTACACTCCTTCGTATGGACCAATCACACCAATCACTAGGACTGGTTATGGTGATTACTTGTGACTGGTCATACCAATCACCAGGACCGGTTACAACACGAATCCATACACGAAACTGTTTTAGACATAACTTTTGCATACAATGTCCGAATTCAGTGATTTTTGGCTCGTTTTAACTGTAAAAACAAGAGATACACATATATGATCAGTAGGTATCAGCATCATAAACTCAAAATTATCGTTTCTATCAAAATCTAAAATATAGATAGAGAAGATATGAGTATAGAAGAAAATAAATCTCCCTAAAGATGTTAATTAGTCATATAATAACCGAGAGATCACGTGCTCAGTTTTTTATGTGCTTCCTTACCTTTCAAAAGATTGAGCACCAAGGTGAGCATGCACATTCTAACACAACTAGGTTGTGTTGAGTTGAGCCTTGTCTTGTTCGTCACGAGTGACTAAGACAGAATCATCATTCTTGACCTCTTGCTTGGTTTGTTTTCTCTTGTTTTTCTTCTTTGACTTGTGATGAAGAGTGTCATTATCACAACTTTCATTTGTACATGAGACTTAAGACATGATGTCTTTCTTTAGCCTTTCAAGAAAACTCTTGTAATTATTGTTACCAATAATTAACAGCTGAGAGTAATTCTTGTGACTAACTTTTGGTCCCTTCTTCGCTATGGAGGACTTTGGGGCCCATTTAAAGTTGGGTTTCGCAGGAGCAGCTTTCTCCTTCATACCATTAGAACCATTGTCCTTTTGGATATTTTGCGAAACAATTTTTCTCCAATTTGGAACATCAGATCTTGTCTTAGCATTTACAAAGTCATCTCTCTTTCTATATTCAGGTCTTTTATAAGATGACCTTATCGAGCGATAGGAAAAATTTGAACTATCATTATAATAATTCTTTTGCCTAAACTTTGGACAATATCGATCCGAGTTCCTTTGGGGAGCAATCTTAGTCAATTTGTTTGATACAAAAGAAAGTGTATCTTCTATCTTACGAATCTTGCATCCCCATTCCACATGCCCTTTATTACCACAATAACAACAATGCTTAGTAACATACGAAGTATGAGTTTTAATGTTACCTTTTTGTGGATCCTCTTGCATTGGAGCTCGACGAGTTTTCTTCTTCTTCTTATCTTTATTCAACGTTGTTGCTTTCTTGTCATTAGCAGAAGTGCTCTCTTTGATTGCTGCTGGTTGAACACAATTCTTAGGCTTGACAGGATTTTCTTCTTTACAAGAAATAGGAGCATCATTGACATTAGTGGAAGCCTCTGGTTGAGAAGAATTTGCAGCTTTAACAAATTTGACCTCTTTGCTAATATTTGAAGCATTTATTCCCTTATAGCCCAATCCTCGTGTATCACGATGATTTCTACTTGCTTCTAACATTGAGGTTAAATTGTTTGAGCTAACATTGAACTTTTTAAGATCCAAATTTTCTTCTTCCAACGTCTTGATTTTATCAAGAGCACCAGCTAGATCAGCCTCAAGGTGTTTTTCTCGAGAGAGATATACACCTTCTTTCTCTTCAAAACTTACTTGTTGAGAGTTAATCCTTGCTTCAGATTCAGCAAGTTTTTTTTCCAACAAATAGACTTTTTCAAGAGCAGCATTATGATCTTTCTCCAAAAGTTTCGTTCGAGAAAGACTAGCACTTACTTTGTCCTCAAGATTTTGTATATGTTGAGAATTATTTTCAACCTTTGAGGAGGCAAGATCAATAACAAGTTGATCATTCTTGGCTTGCAGATATCTTACATCGTCTAGAATCTTTCCTTCTCTTTTTAATGCATGAATTAGTTCGGTTGAACATGAAAGAAAATTTTCGTATAATCCTTTTGACTGAGATGTTTCTATATTCGAAGAAACAATGTTTTTCTCGTCATCAAGAGTTAATTCATAACTCTTAGTATCTTGTATTACGTTAACAGAATAAGTCATTAGATTCAATTCTTATAGGTTGGATCGCACCAAACACAGATTGTTAGATCTTTTCGTGTTTACCTGCACTGATACCAATTGAAAATACGAGGGTACCCAAATATACCACAATCTTAAACTTTTCTACCTATAAGTCCTCTTACCGAAAGTGATTGTCTATGGACTGAGTCGAGATAATACAACGAATCGGTATTCACACTTTGTGTGATCGTCTATGGATACGAGATCAAGACAATACAACAATCAAAGCGTGATTACTTGATAAAGGTTCGGACTTAACCAAACTCTATAGGATCACTATGAAGTAATACGAAGTTAACGTTTGTGTAATTTACTTTAAATTATAATAACAACAATTATAATTGCGGAAAACAAAAGTAAATGACACAACAAGATTTTGTTAACGAGGAAACCGCAAATGCAGAAAAACCCCGGGACCTAGTCTAGAATTGAATACTCTCAGAATTAAGCCGTTATACAAAATCACACGAACTTTATATAGTTGAGACCAAGCAACTAAACCTATAGTTCACCTAGTTTCTTCAGTATCCCTGCGCTTCCGACATTCAATAAGTGCTCGCACTGGAACATTTCCTTTGGTTCGTATTCCAAACAGTAAAGGAACAACAAATCTGTTCGGTAACAACTCTATTCAATCTCAATGATATGAGTTAGACAAAGGCTCTTCTGTTTAATCCAATAACCGACCAAAAATTCCCGGACCTATACCTTACGCAAGTATGCGTACCGGAATGTGTACTTGGTACACGGAATTTCACAACTACAAGTACGCATACGGGTATGCATACTTTAGTTCCGGTCATGGATCACATATATGCAAGAATGCACACTATGTTTATAATCCAATGATGGTTAAATATTCTAAACTCTTATTTCAATTATTGAAACTTTCTTAGAGGATGACAATAGCCGTTTTCACACACTATTAGCATCAAAGCAATTTTCAAGTTATTGAAATAATCATAACGAAACATTCCAAGTCTACACCAAACTATTGTATCACATAAACCATGTAAGATGTTACTCGGCGATTTTCACATGATCATCTTTTGACTTTCGTCAAGAATATAAGATGAACTTGGTTGAAGCGAAAGCTTACCAACACATATTTCGAGAAACATGTAAGCGAGTTAAACTCATCTTGAAATCTCAAATGTGCATAGTCGAAAACTATCGTAATACGACTTTTGTCTCAATATATGAGATAGAGTAGAAATAGACTTTCCAAGTGATAGATGAGTTTTAGTCTCCACATACCTTTTGTTGATGAAGTTCCACAAGCTCGCCTTAGTAGTTCTTTGTCTTCAATTGATGAACGTCGTGAAGTCTAATGCTCAACTACACAATCTATCCTAGTCCGAGACATCACTATAAGTAGACTAGAAATCAAGACTTGTAGTTTTGATCACTAACATTGACAAACAAGCTTGAGATGGAAACGCTTGCGAGTTCGACCGAGCAGTGCTCTAACAATAGTTGTACACCTGATATATCCATTCACCATTTTAAATAATTATGTTCATTGTGTTTGTTGCTTTCTATTACATTTCTAACTATTCACCTATTTGTTAATGCAGTATTGGTTTGCTGAGCACAACAAAAGCATGCGGCCGAGCAATGATGAAGGTGTGCCAAGGCTTCAAAGGTGGATCATCAGCGACGTCAGTAATACAATCGAGAAATACCTGGATGATGCCATGAAAAAGGTATCTCAAAAAACTTTCTTACAATAGTATTTCTACATTAATATACACCTTTAATAAGGTGTACGTGATTGTACATTGGTGATAGATTTTAAAAAAATTGTCTTGTGTACAACAATGTACATTTTTAACACATTTGTAAAAAATTGTACACCTGTGATAAATATTGATACTTTCGTATGTTTTCAGATGCAACCAGGATGGGTAAAGGCTTACAGTGATGAAGATCGATTGTTTTTGGATGAGTACCGGAAGGTGAAACAAGAAAATAGTATAGATGCACTGAATAAAAAGCTTTGCATGTCAGATATGCAAAGAAAGGAGTTGCATGATGAGCTTACTGAATTTCAGGATAGGCATGAAAGGCTTCATTGAAGAGAAAAGCCTAAAAGTTCATGAAGTTGGTCTGAGGAACTTGACAGAAAACCAAGTGAATGATTTTTGTAATGACACTTTAGAGGAAATCTTTAAATTTGCAAAGGAAATACGGCGTGAAACTGAGGAGGACGAGGAGGTTGAGGATGGGGAGATTGAGGAGCAGGATAAAGAAGTTGAGGATGAGGAGATTGAGGAGGAGGAGGAGAGGAGGATGAGGAGGAGCACAAGGATGATGAGGGGGATGAGGAGCACAAGGATGATGATGTTGAGATGGTGGAAAAGGATGCTGATGCTGGGGATGTTGGCAAGACTGCTGGAGATGACGGCAAGACTACTAATATGCCAAGGTATAACAATATATTTATTAAAAATAGTCAGTCATTTCTTTTCATCTTCTCTATATGTGTGCATTGTTGTACACCAGTGTGCTGAAACTCATGCCTTTACTCAAAACTTGCTTCTTTTAGCACTCCTTCATCAAAAACTAGTGAGGAAAATGAAGAAAAGGATGGAAGTGAATTTGACAAAGGAGCTGAGCATCAAACTGCTAACAAGCCGAGGTACGATGATCCAAGCTTACATTTCTTTTTATTTTATGTATGTGTACATACTTCTACACCAATGCTAAAAATCATATATAATTCATATACTTGTGTACAATTTTGTACACCCTTAACATTTTTCCAAAAAAATGCATTTTTCAGAGAAGAAGATGTGGAAGATGGAACAAGCCGAGGAGTTGAGTCTCAAACTGACAAAGTAGTTGGGTGTGAAGCTTCTAACAAGCCAAGGTATGAAGAAAATGATCTCAGCTTACATTTTTTTTGTTTTCAGTATGTGTGTACAAGGATGTACACCTTTATGATTTCTTCTGTATTAGTGTACACACATGTACACTAGTGCACAACTCGGTAAAGCATTGAAATTTCTCATAAAAGATTGCATTTTTCAGTACTTCTTTGCCAAAGACAAATGAAATCCCTGAAGATCAAGAAGACCAGGTGAACATTGATAACCAGAATGTGATGATGGGTACCACTCAAACTACTGAAATTGATGAAGCTACGATAATCGCATCTCAAGCCATATCTCAGCCGAATCCTAAAGGCATGTTTATGGTTGAAGAAGAAGTCTTTTTACTCACACAGGGAGAAGAGTCAGAGAAGGAACCTTATGCCACAATTGATGACCTTCTAGATAACTTGTCTGAAACTGTGTTCGTAAAGCTTGAAAAGGGTTGTTACAAAATGGCACCACCTGAAGTGAAAGAAAGGATGGCAACCATGATCCGCGATGACTCTCCAAGCTTTTCATTAGCCAAAATAAGAGTCGTCGCAAAAATCATTATCCAATGAAGATGTACGAGAAAGGATCGTTGTTGAAGCAGTATAGTTCATCCAACAACATGAAAGTGATTTTTTTAGCAGTCAAGAAGTAGAAGAACATAAGACACCAGTGAGGACAAGAGCAGGGAAGATGAGGGAAGCAGAGATGTTGAGGACACAGGCGGCTGGCAAGTTGTCTAAGACACCACAAAAGAGAGTTGCAAAGAAAAAACTAGATCCTGAGTTCAATGTCGAGGGTAAAACCAGACCAGGTAGGATAAAAGCATACCAAAAAGGCAAGGGGATCAAAGCAGGACAAGAACCAGGCTATCCTGCGCCACTAAAGAGAAAGGCAGATGACTATCATCCTCCTAATCCATTGCCAGATGTTCGTCAATCCTAACTATACCAAGACATGAAACCAGGAGAGGGGGAAAAAAGGATACCGAATTTCTTTGACTATGCAAGACTGGGGTAAGTTCACAAAACACTACCTCGCACTCTCCACATTATTGAATCTTATAAAAAAAGTTATGTTCAACACTATGTACACCATGTTAACATTTCATTTATGAATTTACAGTACTGTAGCTTGGGAACTAACAAGACTAGAAGATCCAAAAGTGAGGGAAGATATCCTGATTGTGGGATGAGTACTACGTGAAGTGATGTTCAACAAATATCTGGATCAAGAGGTACTTCAGTTCTACATCCATCGACGTAGAAGATCAATTTTCAGAGATAGCATTCGTAATCCAGATGATAAAAAGTACTTGAGCTGTGAAATAATGGGGTCCTACTGCATCCGTAAGTTTCTCAAAACAAATTAAAATGTCATCTATAATTCAGTTTACTTAGATACTTTAATGTTGTGTACATGGTTATACACCTAATTGACATGGCATGTTCTATATGTTTGTAGATTTGTTTAGGTGTGTACATAGATGTACACCAGTATGCTATATGATTGATACATTATCTGTTAAGTATTGGCATGGATGGTTGATTGTTAGATTTATTTAGGTGTGTATATAGTTGTACACCTATATCATATGTCATGGATATACAGTCTGTTTTTAGGCCTAGAATGTTTGATTTGTTGGTTTTCTGTAGGAGTGTACATGCTAGTACACCAGTGATATATCTCACGCATATCTGTTCTGATTTAGGTGTACCTAATTCATTTTATTTTCCAATAAATTATTGATTGCAGTACTATGTGAAGCATAATATCACCACCGCGGTACAAAACCTTGTGGTTAAATTCGTAAGGGAGATTCCTGAGAATCTATAAGTTCTAGTAGTCCCCGCGGATCACTCTACAAAGCAAATGATAGTAGGAAATCACTGGACGTTGTTGAAATTTGATTTCGAAGCTCTTGAATGGAAATGGTATAACTCCCTACACTCATAAAATGAGGAGGACTATAAAAAAGAAGCACAACGAATAGCATATGTGGTACAATTGGAACTCAACAAGAAGAGAGCATTAAAGGGTGATGCACCTGTATAAGCGCACGATATAAACGTCATGCCATGCCCTGTACAAGGAATCAACACGGACTGCCTCCTATACACTTGTTACTTTATGAGACGAAGTCTGAAGAAAACAAATTGTATCGAAAGAGATCAGCAGAAGGCCGAAGACATTTGTCATCAAATGAGATCAAAATTGGTGGCCAATATGCTGAAAAAAGTCGGATATTATCAAAAAGTGTGGGATATAGCAAAGGATGAGGTGCATAAGGAGTGACGCAAGAGTAAAGAAATGAAACCATTGAAGAGGAGTTTTTAATCTTCACAAAGGATTGTCATTCAAAAAATCCTAATGCAATATCTATGCAGCAAAGTTGCTCAAATGATCAAATGACGTCTGTTTAACTATCCAGGAAGATTGCAAGTAAGACTAATCATCAGATTTGTCGTCTTCACGATCATCATCCTCCATGGAATCTTCTTCAAACTCTTCCTCAGAGTCATTGTAAGAATCTTTACTGGGAACTTCTTCCAATTGTTATTTAGGATCATCATATATTGCATCTAAATATTCATCTTCTTCACATTCGGATCGGGAATCAGCCTTGGACAACCGCCCAGCTCTCATACCATGTGGATATGGCTTAACTCTACGTTTAATAGGCTTCCAGACAAATTCAACTTCCTCAGCGTCTGAATCAGAAGCTACGCCATCAGCACGAGGTCGAACTTCATCCTCAGTCGCTAGCCTTGCCTGCTGAAGTTGGCGCCGTTTTTTCCGATGAGCTCAAGCATTTCATCTTCGGATTTTCTCTTTGAAAATTTATCACGGACGAATCTCAGATGATCAAGAGACATACCAAGTATCAGTTTTCCAACATTTCTACAGAAGTTTTCATCTTTGGCTTGGTAGTGTTGGAATGTTCCTCAAAAGAGCCATAAGAATGGCCACAACTGGAAATCACCATTATCTGGGGAGAGAAATATGGAGTCATGGATACGCTAATAGCAAACACGCAACAAAAACGGTAACAATCCAACTTTACTTATTTACAGTTTCACTAACAGTAGTGACTATAACGCAAAAACTTCGAGAACTTGCTCGTCTCTTCAAATCTGCGAAGACAAGCAAAACTCATTACTCAAAAATCAAAACTTGATTTTTTATGAAACCGTGAACGACTCACGTAATTCTCTACCATGCGAACATCCATTGATTTTCTACTGTATGAGCATCCACTTTTTAATCGTGAGCATTCACATAAAGATATTAGTTCATCACAAATAATTGTTTACTTTCAATAATTTCTCAATATCAATATTTGATTTTACAAAAAAAAACGTGAATAAACTCACGTAAATTTTGTTTTAAAAAAAATATTACGTGAATAAATCACGTAAATAAATAAATAATAATTATAATAATAAAAACTTTTTTCTTGCTCGAACGAGCATTCGCCTATGAATCGAGAGTCTTTTTTATTTTTGTGAAAATCCACATATTCAAAATAAAGTTTTATTTTCATAAAGCTCATAAACAAAATTTTCATCACTACCATTAGACCATGTCTATTCAAAAAATTATATATTTCTCTCCTATTATGGATTATTGTTCGTTGCTTAAACTATCGGACGGGCGGACGTCCGTTTCCTAAAGAAAGCTTTTTATGGAAAATCGTGCATGCATGCATATATGTCTATACATACTTTTTGAAAACAATTCATTCACGTCAGTGGTGTCTCATCTCTCCACGCTCACTGGACGACGCTCTATCATACTACCAGGGTCCCTATTCAAGCATTTGTTTGTACATGACATCATTAGAGCAAATCGAGAATTCTGGTAACATCTTTTACAACTAAGTTCAACTACTTATCTCGTTTACAGGAAAATCACCATCCAGTGCTTACTGCGAAACATGACTGTCCCTCACTAAGCAGGGGACTTAATGTTGATGGTGAATTTTCAACAAAGGGTAAAATCATAAAATCATGATCTTGCATGTTTCTGACACGGCTTCAGGAATGTTTGTGAAACTCATATTTTAGGATTCGTGAAAGCTCACTTTCACAATCTCTGACTGAGCGTACACCCTCTCGGAGCTCTATATGAATATGTCATTCGTAAAGCCTCTCAGCTGAGCTTTTCGACATTTCGCATATTTCATCCACACCTTTATATAGAATCGAAATGATTGGACGGCTCCTAGACATATTGCATGCTAGTTGTTGATGGGAGAAAATGATTTACTGGTTTTTTAGGAAGTGAAGAGACGACCGTGCGGAGGAAACTCCTCGAACCGAGCAAATTTCTTTAACCTTTTGCAAACAGATGCACTGCAAAGGGAGTGCTTGAATTCGAGAGATCAATCTGTAAGACTCTGGCCTAAACCAAGACAATGGCCGTTCCAGAGTCAATTCGGTCACAAGAGAGATGGGTCGATTTGTAGGAGGGAAGCTGAGAAGCGTGTGAGATCAATAATGATCAAGGATTGTGGATGTGTTGTGTATTCTGCGTGAGGAAAATAAGTTCTGATGATTGAATTTGCTCTATTGAGAGTAATTGCTCAGACGCTGAGTTCTTGTTCTGTTGTTTCAATCATAGGTTCAGAGACTTACTTATATTGCAAGAAATAATAGACACATTGATCCCAGTAAGTGTGATGGTTGCTGGAGTCAAAGAGTGGGAAAGTAGAAATCGTGTTAAAACCAGTTACTCATCGTGCGGAGACTTGGTTGATTATCCACCCACTACTTCGTTAACTCCTTTAACCGCTTGCACGACTTAGTCACATTCTCATTGTGAGTGAACACACGTGTCGTAGGCCGCCAGACCAAAACCCTAGTTAATATCCCCCATGTGACACGATTGATGTCTTATGATTGTGGAGTCTGCAAGGCAGACGTGTATTTAATTAGTCAATTGTTGACTTGATGAGACGATGAGTCTTTGTATTGTTGAGTCGAGCATGATTTAAATGATCTAGGATTCATGAATTGAACATGTCTGTTGAGACAGATGTATGTTGATGGTTAAAGTGAGCAAATATTTCTCATTTGATAAAGAATATTGATAGTTGAACCAATATTCCTAGTTTGAGCAAATATTGCTCGTTTGATGAATTATTGGTAACGTGACCAAATAAAATATTAATTCAAGATACTTGCAACTGGACCGAATATAATTGATTAGAATGTTGATTGCGGATCAACATAAAGTTACTAGTGTTTGAACCTGCTCAGAATTATGCTTTGCGGAGCATTGGATTCGAAACCCTAATTTTGATCAACTGTTAATCAATTGATGATTTATTGAAAATCAACCACTGAGTGAAAGAGGGACCGGCTACATGGGATGATGGGTCGGCCATGTAGTGCCCAACATGCTCGAATGAGCAAACACCTAAGTCCTTTGAAGACCAGTTGATGAAAGGATGATTAAATGCTGGTTTAATCATTTATTGAAATAGTACTCGTTTGAGCATTAGGTGATAAAACCTAATTATTGAGAAGTGATGGACCTACCAAGGGGTTATGGAACCGGCCCTGGTGGTCATGGGACCGACTGACGATCGTTTGATGAAAGTCCAAGCTGTTTGGAAGAGTTTGAACCTAATATGAACAAATTAGGTCAAATTATGAAAATATGTGGGACCGGCTTCCTGCAAGCCAAAGGGCCGACCCTGGTCGGTTAAGGTAGCATTCCCATGTCACCATAGTGTCAGTGTCTCAGTCCTGAGAATTTTGATATTTTCTGGTGCGCGTTTGAGCAACATTCGAGAAAATATGAAGAAAATCAGGATTTTGCTCAAACTGAGGAACTTCATAAGATGAAGGAAATAATAATAAAATAAGGGATGACAAGGTGTGGGACCGTACACGGCTAGGGCATGGCTGGCCATCTAGTAAGCCCGGTCCCGTGACATTTTTCCTAATTTTATATTATTTCCATGATGTGAAGGAAATATCATGAA
>JAJJMB010000989.1:1449075-1499003 GCA_023531105.1 Papaver atlanticum | reverse complement strand
CTAATTTTATATTATTTCCATGATGTGAAGGAAATATCATGAAACTGGGGAGTTTGTTGAAACGAAAGAGTTTTCATGAGATGAAGGAAATAATAATAATAAAATAAGAAATCACAAGGTGTGGGACCGGCCATGGCTAGGGCATGGCCGGCCGGCTAGTAGGCCCGATCCCGCGACACCTTTCCTAATTTTATATTATTTCCATGATGTGAAGGAAATATCATGAAACTGAGGAGTTTGTTGAAACGAAGGAGTTTTCATGAGATGAAGGAAATAATAATAATAAAATAAGAAATCACAAGGTATGGGACCGGCCACGGCTAGGGCATGGCCGGCCGGCTAGTAGGCCCGGTCCCGCTACTCATTTCCTAATTTTATATTATTTCCATGATGTGAAGGAAATATAATGAAACTGAGGAGTTTTGCTCGAATGAAAGAGTTTTCATGAGATCAAGGAAAATAATAAAATAAGATAAAATAAAGGAAGAGGCGTGGGACCGGCCACGGTGGCATGTCCGGCCGACCGGTGGGCTCGGTCCTCTAGGTGCCTCAATTATTATTTTATTATTATTATTTTCTTCCCTATTTTGCATAGGTTTCCTCATTCCTTCGTATTTTTGAATGCTCGTTCGTGCATTCAGGTGCTCGTTGGTGCATTATTGCTGAGTACACTTGCACCATTTTCTAGGGGCTTACTCGATGGTGGCTCAGATGCCCGTACGTTGAATATTTATTACTAACCCATGGAATTCTGCTGGGAAGAGCCATGAATTGAAGTAACGAAATATTTTGAAGAACGTAGAATGTTTTCTAGGAATTTAATTGATGAATCTAGCGACTAGAAATAATTAATTGATGGCTCTATACTAGCACGTTGTCTAGGAGCATTACAATTATTCGAGAATTGAGCGATATGAGCTAATCGAAGCGTCATATTTATTCTATACAGTCAGGGAAAACACTGTTACATCCTGAAGACATGATCGCTCTATACTAGCAGGCAATTTGTCTAGGAGCCGTCCAATCGTTAAGATTCTATACATATGTCTTTTATATAGTCAGGGAAAACATTGTTACATCCTGAAGATATTATCGCTCTATACTAGCAGGCAAGCTGTCTAGGATCCGTCCAATCGTTAAGATTCTATACATATGTCTTTTATATAGTCAGGGAAAACATTGTTACATCCTGAAGACGTTATCGCTCTATACTAGCAGGCAAGCTGTCTAGGAGCCGTCCAATCGTTCGATTCTATATAAAAGTGATTACTGAAATTGTTCGGTATTGATGAAATATGTCGTGGTCTCAATTGAGAGACTGCATATTCATGTATGCTCTGAGAGGCAATACACCCAGTCAAAGGTTCCTATGGATGATCTAAGAGGCAATACACTCGGTAAAAGATCATCGTGGCATGAGTTTTCATGATTAAACAAGAGATATGAGTCTCAATACTTGTCTAATTACTGGATCAGGAATATGCAAGGTCATGACTTTACGATTTTAGCCTTTGTCAAAAATCTACCATCAACACTAGTATAGAACGTTAAAGTCTTCAAGATGTCACACTGTTCCCTGACTATGCAGAATCAATATTCAGAACGAGTATGATGCTTCTATCATCTCACACCTCGATTCTCAAATAAAATCGCTCCTAGACATATTGCATGCTAGTATAGAGAAATTCATAGATTAAACTCTAGCGCAACATTCATCAATCGAATTCCTAGAAAAATAATCTATTTTATCTCATTACTCCGTTCCATGGCTTATTCTCGGCTGAATTCCATGAATTAGTAATAGATAATCAATCTATCTCATTACTCCGTTTCATGGCTCATTCCCAGCTGAATTCCATGAATTAGTAATAGATAATCAATCTATTTTATTACTCAGTTTCATGGCTTATTCTCAGCTAAATTCCATGAATTAGTAATAAATATAAATATTCAATGTTCAGGCATCTGGGCCACCACCGACCGAGTAAGCCCCGAGAAAATGGTGCGAGTGTGCATAGAAATAATGCACGAACGAGCACCCAAATGCACAAACGAGTATTCAAAAATATGGACGAATGAGGAAACCTACGCAAAATAGGAAAGAAAAATAATTACAAAATAATAAAGAGGCGCACACGGGACCGGGCCCGCCAGCCGGTCATGCTGCCATGGATGGTCCCACGCCTATCCCCTTTTATTTTTTAACTTATTTTTATTATTTTCCTAATCTCATGAAAGCTCCTTGTTTGAGCAAACTTCCTCGTCCGAGCAAAACTCCTAGTTTCTCCATATTTTCCTCAAATGATGAAAATAATATTATGAAAAATAGGGAAGAGCATGGGACTGGGCCTGCTAGCCGGACGGCCGTTCCCTAGATGTGGCCGGTCCCATACCTCCCAATTCCTTATTTTATTATTATTATTATTTCTTCCCTAATCTCATGAAATTCCTTCGTTTGAGAAAAAACCTAATTTTTACATATTTCTCAAACTACCAAAAAGCCAAAAAGTCAAATGGTCACATGACCGTCCGGGTTTCTCACGGCAAATATTAAAATATCATTATTTTAATATTCTCAAAATATTAGTCGCGCGAGAAAAATTCTACTTGCTCACTCAAGCAAAATCGAGAGTTTCAGTCAAGATCAAACTCTTCTGAAAATCCAAAATATTGCTCAAACGAGCGCCAGAGAATACCAAAATTTCAGGATTGAGTCACGGACAATGTGGTGACACGGGCATGCAACCTTGACTGACCAAGGTCAGCCCTTAGGATTTCAAGGAGTCGGTCCCACATACATTAATGATTTTGACCTAATTAATCTTCTGTAGTTCATATTGGGTTCAAACTCTTTCCAACAAACCTGGAACTTGATCAATCGACCACCAGCTGGTCCCATGACCACTAAGGGACGGTTTTATACCCCTTGATTGGTCCTTCCTCTCTCCACAATTAGGTTTATCACCTAATGCTCAGACGAGCACTATTTTAATAATGATTAAATGAGCATTTAATCATCCTTTCACCAACTGGTCTACAAAGGACTTTGGTGCATGCTCATTCGAACACCTAGGCGCTACATGGTCGGGCCATCATCCCATGTAGCCGGCCCCTATCTTACTCATGGTTGATTTTCAGTAAATCATCCATTGATCAACGATAGATCAAGGGTTTCAAACCAAATGCTCTGTAAAAAGCATAATTCTGAACACGTTCAAACCCTACTATTTTTATGTTGATCCAGCAATCAACATTCTAATTAATAATATTCAATCCAACTGCCAGTATTTTAATTATATTATTTGGTCACGCTATCAATAATTCATTAATCGAGCAATATTCGCTCAAACTAGCAATATTTGCTCAATCGAGCAATATTTGCTCAAACTAGAAATACTTGCTCAAATTCGTAATACTTGCCATCAATATTTAATTGCTCAACCGAGCAGTAATTCTCATATTGATCCAGCAATCAATATCCTGATTTAAATTAATGTTTGGTCCTGCTACCAACATTTTTGCTCGACTGAGCAACATGGTTCGAACGGACGATCATCCAATATTCCTGATTCTTACTTTGTCATTCGGTCACTCATGATATATTATATCAGAAATGAGCAATTCAGCAATATCTTTGATTTCCTGTCGAATACTCGACATATGAAAATAAGTCCTTGATCGAGCAATCTCAATCTGAATATCATTATTACTTCGACTGGTAAAATGATATATAACAATTTATCAAGACTCAACGTCTTTCCGTTACTATATCCCAGCAGACACCTTATGATTAATCCATGAGTCTCAGATTATACCACATTCGTTCATTATGCTCGACTCATCAAGGCTAAGACTCATCGTCTAGTCAAGTTAACAACTGACTAATTAAATACATGTCTGCCTTGCAGACTCCACATTCATGAGACATCAATCACGTCACATAGGGGGATAATCACTAGGGTTTTGGTCTGGCGGCCTACGGCATGTGTGTACACCCACACTAAGAAATGTGTATAAGTCGTGCAAGCGGTTGAGGAAGTTAGCAAAGTATTGGGTGGACAATTAACCAAGTCTCCGCATGACATGGAACTGGTTTAACCACGATTTCCCACTTTCCCACGCTTTCACTTGAGCAACCATCACACTTACTGGGATCAATGTGTCTACTATTCTTGCAATATAAATAAGTTTCTGAATCCACGATTGAACAACAACAATTTCTATCCACAAGAAATCATCACTCAATCGATCAGAACTTATTTCACTTGAACACTACAGTTCATATTGCAGAAACCTTCAACAAATCCACAATCCTTGATCATCATTGATCTCACACACTTCTCAGCTTCCCTCCTACATATCGACCCTCTTCCCTCTTTGTGACCGAATTGACTCTGGAATGGCCATTATCTTGGTTTAGGCCGGAGTCCCACAGATTGATCTCTCAAACTCAAAGCACTCCCATGCAATGCATCTGTTAGAAGAAGGTTTAAGCAATCTGCTCGGTCGAGGAGTCCCCGTCCGCACAGTCGTCTCTTCACTTTCCTAAATAATCAGCAAATCATTTTCTCTCATCTACAGATTGGCAACCACAGTGGGATATTAATCTCTAGGTTGCAATCTCAATTTTCACAAAGATGGTCGGTCTTAGTTCTGATCCAACTACTCCAGATTCCGATCAGAATTATTCGAATGAAGATACTCTTCATGCTCCTTTGAAAAATTCTGGTAATGGCCATCGCTACTATTTTACCACTCCCTTCCTCTCTGTTGATG
The DNA here is from genome assembly GCA_023531105.1 of Papaver atlanticum. Taxonomy (NCBI): domain Eukaryota; kingdom Viridiplantae; phylum Streptophyta; class Magnoliopsida; order Ranunculales; family Papaveraceae; genus Papaver; species Papaver atlanticum. The sequence goes on along the minus strand of JAJJMB010000989.1, from coordinate 1,494,227 downwards.
CATTTGATGGAGAAATTACAACATTGGCTGAACTAGCACGAAGGCAAGAGATTCTGGCAAGAAATATGAATCGACTGAAGGGAGCAATTGATAATCTATTCAACTGTATGGTGGATTTTACAATAATTTTGGGAGCTCAAGTGGTGGAACGTTGGATACAACCTCAAACAATAGCTCTACAAATCGGGCGACTGACCCGGGCGATTAAATCGGCGCGTGACTCATTTATTTTTTCCTTTCAGATTTCGAAATTTGTTAATTTCTTTCATCATTCCTAGCAATTAATTCTCATGATTGGTGTTAATCAATATGCTGGATTCATTCATTAATCTGTAGATTATGTCTGAAACTTTGAGTAATCCGTTGGGTAATAATTTGGAATCTCAACCTTTTTCTGAGAAATCTGATTTTAGGGTTCCTTCTATGGATTTTCAAATTACTTTTGAAGATGGGATCGGAGGCTCTTCTCCTTCTCTGTTTATTCCTGATGAGGTCATTGATGAATGTATAGATGAATGGAGATTTAGCTTAATTGGCAGATTGGATTTAGTCAAGCTAAAGATGGATACTATTTTTTCTTCCTTGAGAAAACAATGGCAACTTAAAGGTACTTTCCAACTTATTCCTCTGGGTAAAGGTTTTTTTGTTATTAAACTTGACAATGAAGAAGATAAGAAGTATATTTGGAGTGGTCTATGGACTGTTGAAGATCAAAACTTAAGTCTTAGAGCTTGGGAACCAAATTTTAACCCTGCTGCTCAAAAAACAACTTCAGTCTTTGTGTGGGTAATTTTTCCTGGATTGAGTATTGAATACTGAAAAGAAAACATTCTTATGCAAATGGGTAAAACTCTTGGAAGACCAATCAAAGTGGATGAAATAACTTTAAAAAGAACTGTTGGATATTATGCTAGTGTTCTGGTAGAAATTGATGTATCTAAATCTATTCCAAGCACAATTTGGGTAAACTCAAAATATGGAAAGTTTGAACAATCTGTGCATATTCATAATATTGCTAAGTTTTGTAGCTATTGCAAATCCTTAGGCCATTTTGCTTCTGGGTGTAGGAATAAAAGGAAAGAAAATGTTGGGATTCCTCTTAATGATGGTTTTGTTACAAAAATTAAGAAACAATGGAAACCAAAAAAGATACAACCTCAACAAATTGGTTTTGATATTTGTGGAAATGAAACTAAATCAGCTATCAAACAATTTGATCAAAATGAGAGTGAATTAAGGTCTTCTTCACATGATTCAAGAACAGTTCAGCAGGATTTTTCTTCAGGAAGATTTCATATACTTCAGGATAACAATACTGAATTCAACAAAAACTTATTCTCTTATGTGGAATTTCCTTCACTACATGATCACTCCACTCATTGTAGTGTTGATGAATCTAGTGGAACTATCAAAGAAATTCAATGTTCTGAAACTCCTCATTCAGTTACATTAACTTCTTCTCAAATGGATCTCCCTATCATTACTGAAGATTCAAGTGATTCTGAAGATGGTGAAATAAAAGAGGTCAGTACTTCTGTTTTACTTCATAATAGTACTATTTCATCTCCTGTTACCATTCTAAGAAAGGAAAACTTTAGCCCTAGCATTCCCATTATTACAAAGAACATTATTGCTGAAAAGAAAAAGGCTCAATCTAAACCTTCTAAACCAGCACCTCTTACTAGGAAAGCTAGCAAAGAAATTCAGAAAGTTATGAATAAAAAGGGGAATTCTCCCCAAAACAATTCTAAATGAAGTTGATATATTGGAATATCAGAGGCCTTAAAAGGGATAAGGCCAGGAACAAATTAAAATCTCTAGTCAAACAAGTTAACCCTTCTTTAGTTTGGATTGCTGAACCAAAAATTCATTTTAACTCAAAAAATAGAATTAAGCTCCCAGGTATGAATTCCCAAATTCTTCATAATACTTGTGATCATAGGAAAGCCAACTTATGGTTATTTTGGAATAATGCTATTCCTACCCCTTCTGTTATTGCTTCTTCAAGACAATGTATTACAGTAGAGGTTGGGAATGTTCTAATTACTGGAGTGCATGCTGATGTACTTACTGTAAATAGAAGGGAACTCTGGTCTGATTTGCTCAAAATCAATAGTCTCAATAAACCCTGGATAGTGATTGGTGATTTTAACACTATTACTTCAGCTCATGAAAAAAAAGGGTGGTTCAAGCCCTTTGTCAACAGCATTAAATGATTTCAATGACTGGATTGAATAATGTGGTCTTCTTCATGCTCCTAAAATTGGTCTTCAATTCTCTTGGTCTAATGGTAGAAGTGGAAGGAAAGGGATCTTATGTAATCTTGACAGAGCATTATTAAATACTCAATGGCTAAATTTATATAATGGATGGAAATATCATGTCTCTGCAAGGGGTATCTTAGATCACAGCTGTCTCATTGGTTCTGACTTAGAATTGGCCAAACCAATAAGTTGTCCATTCAAATTTCAGAAGATGTGGATTACTCATCCAAATTTTTTACAAGTAGTTAAAGACTCATGGGAAGAAGATATTATGGGAAATCCTATTTTCATTTTTTAAACAAGTTAAAAAGATTGAAGATCATACTCAAAAAATGGAATTGGGAAATTTTTGGAAATGTGCAAGAAAAATTGAAACAGGCTGAAGTTAAACTGATTGAAACAAATAGTTTATCTGATGAAGATCCTTCTAATTTAGAACTTCTAAATAAGTATGTGACTGCAAGAGGAGAAAGGGATTTAGCTGCCCAAAATCTTCATACTTTCTTAAGTCAAAAGGCCAGAGTAAATTGGATCAAATTTGGTGATGCTAATACTTCTTTTTTTCATACCACTATCAAGTTGAGACATTCCCAAAACTCAATTACAGAATTGGTAAATGATGCTGGTTCTGTGGTTACCAACCAAAGTGATATAGCTGACTTACTTTTAAATCACTTCAGTTCTAAATTTTTAGCTCAAACAGTTCAAATTTTAGAGACTATATTGGATGATTTTCCTTGTGTAGTTACTGCTGAAGATAACACCTTTCTAGAACAAACTCCTACAAAAGAAGAAGTCAAGAAAGCTGTTTTTGAACTTAATCAAGATGGTGCCCCTGGCCCTGATGGTTTCACAGGAATATTCTACATAGAAGCTTGGGAAATCATTCATGAAGACCTTGTTAAAGCTATTCAATATTGCTGGTATAATCATATAATCCCTTCTGGTCTTAATTAAAATTTTCTAGTACTTATTCCTAAAATAACAGGTGCTAAGAAGGCTAGTCAGTTTAGACCCATTGGTCTTAGCAACTTTTGCTTCAAAATCTTTACTAAGATTATCACCCTAAGAATGAATACTATTATTCAAAAGATCATCTCACCTCAGCAATGTGCTTTCATCAAAGGGAGAAACATCCATGAACAAGTCTTATTGGCATCTGAGATGGTGAATGAAATGAATATTAAGAGGAGAGGAGGAAATGTGGGCCTTAAACTAGATATATCCCAAGCATATGACACTCTTAGCTGGAATTTCTTAACATCTGCTATGAAGAAATATGGATTTTCTGATAAATTTTGTCATTGGATTCTTATGCTATTGCAAACTACTAAGATTTATATATTACTCAATGGTGGACCTATTGGATACTTTGGTGTGGGTAGAGGAGTTAAACAGGGAGACCCCTTATCTCCAATTCTATACATCTTAGCAGCAGATATTCTTAGCAGGAAAATTTATCAATTCATTCAAGAAAGAAAAATTCAGCCTATGGTCATAAGAAGAGGTATTTATCCTTCTTATCTTTTCTTTGCTGATGACATTTTCATCTTTTGTAATGGATGCAAAACTCTCTTGTACATCTTAAAAACTTACTGCTAGAATACCAAAATGCTTCAGGTCAATTTGTCAGTGCTACTAAGAGCAAATGTTTTGTAGATGGTACTACTTCTACAAGACAATATCAAATTGCTGAACTGATGAATATGAGATTATCTTCCTTCCCAGATAAATATCTAGGTGTGATCTTAGTTCAAGGAAAAGTTAAAGCTGAACATTTATAGGCTTTTGTAGATATGCTTAAAAAAAGATTAGCTAGTTGGATTGGATACTGCTTAAATTTTCAGGCCAGAGTTACCCTTTTAAAATTTGTGCTCAGTAGCATTCCTAATTATAATATGTCAATTTACAAATGGCCTAGAAAACTAATTGATGCTTGTGAAAGAATACTAAGAAATTTTCTTAGGAGTGGAAATGCCGAAGAAAGAAAATACATTACCATTTCTTGGGATAAAGTATGCTCACCTTTGGAGGAAGGGGGTTTGGGTATTAGAAAATTGGAAGACATTAATAAAGCTCTCTTGATGAAGCTACTATGGAAAAATGTTAATTCTGAAGAAGACTGGGAAAAATTCTTTTTAGCTAAATTCCAAGATCAGAATGGCAACTGGATTTCTTACTACAAGCAATCTTGTATTTGGCCTGGCATTAGATGGATTCTACATGATTTTGAGAACAATTCAAGATGGTTAGTTGGCAATGGGGATAAGATTTCTGTATGGAAAGATCCCTGGATTTTGGAATCCAGTATACTTAGTCAATTCCCTGAAAATGATTATATTCAACAGCATATTAACATGAAAGTTAACAATCTGATTCAGAATGATTCTTGGGTTACCAGAGGAAATGCTCACATTTTTCAACATAGAATATCTTCCTCCTCTCTCACTGAAAACAGACAAACTTATTTGGACTGGTAATCAAAATGGGGACTTCACAGTTTCAAGTGCAGTTAATGCTATTAGGGGGAAAAAAACAAAACTGAAGTGGTTTAAGAAAATCTAGAAATCAAGTATTCATCCTTCAACTTCAGGGAATGTATGAAAAATAAGCAAAGGTGCTTGTAATATAGATGAAAATGCTAAGAAAAGGGGAATGTCTATTGCATCCAGATGTTATTTGTGCAACATGGAACAAGATTCAATGAACCATCTGCTCTGGGATTGTAAGTATGGGAAAATTCGGTGGAGTTGGATTGAGGGTATATTTTCTTTTAAAAACCTTAAATCCTTTGATGATATTATGGATGCCTGCAAAAATAGTAGTTCTATGGTCCAAGAACTATGGTACATTGCTGCATCCAATATCATGGTGACAATTTGGTTTGCAAGGAATAAAATCTTCTATGAGAACCTGAAGCCTGACATAGTCATCACAAAGAAAAAAAAATCAAGGATGATACATGAATGTGAAGCTAGACTTAAAGGATATATGTTTAACTCTGCCTATGATCTTCAAATACTCAAAACTTTTGATATACAATGCAGGAAGGTGAAATCTGCAAGAGCAATTGAATGTTTCTTCTCTCTTCCTGAAGATGGAACCACTTTGCTCTGCTCTGATGGGGTTTCAAGAGGAAATCCTGGATGTGCTGGTTATGGGTTTGTAGCAAGAGATAGTTCTGGAAACTTTCTTACAGCAGAATCTGGAGGCCTGGGCATTACTACAAACTTTGTGGCAGAAATCTTGGGAACTATCAGTGCTTTAGAATGGGCAGTAATAAACTTTAAAGATAAGTTGATTAGAAATTCTGATTCTACTGCAGCCATAAATGCTTTCATGAAGAATAACCTTCCCTAGTTTGTCTTAAACAGATGGATACTAATCTGCAAAAAGGTAAAGTCTATCCATTTTAATCATGTTTACAGAGAAGTAAATTTCTCTGCAGATTTATTTGCTAAGAAAGGAATATTCCTAGACAAGGGACAAACCTTAAAATTCTTTACTAGACCCCCAAACATGCTCATAATGGAGTTCCCTGGCAATACATACTACAGATTTGATTTGAAACATTAACCTCTTAGCTTAGATTTTATGTTTTCTTTTCTAACTGCCTGAGACATGTGGTCCATTTTTGGCAGGAAAAGTTACTTTCTGAAATACCTTTTGTAATCTTCTGTAACTTGTTTGGTTTATCAATAAAGTTTATTTTTTGAAGAAAAAAAAAATGGTGGAACGTTCATCTCATGATACCACTGATGCCCATCCTCAAACCAACAGTTTCACTACTTATGAGAAGCTGATGGATCAGGAAGTTACACATCTAATCGAAAAATTTTGTGAACTCCTACACTTCTCTAGAGATCAGCGGACGAACACGTTTGCTGCACTCAACCAAATATCATCCGATGTGTAAATAAGTCCATCGTCTCTAGCGGTTGAAAAAGTATCCATGGTGTCCGAACATTTGAAAATAATATCACCTTCACTGAAGAAGAACGAATGTCAGAGGAAGGACATAACCGAGCCTTGTACGTGACTACTTTTATCAAAGACTCTGAATTCAAGAGAGCTCTCGTCAATACGGGCGCTTCTACCAATCTTATCTCTACGAAGACTCTCATGGCGGTCAAAGTCTCAAAAAGAAAAATCGTCCATCATCCCATATTAATGACAGGATTTGAAGGAAGTCAAAGACATACATACGGGTACGCCTATGTGGATATGAAAGTGGGACCTATTCAATCAACAGTCAAATTTCACGTGATTGAGAAAGAGTCTGACTATCATATGATACTCGGACGACCGTGTCTCCATGATAACAAGGTCGTTCCCTCGACATATCATCAATGTATGAAGGCTCTGCTCAACAAAAAGATCGTCAGCATTGCAGCTTCATCATCTCATTATGCTCCGGTTTATGATGCTGAGTTCCTCGAACCTATAAAAAGCATCCCTGAACCTCCAAGCAAGATCTACAGCACTTCGCTCCAAGGTTGGAAGTCCATCGAGAAAGATGATGATAGATCATTATCTTCCATAGATAATGTTAGATCCTTTGATCCACCTGCCACACCGCTCAAGCGTCGCCAGGGTCAAGTCTCGACTCACGATCATACTAAGAAGGGATATCACTTTATAACCAGCTATGATGCAGAAGGAAGGATCATTTACCTCCGACGTAGAGATTAGCAATTAGCAGGGGAGGTCGATGAAAAGTCTCCCCGCCCCGAAGAATCATGTCAGAACGAATAATCGCCTGACGAAGAAATTCAAGATGCTCCACAACAACTGCAAGATGGTACTAACTCCACTACTGACGATCTTGAAACAATCAACATCGAAACGGAGGAAGATCCAAGACCAATCTTGATCATTTCTGCGCTGTCATCAGAGGAACGAACATGATTGATAATCATGCTGAAAGAGTATCAAGATATTTTTGCTTGGACATACGAGGAAATGCCCGGTCTGGATGAAAAATTGGTCACACATCACTTGGACATAACTCCCGGCTCCAAACCTGTTAAACAACCGCCCAAACAGTTCAGGCATGAAATCGAGGAACAAATTAAAATTGAAGTTCAGAAACTACTAGCAGCTGGATTCATCAAACCCATTCAACACCCGACGTGGCTGGAAAACGTTGTCCCGATCAAGAATAAAAATGGTCAGATCCGATGCTGTGTAGATTTCAGAAATCTGAATAAATATTGCCCAAAGGATGATTTTCCCTTACCCAACATCGACATGCTCTTAGATGCAACCAGTGGTCATGGCATGTTCTCATTTATGGATAGATACAGTGGCTCCAACCAGATTAAGATATATGAGCACGATGCTAGCAAAACTGCGTTCCGAATGCCCATCGGGAATTTTCACTACACTATGATGCCTTTCGAATTGAAGAACGTAGGTGCTACCTATCAACGAGCAATGACTGCTATCTTTCATGACATGATGCATAAACAAGTAGAAGACTATGTTGACGATGTGGTCGTCAAATCAAAAACTCAATCATTTCACCTAGATGTTTTGAGATAAGTCTTCGAAAGATGCAGAAAGTATAAATTGAAGATGAATCCCATGAAATGTGCATTTGGTGTTTCTTCTGGGAAGTTTTTAGGGTTCCAAGTCACTGTAGAAGGGATCAAAGTCGACCCAGACAAGACAAAAGCCATTACCACCATGCCTTCTCCACGTACTGTGAAAGAGCTTCATAGCTTTATGGGCAAGGTAAATTACATCCGACATTTCATTCCAGGATTAGCTCAACTTATTGTTTCATTCACTCCTCTGCTGAAGAAGGGAGCAAGTTTTGTATGGACTACAGTCCAGTAAGATGCTTTTCAAAATATCTAGCAAATACTATTATCACCGGTTGTCATGAAATCCCCAGTGCAAGGACGACAATTGGTATTATACACGGCTTCCAGTGATGTTGCTGTTGGGGCTCTCCTTGCTTAGGAAGAAGAAGAAGGCGTTGAACGTCCGATCTATTACATTAGCCATACGATGAGGGACGCTGAACTCCGGTACCCTAAAGCTGAAAGAGCGTGCCTAGCATTGGTTCATGCAATCCAGAATTTCAGACATTATTTACTGTCAAACAGGGTCGTGCTCGTCGCTAAAGGTTATCCTGTAAAATTCTTACTATCAAAACCAGCTTTGATGGGGAGACCTGCAAAGTGGTTACTTCAGATGTCATAGTTTGACATAGCATGTGTCCCACCCAGAGAAATCAAAGGCCAAGCAGTTGCAGACTTACTTGCTGCCTTTCTAGGGGAAGACATCACAATGCTGCATGAAGATGTGCCGGGTGAGTTTCCCGAAATTTCAGTCATTAAAGAGGAAACGTGGTTATTATACTTTGAAGGATCCGCCACTCCTAGCAATGATACTGGCGAAGCGTGCGAGGTGTTGGTATCCCCGTCCGTTGAAGTCTTCTCACACTCGTTTAAGATGGATTTCTACTGCACCAACAATTCAGCAGAATATGAGGTTTTCTTGTTAGGATTGTCCCTGGCCAAGTAAGCAGGAGCAATGCACCTGGAGATAAGAGGAGACTTAAATTTATTAGTTAATCATATGAATGGTTTATACTCTCTCAAAGAAGTAACACTTGCTCCATTCAGAGCTGAAGCACAATGACTATTAACCCATTTTTCTGATGCAACATTAGGCATGCTGACTGTTTGGCAACTCTTGCTTCCGAATTGCAATTTGAATGATCAGAGAAGTTTATTACTGTACAAAGACGTTCTGTGTCATCCACCTGGCTTACTCAAGTTGAAGATGCTCAAGCAAGCGACTGGCGGGCACCTATCATTCATTAATTGAACAGTTCTCTTACAGAAGGGAAAATTAACCTCAAAGAATTAAAAAACTTTTTTCTGCTACATGGAGCATTATATTATCGCAAACCTGATGGATCTTTTTCACGATGCGTCGGAGATAAAGAAGCGAGCGAGCAACTCAAACGCATACATGAGGAAATATGCGGACAAACATTGGTGGTGACACTTTACAGGAGGCTCTAAAGACTCAGGTACTATTGGTCTTCCATGGAAGCTCAGTTGAGAATGTTGCAAGGATCTTGTCCCAATTGTCAAACACTGCCTCATCATTTAGAAGCTCTGACAATCCATTATACTGGGGACTGGAGAGAGCCTTTCATCAAGTAACTTCGCGACAATGATTTTCCACCAGAGAAGAAAGAAGCAACCAAACTAACTCAGAGAGATAAGAGGTTTGTCTATCTTGAGGGGGTCTTGTATCGCAAAAACTTTGGTGGGAGATTACTGAGATGCCTAGCCGAGCATAAAATCCCAACAATCTTAAAAGAAATGCACGAAGGAGAACATCAATGAAAGAGGAAATTATTTCTCATTGGCCAACCATGGAAGACGATGCAACCGCCTACGTTTAGAAATGTCATCAGTTCCAGATACATGGTAACCTCATTCACACTCCTTGTCTCCCATTACATTCTATGAGCAGTTCATGGCCTTTCTACAGATGGGGACTGGATATCATCAGAAAAATCAATCCAGCGTCTTCAAAGCAGCATGAATACATCATCACAGCAACTGAGTATTTCACCAAATAGGTTGAAGCTATCCCTCTTCGAAGCACCACTGGAGTCACGATTGCAGCCTTTATCAAGGAATACATCATATGTAGATTCGGCGTTCCTAAACATATCATCACAGATAACCGAACTCCTTTTGCCAACTGACATATGGAGGAATTGCTCGAAAAATATGGTATCAAAAAGATTTTCTCTACACCGTATTATCCCCAAGGAAACGGAAAAGCGGAGAGTACCAACAAGACTTTGATCCGGATTTTCAGTCGAACGGTTCATGATAATCCTCGAACATGGCATGAACAACTGCCTCTGGCTTTATGGGCTTATCGAACTGCACCTAGAAGCTCAATCGGGACCTCACCATACTCCCTCGTCTACGGTGTTGATGTCATTTTCCCAGCTGAGATCAAGATTCCTTTAACAAGGATTGCAACATCCAGTGGAGTACAATGGGACGAAGCCGGAGTGTCAAATTCAAGAATTTTTGAACTAGATATGCTCGAGTCAAGGAGATCTAAAGTGGTAAAATATGTGGAAGCTTACAAACAAAGGATTTCCAGAGCATATAACAAAATGGTAAGACCTTGAACACTCCAAGTAGGAGATTTGGTGCTACAAACAGCAAAACATATTCAACAAGACATGTCTGCTCCCAAATTCTGTCCAAAATGGGAAGGGCCGTACGTAATCATCAAGGCAGTATCCAGTGAATATTACAAAATTTTGGTTGTTGATGGAGGAGTGGAAGGGAATATAATCAACGCTCAAAGCATATTATGCCTGAACATGCAGTAAACAACTATTTTATTTTCGAAATGTAATTTCTATTCCTTCAAAGTGTGTGTGAAATGCACATTCGTTCAAAACTCAAAAAGGATTTCATTAATCTAAACAGAGAAATTCCTTCATTAATATCATGATCAATCATTCTACGTCACTCAAAAAAAATCTTAAACCTACAGGAAACAACTTCAAACGCTCATTCATAGCAAACCATCTAGCAATGGATAATTTTTGTCGAATACCATTTTGATCATCTTCTGGAAAAATTTCGATTTTCACCTTTAATTCTTGAATTGCCCTGTCAACCCCTATTGACTCTAGTGCAAGCGCTTTCTCTTCCTTCATGATGGCAGTTGAAGCGGAAATCATGTTAGCAACAACAGTCGCTTTATCAATCTTCATAACTTCGAGCCGGCGATGGAGCCACCCTACATTGAACTTCAAGGTTTCACAATTCAAGACCATGTCATCCCATCGGTAAAGCTCTTTGCTCTTGACGTCTCGCAATTTTTTATTGTTCATTTCATCAATAATAGGAAACAGTCCAGCAACTGTGGTCAGAAGAGTCGGCAGAACGTTTTTCCACACTTCGGTAGTAGCAATATGCCCGTACTTTCTCCAGATCCTGGTAGAAAGAGATGCATAACACTTAGGAACGATGAAGCCACCGACAAGTTGATTATCTGAGCAAGAATTTTCTATAAGGATGTCAAATAGGAGTCCAGCTGTCAGATACTCACGAACTCCAAGGTCGGCATCTATGGAGTTGATTGAATTATTGCCAGCATGATCATCACCATCATCTACAACCGCAGACTTTATATTTTTTATCTTCCCAGTATCAACAACGTGAACATCAACCTGCAACGACGATACATCTGAGTTCAATAAAGGTTTGGAGAATTGTTCAAATAAGTCTCTGATCGACAACAAACTCAGAGATGTTCCAGCGTCCGTACGAGCAGGCTTGAAACGAGAAGCGACCTTAACAGTCCGTTTGGGCCTCAAGTTATAGGGAGAAGAAGAAGAAAGTCAATCTCCCTGGTTCATCTGCAACAAATATTTTTTCAATATTAACCAACTGATGATTACACGAAAAAAGAAGAAGGAAAACATATTTCATACCAAGATGGGTGCTTTAATTTCACACCTCACTGGAGATCCATTATGAGAAGATGTACAACTGTCAGACATGATGGTAAGAGGTATGATTATGATTGAAATTTTCTTCTGACTAAACTCAAGAATGGAAGAAGATATATTGGTGTAAGTGAAAACCCTAAATCTAGAAGATCAATATACAAGAAATGGTGATTACTTATCCTTTATAGATGGTCAAATCAGTACTGAAGCCCTAAAATTCAAACGGGATTGATATCGGTGACGCAGAGGAAAAGCGATGATACTGGGAAATGACAGTCCATAATCATGACTGGACGCGATCAACAATCAGTATCTTTACTTGGTATTGATCGTTCGTGCATATCACACGTTTCCCTAGCTCGCTCGTGCAATCACACTTAAGAGAATTATGATCGACTTTTGCGCACATGGACATTAGTCCACCTCATTCAATTGAAGGCGTAAGAGAATTAAACAAAAGATATAATAAAGGATTGTCATTTAAAAAATCCTAATGCAATATCTATGCAGCATAGTTGCTCAAATGATCAAATGACGTCTACGAAAAATAAAAATGTTCAACTATCCAGGAAGATTGCAAGTAAGACTAATCATCAGATTCGTCGTCTTCACGATCATCATCCTCCATGGAATCTTTTTCAAGCTCTTCCTCAGAGTCATTGTCAGAATCTTTACTGGGAACTTCTTCCAATTGGTCTTCAGGATCATCATACATTGCATCTAAATATTCATCTTCTTCACATTTGGCTTGGAAATCAGCCTTGGACAACCGCTCAGCTCTCATACCATGTGGATATGGCTTCACTCTACGTTCAATAGCCTTCCAGACAGATTCAACTTCCTCAGCGTCTGAATCAGAAGCTATTCCATCAGCACGAGGTCGAACTTCATCCTCAGTTGCTAGCCTTGCCTGCTGAAGTTGGCGCCGTTTTTTCCGATAAGCTGCAATCTTTTCATCTTCGGTTTTTCTCTTTGAAAATTTATCACGGACGAATCTCAGATGATCAAGAGACATACCAAGTATCATCTTTCCAGCATTTCTGCAGAAGTTTTCATCTTTGGCTTGGTAGTGTTGGAATGTTCCTCAAAAGAGCCATAAGAATGGTCGCAACTTGAAATCACCATTATCTGGGGCGAGAAATATGGAGTCATGGATACGCTAATAGCAAACACGTAACAAAAATGGTAACAATCCAACTTTACCTATTTACAGTTTCACTAACAGTAGTGACTATAACGCAAAAACTTCGAGAACTTGCTCGTTTCTTCAAATCTGCGAAGACGAGCAAAACTCATTACTCAAAAATCAAAACTTGATTTTTTATGAAACCGTGAACGACTCACGTAATTCTCTACCATGCGAACATCCATTGATTTTCTACTGTGTGAGCATCCACTTTTTAATCGTGAGCATTCACATAAAGATATTATTTTATCACAAATAATTGTTTACTTTCAATAATTTCTCAAAATCAATATTTGATTTTACACAAAAAAAAACGTGAATAAACTCACGTAAATTTTGTTTAAAAAAAAATTACGTGAATAACTCACGTAAATAAATAAATAACAATTAAATTTATTTATTTTTTTGCTCGAACGAGCATTCACCTATGAATCAAGAGTCTTTTTTATTTTTGTGAAAATCCACATATTCAAAATAAAGTTTTGTTTTCGTAAAAGCTCATAAACAAAATTTTCATCACTACCATTAGACCATGTCTATTCAAAAATACATATATTTCTCTCATATTAGGGATTATTGTTCATTCCTTAAACTATCGGACGGACGGACGTCCGTTTCCTAAAGAAAACGTTTTATGGAAAATCGTACATGCATGCATATATGTCTATACATACTTTTTGAAAACAATTCATTCACGTCAATCACAAATTTAAAAATAAAATAAAATCGGCTTACCTGGTCGGCGCCGGCCGGAATTTGGTTTGACAACGGTCGGCGGTGATCGACGACGGGAGCTCTGGCGGAAATCCTCTCCTGCTCTGCTTCTCAGGCGTGAGAAGAGTACGGGAAGAAGCTTAGTTGGTCAATCAATAAAAAAAAAAGATTTTCATCTCTTTTATAATAACTTTTATTTCGGAAACCTAATAAAAATGTTCTTCTCTTTCTCTTTTATCTCTTTCTTATTATATAAACTCTTTTTTCATAGTCAAAAGATAGTTCATACAAAGCTTTTGGTTGGAAACCTAATTATACAAGGATTTCCTTTTTTGGCTCGGGCCCGTAAACCCTAAACCGACCAAAATTGGGTGACCGACCTCCCGAATCAGTGGTGTCTCATCTCTCCACGCTCACTGGACGGCGCTCTATCATACTACCAGGGTCCGTATTCAAGCATTTGTTTGTACATGACATCATTGGAGCAAATCGAGAATTCTGGTAACATCTTTAAGAGCATAGCTCGATTGAACCCACCAAGCGTTGGTATGTCAAGTTTGGTTTGTCATATTTTAGTGAATCAAAACTCATCTAAGAGTCGCTTGATTATGTACTAGAGACAACTGCGTATAGGTTAGACTAGAAAGTCTAGGATTATGAGACATACAAGTATTACTCGAAGACCTGAAGAATGTGAAGAAGTAACAAGCTACAACGACGACATCATCCTTCCTCTTGAGGTTAGTAATATTGACTTGAAATGTTTCATTCCTAACGTATCTTTCAAGTCGTGCTATATTGAAAACATATCTGCGAAGCTGTGAATAATTATACTCTAGTAGTGAGACATGATCACATGATCATAGTGTTAAGGAATAAGAATACGAAGTATAATGCTTATCTTTTGAAATTCGTATATATGACATCGACATAATCGTATGAATGCTATTGTGATTATGTGTATGGGTAAAGGTGAAGATTTCATCCTAGGAAACAATGTTTACATTTGTTTAAAGGAAGTACATTCATGAACTTGTTTTACGAATCGAAAGGGAAATCGCTAGGCTTATTGGTATAGTTATTCATTGCATATCTTTGGATTACCAATATGTGTGAGTTAGTAGAACCGATCATAACTTGTTATGTATCTTGGTATAACTAATCACAGTGTCTAACTTATGATTTGGTATGAATGGTTTTTATTAATTAGTGTAACCGATCCTAAGTAATCACATGAGATGGTATGATCGATATTTGTAATTGGTGTGACCGATCCTAGTAATTGGTGTGACCGATCACAAAAGAATTGTGTAATCGATCCTTGTAATTGGTGTAACCGGTCCTAGTAATTGGTGTAACCGATCCTGATAATTGGTGTAACCGATCCTAGTGACTTGTGTAACCGATCACAAGCAATACCATGAGAATATGGTAACCGGTCCTGGTAATTGACGTAACCGATCCTGGTAACTGATGTAACCGGTCCTGGTAACTTGTGTGTTCGATCACAAGTAATCCATATTGAGGTAGAACCGATCCTTGTGATTGGTAGAACCGATTGAACCCATGATTGTGATTTGATACTTGATCAATCACATAGTTGTCTTGGAATACAGATTAACCGATTCTAAACTTGTTTGGAAGTGTGGTATAATCGATTCCTTGGTGTCCAAACATCCTTGGTCTATAAATACCTAAGTTTGCATTTCTAGCAAAATATCCTAAGAGCCAGGCAAACTTCATCTTTTTGTTGTTTCTGGTGGAGCCGTCTATTCAGAGAGGAAAGTACCCTAATTAGGCGAAATCTCTTACGACCGCTCGTTTAAAGACTTCTGTGGGATCAAGAAGCTCTACGAGTACTGTTGGTGGGAAACTAGATAATTGCAGTTTATTAGTTTTCGATTGATTTGATTGACTAACGGTTGTTGAACTTTGATTGCACCTAGTTTGTTTATTCTTGAGAATCTTCTCTTCTGATATAAGATTCACTCAAACTAGATCGAAGTGTCGACGGGATCTTAAGAACTGTTTGTAGATCTAAAGACATCTTGTGATAATCCATTTTTTAAAGAATCCATCCTGTGCATGATTGATCACAAGAGATTCAAGTGGTGTTGTGCAGGTTTAATTGAAGATTAAAGAAGATTTGAAGACGAAGAAGATTTCTGATTGGTTTCTCATATCTTTGTGTAGCACAAACCTTGATCGGCTGGGATCAACCTAGAATCGGATTTATTAAATTGATTAGTTGCGTGAGATCGGTAACACCTAATAGTTTTCTTGAGTTCTATTTTGATTGTTACAAATCCGAATCTTATTACTTAGGTAATAGAGATTGGATTGATCTAACCAGGGAAAAGAGTTTATTAGTTTAAACGGAAGAGCCTTTGCATATTTATATCTTGAAAGAATCAATAGAGTTGTTACCAAACAGATTTATTATTCCTTTACTCTTTGGAATACGATCCAAAGGAATTGTTCTAGTGCGTGCACTTATTGAATGTCGGAAGCGCATGGATACTGAAGAAACTAAGTGAACTAGGTTTAGTTGCTTGGTCTCAAATATACGAAGTTTGGTTTAGATTTTGTATAGCGGCTTAATTCTGAGAGTATTCAATTCTGGACTTGGTCCCGGGTTTTTCCGCATTTGCGGTTTCCTCGTTAACAAAATCTTGCTGTGTCTTTTACTTTTCTATTTCCGCAATTAAAATTGTTTATTATAATTAAAAGTAAAATACACAAACATTAACTCTGTATTACTTGATAGTGATCCTATAGAGTTTGATTAAGTCTGAACCTATTATCAAGTAATCATACTTTGATTGTTGTATTGTCTCGATCTCGTATCCATAGACGATCACACAAAGTGTGAATACCTATTTGTCGTATTGTCTCAACTTTGTCCATAGACAATCACTTTCGGTAAGAGGACTTATAGGTGGATATTTTAAAGATTGTGGTGTATTTGGGTACCCTCATCTTTTAACCATCTTTTACAACTAAGTTAGACTACTTATCTTGTTTACAGGAAAATCACCATCCAGTGCTTACTGCGGAACATTACTGTCCCTCACTAAGCAGGGGACTTAATGTTGATGGTGGATTTTCAATAAAGGCTAAAATCGTAAAATCATGATCTTGCATGTTTCTGACACGGCTTCAGGAATGTATGTGAAACTCATATTTTAGGATTCGTGAAAAGCTCACTTTCACAATCTCTGACTGAGCGTACACCCTCTCAGAGCTCTATATGAATATGTCATTCGTAAATCCTCCCAGCTGAGCTTTTCAACACTTCGCATATTTCATCAACACCTCTATATAGAATCGAAATGATTGGACGGCTCCTAGACATATTGCATGCTAGTATAGAACGTTAACGTCTTCTGGATGCCCCATTATTCCCTGACTATGTAGAGCGCATATGTATAGAATCTCTTAACTATTGGATGTCTCCTAGACATATTGCATGCTAATATAGAGTGTTAACGTCTTCAGGATGTCATACTGTTCCCTGACTATGCAGAATCAATATTCAGGACGAGTATGATGCTTCTATCATCTCATACCTCGATTCTCGAATAAACTCGCTCCTAGACATATTGCATGCTAGTATAGAGCAATTCATAGATTAAACTCTAGCGCAATATTCATCAATCGAATTCCTAGAAAAATAATCTATTTTATCTCATTACTCCATTTCATGGCTTATTCCCGGCTGAATTCCATGAATTAGTAATAGATAATTAATCTATCTCATTACTACGTTTCATGGCTTATTCCAAGCTTAATTCCATGAATTAGTAAAAGATAATCAATCTATTTTATTACTCCGTTTAATGGCTTATTCTCAGCTTAATTCCATGAATTAGTAATAAATATTCATTGTTCGGGCATCTGGGCCACCACCGAGTAAGCCCCGAGAAAATGGTGTGAGTGTACTTAGCTATAATGCATGAATGAGCACCCAAATGCACAAACGAGCATTCAAAAATATGGACGAATGAGGAAACCTACGCAAAATAGGAAAGAAAAATAATTTAAAAATAATAGAGAGGCGCACACCGGACCGAGCCCACAGGTCGTCCGGTCACGCCGCCGTGGCCGGTCCCACGCCTCTCCCTTTTATTTTTTAACCTATTTTTATTATTTTACTAATCTCATGAAAGCTCCTTGTTTGAGCAAACTTCCTCATTCAAGCAAAACTCCTAGTTTCTCCATATTTTCCTCAAATGATGAAAATAATAATATAAAATAGGGAAGAGCACGGGACCGAGCTTACTAGCCGGACGGCCATGCCCTAGCTGTGGCTGGTCCCATACCTCCCAATTCCTTATTTTATTATTATTATTTCTTCCCTCATCTCATGAAACTCATTCGTTTGAGAAAAAACCTAATTTTTCCATATTTCTCAAACTACCAAAAAGCCAAAAAGTCAAATGGTCACATGACCATCCGGGTTTCTCACGGAAAATATTAAAATATCATTATTTTAATATTCTCAAAATATTAGTCGCGCGATAAAAATTCTACTTGCTCACTCAAGCAAAATCGAGAGTTTCAGTCAAGATCAAACTCCTCTGAAAATCCAAAATATTGCTCAAACGCGCGCCAGAGAATACCAAAATATCAGGATTGAGTCACGGACAATGTGGTGACACGGGCATGCAAACTTGACTGACCAAGGTCAGCCCTTAGGATTTCAAGGAGTCGGTCCCACATACATTAATGATTTTGACCTAATTAATTTTTTATAGTTCATATTGGGTTCAAACTCTTTCCAACAAACCTGGAACTTGATCAATCGACCACCAGCTGGTCCCATGACCACTAAGGGATGGTTTCATACCCCTTGGTTGGTCATTCCTCTCTCCACAATTAGGTTTATCACCTAATGCTCAGCGAGCACTATTTTAATAATGATTAAACGAGCATTTAATCATCCTTTCACCAACTGGTCTACAAAGGACTTTGGTGCATGCTCATTCGAACACCTGGGCGCTACATGGTAAGGCCATCATCCCATGTAGCCGGCCCCTATCTTACTCATCGTTGATTTTCAGTAAATCATCCATTGATCAACGATAGATCAAGGGTTTCAAACCAAATGCTCTGCAAAAAGCATAATTCTGAACACGTTCAAACCCTACTATTTTTATGTTGATCCAGCAATCAACATTTTAATTAATAATATTTAGTCCAACTGCCAGTATTTTAATTATATTATTTGGTCCCGCTACCAATAATTCATTAATCGAGCAATATTCGCTCAAACTAGCAATATTTGCTCAATAGAGCAATATTTGCTCAAACTAGCAATACTTGCTCAAATTCGTAATACTTGCCATCAATATTTAACTGCTCGACCGAGCAGTAATTCTCATATTGATCCAGCAATCAATATCTTGATTTATATTAATGTTTGGTCCTGCTACCAACATTGTTGCTCGACTGAGCAACATGGTTCGAACGGACGATCATCCAATATTTCTGATTCTTACTTTGTCATTCGGTCACTCATGATATATTATATCAGAAATGAGCAATTCAGCAATATCTTTGATTTCTTGTCGAATACTCGACATATGAAAATAAGTCCTTGATCGAGCAATCTCAATCTGAATATCATTATTACTTCGATTCGTAAAATGATATATAATAATTTATCAAGACTCAACGTCTTTCCATTACTGTATCCCAGCAGACACCTTATGATTAATCCATGAGTCTCAGATTATACCACATTCGTTCATTATGCTCGACTCATCAAGGCTAAGACTCATCGTCTAGTCAAGTCAACAACTGACTAATTAAATACATGTCTTCTTTGCAGGCTTCACATTCATGAGACATCAATCACATCACATGGGGGGATAATCACTAGGGTTTTGGTCAGGCGGCCTACGGCACGTGTGTACACCCACAATAAGAAATGTGTGTAAGTCGTGCAAGCGGTTGAGGAAGTTAGCAAAGTAGTGGGTGGACAATTAACCAAGTCTCCGCACGACATGGAACTGGTTTAACCACGATTTCCCACTTTCCCACTCTTTCACTCGAGAAACCGTTGTACTTACTGGGATCAACGTGTCTACTATTCTTGCAATATAAATAAGTTTCTGAATCCACGATTGAGCAACAACAATTTCTATCCACAAGAAATCATCACTCAATCGATCAGAACTTATTTCACTTGAATAGTACGGTTCATCTTGCAGAAACCTTCAACACATCCAAAATCTTTGATCATCATTGATCTCACACACTTCTCAGCTTCCCTCTTACAGATCGACCCTCTTCCCTCTTTGTTACCGAATAGACCCAGGAACGGCCATTGTCTTGGTTTAGGCCAGAGTCCTACAGATTGATCTCTCGAACTCAAATAACTCCCATGTAGTGCATCTGTTAGAAGAAGGTTTAAGCAATTTGCTCGGTCGAGGAGTCCCCTCCGCACGGTCGTCTCTTGACTTTTCTAAAAAACCAGCAAATCGGTTTCTCCCATCTACAAACACGTACAAGTTTTCTGCAAAAGATCTACAGAATGATACCTGGGAGAATGTACTTCATACAATCTTTCCATGGACTCAGTAACACTCCAAGTACGACCAATGTCGATGTTTTCCTTTGGTAAAGCCTCATATATGGGACTGAGCCTCGTGTTGAAGGTTTCTAGACCTTCTACCCTTCTTGTAGAATTCTTCTTCATAATCTTCAAACTAAAATAATAAAAACACAAAACATAAATCAAAAAATGATCTATAAGGACTAAAGATAAAACATGTGTACAACAATGTACACATTAAGGAAATCCATGTGTACAACAATGTACACATAGTTGCAGAATCACGGATAAAACATGTGTACAAGTATGTACACATCAAGCAAATCCATGTGTACAACAATGTATACAGATAAACATGTGTACAAAGGAAGATGTACACATCAAAAAAATAAATTAATGAAACACTAAACATCAAACTCACCATATCGCATCGAGAAGAGAAAAAGCATGCAACTTTTTGAAATCAACAATCCAGTTGTTAAATGACTCGGAAATAGTTAAAGAGTGAGTACTATATCTGCATACAGTGAAGAATACATTTGCCCATTTCTCTTTTGGAATAGTCCTGATATAATTATCAACATGTCCACATCTAATTGCATGCATGCCCCACAAATCTTCTTCAAAGTTAGCTGATGTTTAAGAGTAAGCAGCTTTGTAAAATAAATCAATAACGGCTTTGGAATTCGTATCACCTGATCCAATAAGAAGATTGCACTTGATGTGGTAAAAGAAATAGTTGTGATATGAATCAGGAAATACTTTTGGAATGCCTGCAAAAGTCCTTCTCCACGATCACTAAGGAAAACAATCGGACGACCATCGACCACTTGTTTAATATTTTCCAGAAACCAAAACCAATTTTTTTTGTTTTCAACAGAAACAAGAGCAAAAGCATATGGGTAAAAACCATTGTTTCCATTGACACATGTTGCAGCCATCAAAGCACCCTTGAATCTACCAGTAAGGAAAGTAGCGTCCAAGTAAATCATGGTCCTAAGATACCTATAGCTATGCTTGCAAGAACCGAAACATGTGAAAATCCTATGAAATCTTCTGGTTGCATGATCAACTTCAAACTTCACATAGCTATCAGGATTAGTTTTCCTCAAAGGCTTTGACATACCAAGATAAATCGCTATACGACTTCTCGTCATCACCAAACTGTTGTTCAAATACGGTTTATTTCCCTCAATGGGCATGGTGATACTTAATATTGGACCCATAAGTTTTCTTAAAAAGTGACATGATCTGTTTGGGTTTTAAACTAGGATCCCTCTGTATATTGTCAGCAATCAAATGCTTGACTAACTTGGTTGTCACCGCAGGACTCTTTAACCTCAAACCAACACCACAACTACAAAAAAAAAGGTGGAATAAGTAATGTGCACCACAATGTACACCTAATCAGATCTCAAAACCAATACCGCATATGCAAAAAGAAGACATAGACCAAGCAAGAATATGTAATTTACACCACAATGTGCACCTAAAAAGCCTACAACAAGTAATGTGCACCACGATGTACACCTAAAACAAGTCTACATATATAAGGTGCACAACTATGTACATCACTATGGACATACACAATAAAAGCCTAAAAAATAGGTAACATGGATCACAAAAACAAGAATTAGTAATGTGGACTAATATGAACACTACTAACCTGTGAAGAACATTAGCATCTTTCAGCACGAACCGAGAAATGTCACCATTCACAGGCCCAAAGTGAATCCTCCAATAACAACCATCTTCTTGGAACTTTGCAGTAAAACGAGTCTTGTCATTTTTAAGAATACTAATCTTGTAACCAGTTGCCATCTTGTACTTATCAACAACAATTCTAACAGCTTTAACACCACCCATAAATTCTCTATAAATCCATTCATCAAAAATAAGAGGCTTAGCCTTGTATGCATCATGATCTACCACCCTTACAAGCTTAGGACTTTCAGTTACACAAGAATTTACAGTACTAGAACAAGAACTAGTGCTACAACCAGACTTAGAACGAGAAGTATGCTTCGGAACCACGTCAACATTCAAATAGAAATCTTCATTGTTAATAACAATAACAAGAGCAATTAAACCTTGCAGTTGTATATCACCTTGTATAAAAACTATTTGATTATTATCCATGAAGCTCAAACGTATACTCCCAGGAGACAAAGACCTCCACTTCTTACATGCAAAATACTTCAATTCATCTACGGTGCTTGACATGAAAAGCAGCAGAATGCTCACCGTGATTCAAAATAGCATGAATAACCTTCTCAGACATATTTGATACCCCTACATATTACAAAAGAAATAATAATAAACATTTGAAGCTTCAAATCACAATTTCAGATTTGAATAACCTAAAAAGTAAACAGTGTACATGAAAGTACACATTTAATCGAAGCCAAAAATCAAATAGCAGTAAACCTAAATCAAGTACTCCATCGATTAATCGAAGATATAAGCTAATCTTAATGAAACGAGAAGCCTACGATCAAATATCAGTTCGATTTCATATCATGCATCATAACACAAAAAATGAAAAAACAAAAAACAGTAATCAAAATCGTCTAACGAAAATCAAAAGCTAAGAAATAACAAAATCAAATCAATATAATACAACAATAAGATGTAACAGATCGTATTCATATCATAAACTCAAAACAAACAAAAAGATCGTAATCAAATCAGAAACAAAAAATAAACAAAAAATTAAAGATTCAAAGTAACCTGAAGTTGAATTATGTTGCAGAAACGATAAATTCTGAATCTGAATCCACCAAAACCTCTTTGAATCTGTTAAATCGAATCCAAAATTTATCTTTGAACCGATCTCTCTTTCTAAATCTTTCTGAATTCAACTCTGAGATCCTTGAAAATCGATTTCAAAACACTTCCACCAAATCTGAGAATAACCTGAAGTTAAATTATGTTGAAAAAACGATTAAATCCACAAAATCTTCTCTGAGACAGTTAAATCGCCTGTAAAAATTATCTATGGCCTGCTCCCTCTATTGAATTCACATCTCAGATCCAAAAAAATCGATTCAAAACACTGAACATATATATGGAATCGATTCAAGGGTATAATGGAAATTCGGAAATTCGGGAATCGACGAGCTTTTGGACTAACTCGTCAATATTTGGACTAAACTATTGGACGCGGGGATATTTGGACTAGAGAGTCTTGGGCTTCAGATGAGTGGACTAAAGCGTCCAAAACCCACTCAAAATGGGATTAAACGTTAATTTTTACTTTTAATTAACTACTAAACTAACCTCTGCCTATTTGACTCGGGCTGAACTAAGTAGTATTTTTGGACGGGCTTTTGAACCTAACCATATTTTTTCAAAGTGAGACATTGTGCAAGTTACCGCGCACGAAATTTATGTTCGTGTGTTACATTTTTATCACATTGTGTTGCGCCATAAATTTGCGAGCATGGTTGCGCCTTATAGAGTCACCACGACAATGATTCCCAAGGACCGACTACCGTGGGCCAAGGCAATGAGGGTTTCAGCTAAGAAAAAGAGGGTATTCTGGTAAGTAAAAACATAAGTTAGGGTTTCCTTACGGCCTTTATAATGCCTCCACCCCTGTTGCTTCTCTGATATCTTCTCCTTCTGCCGCTGTTTGCTCCATCTGGTTAAATATTAGGTTTTCATCGCCGTTGTGCTATTAGTTTTCGTTTGATTCTTTGTGTTTTTCTATATTTGGTTATTGGTTCTGCATAATCAAACAAGAAACAGTCTTGCCAATGATGTTAGATATTGTCCGTACCATCTGAGAGATCTACTCGTTGATGAGTCTTAAACAATTTTCTGAGGCTGCATCTGTTTTTCAGTTTAATATTTTATTTTACTTTTTCTTTTATCATCAAAGAATTAGAGGCTGTGATGACTAAAATTATACCATCAAACTTTGAGAGCTTTAAAAAGCTTATTGATGTAAAAATAATTACTGATTTCTGAGCCTATCTTCCAATTTGATTTTTGTTTTCAATTTTAGTCGAAGGCAACAAATTAGAGTCGCTGATACGCTTATTTACAATAGTGATTTCAGTGCTGAACGTTGCCAATATTGATCTTGAGCTGAGATTTCTGCACTAATTGCCTTCTTCTACCAGCAATTTAACGCACTGAAACTCCAACATTACGAATCATATCACATACTTCAGGTTTTAGGTTTTATTCGAAGCATCTATTCCTGTATAATAATAGGTATTCGTTCGATGTATTACGAATTTCTTTGTTTCTTTGGACATTTAAACTGAACCCTTCCAGAAGCATAGATATAATTTCATGGACATCTGTCAGCAAATATGAAATATTTTTTATAGGAATTGGCTGTTTAAAATGTTGTATTAGTTGAATATAGCACTCAGTAGTATTCAACCAGCAATGAAATGGAAAGCCGTTTAAACCGAGCTCAAGATGATGTTGTTCCTAAATGTATCATTATATGTTGGCTCATTGGCATATACCATCCGAGGACCAATGAACATCTAAATAACTATAAAATATAAAAATGCTTTCCTGGACTCAACAATTTTGTTCCCACTAAGGACTCAACCCAACGATTTTGTTCCCACTAAGGACTCAACAAATATGAAAAATAGATGTTTGCTATGAAAAATGGATGTTCAAACCGACAAATTTGTTGGTTTGTTGAGTGAGATGGAACATGTAGCGCACGCGTGATGTAAGGCCGGGCGAGCTTGGCATCAACGCTAGCGCTTGTTTTTCTAACGCGCGTTGGTATTTCACATGCCAGCGTCATTCATAAAAGCGCCACGTTTGACACAAAAGCGCCAATGGCAGTTGTTGCTCCTTTTTGTTCTCCTATAAATTCAGTTCATCTTCAGACTTAAAACACACCTTCTTCATCACTACCTCAAAATTACACAATTTCATACCATCTCTAATTTTTCTTTTTTTTTTCAAACAAAACTATTCATATCAACTCAATCTATTAGAAAAAATTTCTTCTCTATAAATTTCATTTCTAACAAATATGGCATCCTCACAACAACGATCACAACAACGATCACCACAACAAACACCACAACAAACACAACAACAATCACAACAACAAACACAACAACAAACACCACAATCACAACCAAGAAATACAAGAATTCGTGGTGTCAAGTATACGATGGATGAAGACGAGTCACTTTGTAGAAATTATGTATTATATACATTAGATGAAATCAATGGTATTTATCAAGAAAAAATAAATTATGATAAGATTTTACAAAAAAATTGTGAATAAACAGGTAACCCCAATAGACGTGATGCCGATGGGTTGTCTCATCGTTTTCACACAATTTCAGCAGCCGTTAGTGAATTTGTAGCTTTTATCACTCAAATGTGGCACAACAGAAGAAGTGGTGAAGGCGAACCGGAAGTGGAACGAAGATGTCGGGAAGAGTAGCAAAGATCCCACAAACAGGGCTTCCAACATGAAACTTGTTTCACCATTTTGAGGGTGCTTAACAAGTTAGATCCATACTTGTTGGAAGGTAATCAAGTGTCTGCAAGATCACCACATGGTCCAATCTCGTAGGATTTTCATAATAGAGGGCCTGCTTCCTCACCTGATGGAACTCCAAGTAGTCAGGAACAACACAACACTAATCTAGACGTTAACACCAACGTCAAGAGAAGAAGAAGAGGGGGTCAGAAAGCTGCAAAAGCAGCGAGAGACGCGGCCCAACGAGCATTAGAAGGAGGTTCAAGCGAGTTCAACTATGCTGATCACAAGGAATTCGAGATGCAGATAGAAGCAGATAGAGCCAGGGACCGTGGCATTGCTATAAATAATCAACAAAAAAGTCGTCTTTCGCGAATGAATGAACAACAACTTGCTGCATGGACTTAGGAAATGGATGCGTCCGAACAACAACAAGCCGCGGCCCAACAACAACATGTCGCGGCCCAACAACAACAAGTCCCCCCTCAACAAACTGGCCAATATGTGAATGTGGAAGAAGACGAAGATGATGCCTCGGAAGAAGACGAAGATGAATACAGTCTTCTTGATAACTGATTTTAATTCCTGTTTAGTTAAGTTTAATTTAATTGTACTCGTTTATTTAAAATAAATTTTAATATAATTGCCTCAATTTTAATTTTAAGTATAGTCGTTTAAACAAACAACTTTAAATTAAAAAACATATTAATTAAAATAAACAACACTAAATTGAAAATAACATCTATCTGCCTCTCCCTCTCCCTCTGCCTCGCCCCCGCACATCGTCTCTTGCTCCTTTTAAAGCCCAAATGTGCTTAGTTAGATCTTGTCTTAGTTGTCCATAGATTCTCCGGTTTTGGAGTCTGTCAGTGGCAAGTCTATATTCTCTTGCCGGACACCCCTGCTCTACCACAAGATTCGACGCCAAATCTTCATCTGGAAAACTAGTCCAGGTTGGGTCACGTCTGGTTTCTTCAATGACCATGTTATGCAGAGTGATACAAGTCAGCATAATTTTTTTCATTCCTTGAAGATCAAAAAAGCGTGTCGGCCCAGCTATGATGGCAAACTTCCTTTTCAGTATGCCAAAAGCGCGTTCAACATCCTTTCTGCGTTTCATTTGTTGGGTGTTAAAGTACTTCATATCCTTCGAAGTCGTCAGTCCAAAACATATTTGTTTTTAAGCTTGAACCATAGTTGACCATTATGGATAAATTCCGTCTGCTAGATAATAACCCTGAGTGTAGTGATGACCGTTGATGGTGAAATTACAGTGCGGCGCGATCCCATTCTTAAGATCTTCAAACAATGGTGACTTATACAAAACATTGAGATCGTTATTTGAACCCGAGAGTCCAAAAAAGGCATGCCAAAACCAACAATCATAGCTAGCTGAAGCTTCAAAAATTACAGTTGGTTTTGGATAATGACCCTTATATTGGCCTGCCCATTCAACTGGACACGCATGCCACGTCCAGTGCATGCAGTCAAGACTACCTAAAATTCCTGGAAAACCCCTCACGGTGTTTTCTTCAGTTATTCTTTGAACATCTTCCTGAGTAGGCTTTCTTAAAAAGGTTGGACCAAAATGCTCGACTATTGTTTCGCAAAACAATTTGAGATACTTAAAGGCGGTTGTTTTCCTAATACAGATGTAATCATCCATGAAATCCGCTGGTACCCCGTAACATAGTATACGGAGGGCCGCAGTGAATTTTTGTTCGGGACTAAATCCTCGTACATGTCGTGCATCATACTGATAATTAAATAAAGGTTGTACCTGACAAAGCTCAGCAATAATCCTTTGCGTCAAGTTGCGGCCCATGCGGAATCGTCGCTGAAAATCCTCATCGGAATAGATACAATCATGATTAAAATAATCATGCATCATCTTTTCTTGGTAAAAATGTCGATCTCGCCACGTCCATCTTCTAGTCGTAACTTCATATGGCTCTAAAGGCTTTGGTATGGTCCCGGATTGTAATTGCAACATAAAATTTCTCCTTATTCTATCTTGATTTGCATCTTCATCCATTTGACTCAAAAACTCCATACACATTTCTTCCTCTTCTTCATACAACTTTTCATCCATCTCCATATCTTCCTCAGAAGAATCAAAATCAGAATTCATGGTTGAAAATTGAAAGAAATTGAAATTAAGAAAAGATTGATCAGATGAAAGATTGTTGTGAATTTGTGAGATCAAACTCGAGCCGTATTTATGGAGGTGGAAACTAGCCGTTCCGGTGACCGTTTAAAAGTAGCCGTTGGCGGCTCTACTGCGATCGCTGGCATTTTTGCCAGGAGCGCCAGCGCTGGAACTACGAGCGCCAGAGTTTGAATGACGCGCGCCAGCGCTGTAACTTCGTCTGGGCGCTTAACTGTCAACCGCCCACTTATTTTCCATAGTGTAGAAACCTGTTTGGCCATCCACCTGGCTCAACAAAAAAATTCATGTGTACATTGCCATAGAAATTGCCCTTATGTGTAGTTCCAGAATTCCTTCAATATTACGGATATGGATTTAATGTCCAGTGAGACACCATCTGACAGCATATATTAGAAAGCAATATTAGTGATATTAGATAGCAATATTAGTGGATTTAACGTCTAGAGAAAAACCATCTGATTGCTTATATTAGAAAGTAAGAACGAGTTGCAGAATGTAATACCAGCCATGGGCAAACTATTTAACAAGATGGAAACAAAGCAAAGGCAGTTAAGATGGTGCTTAACTTCCCAGAAAAGTAATATCAGCAAAATCCATCTTACAGTGTTCTAACTTGACGACCAAAAAGCCATCTTACACAGTGTTCTAACTCGACAACAAAGGTAGTGCTGCATTAGTATTTTTCTTTTATCTAAATTGAGATTATTTTTTTGAAGCATGAATTAATATTAGATTAATCATTACCAAATGGGAGCTGAGCAACAAGCTGCGCTCCAAGCCCTCTTTGAATGACAAGCCCTGATTTATGGAATAGGAAATCTCCCACTTTGACACTGGCATCATAACTAGCCATGTAAATTTCACAATTAGTATCTCCGACAAGCTCTCCCAAAATAGTGAAGGCAAGGACCCCAAAGCCAAACCCCTTAGCAGAACACTTCTCCAGTTATTTGGTTTTTGAATTACGACATTGCTAATTGCTTGGCCAGGCACAAAAGTGCGTACATCGCCTCCAGTAAAGAGGAGACACCCGTTACATCCAAACACACTTCACGACCATTATCCCAGTTATGGACCAAAATATCAGCGGGAGTTCAAGCTAACATGGCCACCTAAAAGTTTTACACCCTCAACTGGTCTGCAAATATCCGAAGGGAACACACCACCCTCTGTTAAGCCCTATTATCAGTCGGCCAAAAAAGTTTGGTTTTTGAGACATTTAAATGTAACCCCAAAGATATACTGTCCTGCTGAATAATATGTAAAGCTTTCGTGACCATCAAAGTATCTCCAATTAGGGTGCCATCATCAAGGTACCAAGCTTGGAGATCCAAGACACTGCATCGCAATCTTGTGGATTAAGGGGTATGAGACCAAATAAGGAATTTAAATGTTATAGATTTTCTGAGAGTTATCAGGAGTGAAATAGGCTTCAACAAGCTCAATATTACAACTTTTGATATCTTGGTTAGTAAAATCCGTCACCATTAACATGGGATTATGGTGTTGCATACAAAGAGATAAGAAGCATCTTGAATCCAATTTTCCGTAAATGACCTAATACTATTATCGTCTCTAACTTCCCATACAAAATTGGTTCTAATAAAACGTTATTATTGTAATATATACTCTCAGGCATAAGAAAAGTAAAATTGGTTGTTTAGGAGTGAAAGTTGACATGTCGAAAGCCTTCGACAGAGTCAGTTGGGATTTTTCAATGAAAGCTATGCAAGATTTAGGTTTCTAGTATGGTGTAAATCAATGTTGCAATGTATTTCAACTTCTTATATTGTTGTGCTTCTAAATGGTAACCCTGGAAAATTGTTTAAGCTTATAAAGGGTCTTAGACAAGGGGATCCTTGATTTATTCCCTTATCTATTTCTAACATGTATGGATATGTGTTCAAGATTTTTGTTAGTTAAAGAAAATTCAAAGCAGATTCATGATATAAAAAACTAGCAAGAATAGTAAACATGTGTTACATATTTTATTTTTATTTTTGCCGACGATTGTCTTCTTTTCGCTAAGCCAAACTTGCAAAGTTGTAAGAATGTATTTGATATTCATTAAGATTTCAGTTTGGCCTCTTGTCAACTGATAAATTTTAATAAGTCATGTATATTTTTTGATAAGAAAACTCATCCTAAAATGCAGAGGCTGATGTCCATGCTCTTGAAAATTATAAAACGTAGACATGAAAAACCCCTATCCGAGGACACCTTTGTTCATTAGTAATTCTAAAGTAAAAACTTCTGGTACAATTGTCCAAAAGATGGAAATCAGGGTGAAATGTTAGAAATGTACCGTAAGATTTTGTGCTAAATGAATATCTTCTACCCAGACTCCTTGTGTACCAAAAAAGTTAATCCATAGAATTAACTATATTTAGAGAGATATTTGGTGGAGTAAAGAAGCTAAGTAAAGTTATGTAAATAAAATCTTGAAATTTCCTTTGCGAACCTACTAGTATGGGTGGTTTAAGCTTCAAAGAAGAAGGAAAAATGAACCATGCAATGTTAGCTACAATTGCTTGATGGATTGAATGAAAAGTATTTTACTAGTACAACCGTTACCATAGTGGGAGGGCCGACCGAAGAATAATCTGAAGATGGGGCTTGTCTGCGACTACTTTCCCCCTGTTTCAGAAAAAGTGATACTTTCGTCCCGTTTCAGAAAAAGTAATACTTTCACTTCGTTTCAGAAAAATGATACTTTCGCCCCGTTTCAGAAAAAGTGATATTGTCGCCCCGTTTCATAAAAAGCGATAACGGAGCGAAAGTATCACTTTTCCTGAAACGGAATGTGAAAGTATTACTTTTCTTGAAACGGAGGAAGTACATCGTTTTCTTTAAAAAGTGATACTTTCGCCCCGTTTCATAAAAAGTGATACTGTCACCCCGTTTCAGAAAAAGTGATAACGGAGCGAAAGTATCATTTTTCCTGAAACGGAATGTTAAAGTATTACTTTTCTTGAAACGGAGGAAGTACATCGTTTTATTGGTTGCGACGGAAAATTAGTTAATGCATAAACCAAAATATGGCTATACAAAGTATTATGTATCGTTTGTGGTGGTTTGCATAATGGACATACATTTAATTTTCTAAAATTATGCCTAAAATGGTAATTATCTCCGAATTTTTCGTAAAAACTCTAAATTTGATATTGTTGTTTGTACCCGTTGCGTAGATTTTTTTATAACCTTTCCAACGAGATAAATTTTGTAAAATTCCAAGGCACGGATTTTTAGATATGTTATATTAAAGTTTGCTTTCCAATTATACTCCTAAAAAAATACACAAGTAATTGGACTAAAAGGAAGGGATAATTGTGTCAAGAGAAAAAGACCATGGATGTATTTTTTTCATGCAGGAACAAAGAACATGAAGGAGTAAACAAAAAGCCTGTGTTGAATCCTTAGCTATAGAGGGTCGCGAAATGGAATGAGATCAATGGCAAAAACGCACAAGATGTTATCAATTTTCTACTAATCATAACTAGGATATAAAGCTCCAATAGGATTTGTCTCAATTCAATGGATGTCAAAGAATCTGAAACAAAAACCAAAACTTTCTGGTCGATCTCTGATCAAAACCCATTCTCTATTTTAGAAGATATAGCCAGTATAAATCATCTGCAAGGATTATTAATCTTATCTGTCTCATTATGAGACTAGTATAGTATAACTTAAACCCGGGTCTGCATTTCTACGTTTTTCTTATTCTGATCAGTAACCTTAAATCTATCACAGTACTAGGTCAGGTCACCAAACTTTAACAAGAATAACTTTAATAGGAACCAAATTTGAAACTTTAGAACATAGTTTCTGATAAGCATCTTAGTTAATCTAAAAGAAAAGGAAAACACTTCAAACCAAATTCAGAATACTAATAAAACCATAAATAAAGTTTCAGATCATTAATAAACTTTAGCATTGAACCCACAGAAGGAATAAGCTCTAATCTTCTTCTTCATCTAACCATTCTGCAGCATCCAACCTCTACATATCATCATAATGGCCCTTACCCCTTCGCCGAAGATATCGAGATTCTCTTCTCAGAACATAACTGTGTCAAAACCGGGGAACATTTCCTTGTAATAAACAATGGCATCTAGTGACAAACCTTTCTCTATCTTCACCTGTATCCTCTTCTTGGCACTTCGATGAAGCTTTTTTTTTCTCCTCCCTCCTTAGATTGCAGTAAGCCAAATACTGAGCCTGATTAGGATGAAGAAAAGCATCTGTCTTGCACCTCTCACACAAATAATATTGTATTCGATGTA
Source organism: Papaver atlanticum (assembly GCA_023531105.1). Taxonomy (NCBI): domain Eukaryota; kingdom Viridiplantae; phylum Streptophyta; class Magnoliopsida; order Ranunculales; family Papaveraceae; genus Papaver; species Papaver atlanticum. The sequence continues at coordinate 1,462,058 of JAJJMB010000989.1, read as the reverse complement.
AGTGATCATCTCGATATCACATTACTCTTGTAGTAGAGATGAGAGCATCTCTTGGCACCTTCTTGTGATCACATGCCATTAGAGACTGTCTTTCTTTCTGCAAATATCACTTTAAGCTTTCTCTAATACAAATCTTTCTCCTTAAGGAATACTTATAGATAACTCTCTGATCTTTTATTTTGGTTCAATGCAACCATTATTACAGACCTTCTAACTTCCTCTCAAATCACTTAGTATTCTTTAATTTACGCCTAGGTACTTGCATCCTCTTAATTTGATTTATTTCAAATCAAATTGCAATTAAATCTCAAGAAGGCACTAGAGGCCTCATTACAACTAGATTCCCAATCCTATTAGTTAATAGGTTTTTCACCTTCTATTGAAGATTTTAATGTTCAAAAGGCTTCTCAACTATCTAAGCTACGTAGGATTAAGATGTTTTTTTTTTTTGCACCCTTCAATCTTAATATCCTCAATTAATAAATGCCATCTTAATTAAGATACAATTCTTCCTATTCCTACCTCTAAAAACATAATACCATAAATCTCTCAATCCCCTAAGTATAGATTATGGAAATAACTAGCAATTGATTCCTTAACTCAAAGAATACAGATAAGCAGACATAGACAGATAAATTAAACTATAACCTCTTTAAAAGACTCTCTTTAACTAGCTCTAGTTTAGACCTCCCACTTCCTAAACATCCATCAAAGCAAAAGTAGATAATAGAATTGCAACATAAACCATGGCACCACAAGGCAAGACAAGAGAGAAACTAAATTACGAGAAAACATAATCACATAGAAACCAGCATTTCATGTACACAAAAGGTAGTTCTTGAGTCTAAACCAAAAATCAACTTAAATTTCTTTCCTAACACCTGCTTTCTGCTTAGTTGATAGGTGTTTAAAAACACCTCTCTAAGTATCGATTGGTTATGCTTTCTTAGCTAGTTTTCTTGTGAAATTGTATTATTACCTATCTTTTATATTTTATGGGAATTTGGAGCTTATTCCCGAAAAGAACAAGAAATCGTCCAATTTGCTAAAAAAAGAGGTAGAATTATCATTGCATGGGAAACCACTACCGATAGTTGTGTGGGCGTTAAGAAGCAACTAGCTGAAATCCATGAGGAATTACTGGAGGCAGCCAAAGACGGCAGCCATTTGATTCTAATCGGGTTTACTAAGGGCATCCCAACTGTTTCTGCAGATTACTAGGGGGAAACAGTTTTACAAAGGAATAAAGAAATTACTAGGGGGAAACCTATTGTTCCATGAAGTGCTGCTATGGGCAGTCACTAAGAAACCGTTGAAGGCAGACAGGAGGATTACTAGGGGCTGCCATATTCAGTTTATAACCTCCAGAACTAGGTCGAGATTATATTCTTGATTCATTTCTAGTCCCAGATGATTTCAACCCCACCAGCTCTGCACCAGTTCCTCATGCCGGCAAACCTAGGCTCAATGGGTCGTGTCCTTAGGAAAGAGAGTATTTTAGAAGCTGAGAAGAACACGGAGGTTTGATTGAGTTTTGAGTTTTGGTTTTACAGGGAAGAATGTCAGTTGTTGCCATTGATTTGAGCAGTGAAAGGAGGAGTAGACTGAAGGTATTTGAGAACTTACAAGAGATTTAGAAAAATGGGTGTGTGTGATTCAACCTTACACAGGGAAGGAGTTGATGTGATCTCCAATATGCAGCCAATATCAAGCCATTATCAGTTTACTAGACACACAGAAAGTGTTCGACAGAAAAACTGAACCAGCTTAGTGCCACTAGCTTCGCATGTCTGCCACTTACTGGTGATAGTTGATGCTGTCGATGGGAGAAGCTCGATGGATGAAGAGAAGATGGGTTTATGCTGTAGCCTGTAGTTTTATTATGTTCATCATTGGCAGATGGATGAAGGAGAATTTCGAAGGGGAAGAAGCAAGAGGTGACTGCTGTCCTTGGCAGTGACAAGCGTGCTGGGTTAGAAGAAGATCAGAAAGGTGGCGTTCTCAGCTGTGGTTCATGGCAGTGAGTGCCGGAAACGATGGTGGTTGGCTGCAGAGGACTGAGAAGTATGGATAGTCTGAGCTCGAGTTTACAAAGCAAAGCAGGGACTGCTGCTGATCAGCTGATCTTGCTGTTATATCGGGATTAGGAAGATGGAGTTGTGGACAGAGAGGATTGGCCGGAGAATTAGAAGGCAGTGGTGCTGTTGATGGTTGATGAAAGCTCGAGCAAAGGAATCAGTTGAGACTCACTGGAGCTGGCAGCGATGATGCTCTAAGTATTAATGATGAACGGTGATGGCAGGGATATTATCAGTGATCGTTACTAACCGGACAATGGCTGCGATGATGGCAGTGAGATGACGAGAGTGGAGGTTGCTGATTTTCTTTAGGATGACCACGATGGAGATAACAGGGTATGATGGTGAATGGCTATGAATGGCTGAGATGAGAAGTAAGAAGGAGATCCGGAAGAAATATGTCTTCTCGACTTTCAGTAAACGTGATAGGTTACACTGTCAGTTCCACATGACTAACAGCTAGGCTATAAAATGGGCTGGATCTAATGCGAGCCCAATAGGCTATTTAGCCAACATATTTTACACGAACATAATTAAGGGTGCGGCTATTTCAGGCTTGGCCGTGACTTTGGCAAACTACTTTGCACGGGGTGTTATGCACGGGACACAATTTTTAAGGAGGTGCACTTTCCTATCTTAGCTAGGTTTCCTAGTTTCTTCAAGAAGAAGCTACAAAACTCTATATATAGGGAAGCTTAGATACAATTTGGGATATCTTCTTTTCACCGTTTTTCTCCCCCTTAGGGGGGGAGAACTATCTCTTTTCTATATTCTTTAGACTGTTAAGGATGAATTCAAAGTTCTAATTGTGAAGCTCAATTATTTACAAGTTTATTTCAAGTTTAAAGTTAATCATTGTGGATTGTTTTTACTATATCAAAGGTTTATGATTGATTCTTAGATTGGTTTGGGTGCGCAACTAGATTAGTCTATTAATCATTCTAATGCTAGTAGAGAATTGAGCGATCCGTAATTGTCGTTTATTTCCTACTCAAGTAGAGATCGCGAGACCTTGTGGAGGGATTCTGTTGAGCAATTGCGAGTAAAGACAACACCAGTAAGTGGACCGAGCGTACCAAGTTTAACTGCTGGGATCAACCTAAATTCACAAACCCTAAAGCATTCGATTGAGTTACACCTTGTAAGCGTACCTCAGGGCAGCTCAGTTGGATAGACTCTGGTAGTCGAGCGCTTCCGTATACAGTGACAACAAAAATTTTGGGGATAGGTAAGCGTACCTGCTATTCTACGGTTGGTGACAATCGATTATAACAAGAGATAAACGGGTACACTGTTGAGTTAACGGTTAGTAACGGCGAAGGATTTCTTGATCGTCATCCTCTTTATCTTATTATCCTTTTTATCCTTCTTTTATATTCTCTCTAATTTAGATAACATATCAATTGCATTACTCCTCATGGGAACGATCCTTACTACCGCTTTATTACTTGTTAATTAGTGGGAAACATCTTATTATTTTGTTGAGTAAACGACGCTCATCATTAGTAAGCTATCTCACCCCTAAGATCAGCCTCCTCAGCCTCCTGGAAATGACCCTTCCCTTTCTTCCAATTATACCTGGCCTCCATCTTCTGCACATAACCAAAGTCAAAACCTGGCGGCATTTTACTATACAGAATAACAGCACCAATAGGAATTCCATGCTGAAGCTTTCTCAGAATCTCTACTCTGGCCACTGCATCAATTTTTGTTTTTTCCCCTGGCCTCATGTTGCAAAAGGCAAGATGAGCTTCTTGTTCTGCATGGAGAAACTGATCAGTACCATAAAGATAGCAGAAGTAGTACTGAATCCTATGAAGGTGGTCGCCCCTCCACCGCATCACCCTTGTGATAGAAACAACAGCATTACTAGGAAACTGAAGGTGATCACAAGCCATTTTTAGAGCTTAGTTAAACCGTGACTGTAACAAATTTTAGGTAAGGCCTTTAAACAGAAGGAAGAACTGCTTTTTTAATGCTTTTTGACTTGAACATTGGAGTAGTCTCTCACACTTCCATAGCCTTCCTTTAAGTAGTGCAATCTTTAATATTCTCTTTTAAAAGATTTCGCTGGTTAATCTCTTTCTCAATCTCTTCGTTATCTGGGAAAATGTCGGCAACACGCTATAAATTTCTTTAATTTATCGAGGATATCATCCTCTACACGAATTCACTTAAACTTGCCTCTTATTTTAATTCATTAGGAGCACCTAGAGGAATAGAGGCATAGTATGCCCAAGTTTGCATTGAGTTTCAAAAAGTTTAGTACGCCTTTTATCTCTCTCATTCAACCAAAGAGACTGAATGACACCCTCATTAGTCATTGTCTAAAATAGCAATTACAGAACCTATTAATCTAGAAAACCTTTAATTAATTACAAATATCACCTACCTATACAAGTCTACATGTCTCTTACCCCTTGTATAAAGATAACTCCCCAACAGTTAATTGCTAGCACAATAGGCACCTACAATGTAAAATAAAAAGTTTAAGGATTAAATTCTCATGATCTCAATTAAGTTTATCTCTTTTAACTGGAAAGCAAATCAGATTTTAGGAGACATAATTTCTTCACAGAAGCATTTATTTAACAATAAGGATTCTACTATTTATCTTTCTTTTGGTAGCTCTCACCAACTCCAACCTTTGAGAATCCTTCATTAGCCTCTATAGTCCTTCCAATACTCATTTCAGTTGAAACATAAACACAAATAGAACCATAATAATTCAAAATCCAAGAACTGCATGCTTGGAATTATAACATTAAGATGATATGCATCAGAACAAGCTTTCACTATATAGCCTCTCTAGCTTTTCTCACTAGCTCCTCCCTTGACCATGCTTTTATAGGTACATCTTCCTTACATACATCCTTAAATTATAATAATTTTCAACAACACAACCTCATATCCGTTGGTTTCTGTTCCTAGGATAATGTTCACCTAGTATTCTAATATCATCCCACAATTTCTAGTCAAAGAACACTCAAGGCCATATCTCTATCAATCACAATTCGTACAAGATCGCTGTAGCATGCTGGTTGGACACGAAATAAGATATCTTTTTTCTTGTTTTACTAATCAGTCACTGGTAGTGTAATGTAAAACTCTTCACTACAACATCCTTTATATATTAAAACCTTCTAAATTTGAGCCATCACACATCCTTCTTCATCAACTTCTTCTCTTTCTTAATGGGAGAACAACTAAATCTCTACAAACACCTTAGCGGGCTCTCATTAGCACAAAGATTCGCAAACCATAGTAATGTTGGTCTCTTACCTACTCCACCTTCCTTCATCAGAGACTATGGCATCAAATCTTTCAGTATATTAGCTAGGGTATTTTCCACTTCTATTCTTAAGCAATGGGAGGTAAGAGGAGCATTAAATAACTTCTGGGGTGCGCAACTAGGGTTTCAAATACGCGAAGTGGATCCTAACCTCTTCATCATCACCTTTAGAACTGAAGATGATTTCATATGGATCTCAACAAATGGTCTGTGATACCCTTTTGGTAATGTTCTTGCAGCAACTACTGCTTATCAAGGAATGAGTATATCAACTGATAAAGTCAAAGAAATTCCATTGTGGGCTACCATCTTAAATGCTAAATCAGAACACAGAAATAATCATGAAATACTGGGGTTAATAGCTAGTAAGGTTGGACAAGTCTCAAGAGTCCTTAAAGGAACTGAAACTCCTGACTGTCATCCTAGAGTTTTGGTCTGGGTAAACATAGAAAAACCACGTATTGATCATCTCTTAGTTAAAGTAGGAAGATACCCTGTTACTTCCATCTATTTCAACTACATGAACCTTCCCTCTAAGTTTTTCTCTCACTGTCTACGTCTTGGTCATAAAGTAGAAAATTGTGCGATTCTCAAAGGAAGACCTTAAGAAGGCATCTATGATATCTCTGTTAACTCACCATTTCCAAGTGACGACATGAATTGATTCAGATTTGGAACCCAAAGGATAACTTCGACCATCATGGAAATACTATTCCTGTTGAAACTTATCTCTCATACCCAGGCGTAAGAGAAACTTTTTCTGATATTTTTAGGACGTATGTAGAAGAAGAACCAGCTTTTCAAGAAAACCAGCAAACATATGAAGTGTTAGGACCATTCGTTATAGAGGAGGACATGCCGCAAGCTTCGACTTTGGTTTTAGGAAAAAGGGCTATCCCCTTCGATTCACCAGAAGATTTCATTCCACTGCCGGAGTCTGAGGAGGAATCGTTTCGCTCAGCCAACTCAGAAACTTTTAGAGTTATTGCTGAGTCACAGTTAACAGAATCGGTGCTACAAAACGGGTCCGGATCAGTCCAAGATATCTCTGATCAGGCTCCACCGAGTAAACCATATCACTCTGTCCCAGTGGTGAGAAGGTTTTCTTTCTCCTCATTTGAAAATGCTAGGGATTCTTTTTAATCCCCAATTTCACCAAACTTCTCATCCAGCAATAAACCAGAAACTGCCTCCAATTCAAATAAAGGAAAACAAATTTCTATTGCATCTAACTTCCAAACTCCTTTAACTCAACATAAATCGTCTTTCAAAATCTTTGTTTCAGATTTCTTATGATCCTCTTCGTCGGAAAATCCATTCTAAAATTCACCATTTCACGAGGAGACTTTACAAATTGATCAATACGGATCTAATATTATTGATAACAAAGCTCAATCATTTGCCAGCTTGCTGATTCCATTCCCATGACTGACCCCCTTGAAGCAACAGGAGGAGACACAGGTATTCCCCTTATTTCAAATTTTGATTAATTCACTTATCTTTTTGTCTCAATTCATTCAGTTAGCCTTATTTACTCATTCTACATCTTTTAGAATATACAAATTCATTTACTTTTCCCTTCATAAAAATTATTTGGATCATCTGCTTGTTTTTTTTCTTCTATCCTGTCCTTTGATCCTTAGATCTAGTCATTCACAAAATGAAAATACTAGCATGGAATGTACAAGGATGAAGGAACCCTCTGACACAAAATCACCTGGAAAACCTAATTAGCTCAGAAAAACCTGAAATACTTTTCTTGTCAGAAACTAAGAATCAAAGACAATTTGTTAAAACTCTAGTATCATCCTTCCCTAATTAACACATAGTAGATCCCATAGGTACAGCAGGGGGGTTGGTGTATAGCCTGGATAGATGGTTTTCATTTTGAAGTGGTACAATGGAACACAAACATGCTTAACATTATTGTTAACACTGCCTTTGATACTAAACAATGGGCATTAACATGTTTTTATGGGAGTCCCTACCCTTCTAATAGAAATGTAGCTTGGGACTTTCTAGAAGAAATTAGTGTACAAATAAACATGAGGAAAATGCCATGGATAGTTTTAGGAGATTTTAATATGATTTTTAGTCAATCTGAAAAATTAGGAGGTTTGCCATTCAATAAATCTAACTGTGATTATTACTATAACATTCTAGAAAGAGCTGGCCTTTATGACTTAGATTTTACTGGTTCAGACTATACTTGGGATAACCATAGAGAAGGAAACCAAAACATACAGGAAAGATTAGATAGAGCAGTGATTAATGAAGATTGGCACTCACAATTCCCTAATGCTACCTTGACACACCTTGTAGCCATAGGTTCTGATCACTGCCCTATTATGTTACATACTGATAACACATTAACTAAACTAGAGTGGGTTTTCAAATTTTATGACACATGGTTAAAGGAAAACTCTTGCATTCAAGTTATTCAAGAAACTTGGAAAGATCATCATACAGAAGATGTATCCCAAAGCCTTGTTACAAATTTAAAAAACTTAGGAACTAACCTTTTAGATTGGAAAAAGAATATCTTTGGACTACCTTCAAAGAAAATCAAAAATCTACTTAGAGATATTAAAAGACTGAGAACAAGTATATATACTCAACATCAACAGAAAAAAATAAAAGAAAAATTGATAGAATTTGAACTTCTTTATGATACCCAAGAAGCCATAGCAAAACAACAATCTAGGGATAACATTATTGCTTTAGGAGAGAGGAACACTAAGTATTTCCACACTATTACCTTGAGAAGAAGGAAATGGAATAACATAGAAAGTCTTCTTAATACTCAGAATGTAGTTACAAGGAATAGAGTAGATATCAGTGCAATTCTCACATATTATTTTCAAAACCTTTTCAAGGAAACATCCTTAAATAATCATTCAGATGACCAACTTTTTAAGGATATTCTACCAGTTCTGTCCTTTCAGGACAACTCAAGTATTTTGACACCACCTACTATGGAGGAAATACTCTTGGTTCTAAAAAACAAGAAACCTAACAAAGCTCCAAGACCTGATGGATTTCCATTAAGCTTCTTCCTTCACAACTGAGATATTGTAAGAACTCAGGTAACTACAACAATACAAGACTTCTTCTTAAATAAGAAAATGCATCCAGAACTCAATAGGACTCATCTTTTCCTAATTCCCAAAGTAAAGCAACCCAAAAATCACAGTCAATTCAGGCCAATAGGACTATGCAACACTATTTATAAGTAATTGCCAAAATTATAGCTAATATAATTAAACCCTTTTTGGAGAATATAATATCTCATTTTCAATCAGCTTTTCTCTCTTCCAGACAAATATCTGATAATATTATAGTAGCCCACGAAATTATTCATTCTTTTAAAAACAATAAGGCAGGAATAGGTGGACTAGGGTTGAAAATTGACATGTCTAAATCCTTTGATAGGGTCAATTGGAAATTCCTTATTTCAGCCTTAACCTCCTTTGTCTTCAGTAAAGATGTTTGCCTGCTAATATAGCAATGTATCTCTACAACCACTATGTCTGTCCTCTTAAATGGATCTCCTAGCGAGGCTTTTAACCCCACTAGAGGCCTTCATCAAGGAGTGATAGACGTATTTATGTGTCTATTTTCATCTCTATTGTGTATATTGTTAGTACCCATTTTTGTACTTATTTTGGTATTTTATCTCTTTGTAGGTGTTTTTGGAGAAATAAGCTTTTGCGGCGAAATTGGCTCGAAAAGTTGATAAATGCAACCCAAGGGACGAGTGTTATGCGGACTCCAGCAACGGATAAGGGTCGACTACTGGATCATTCACGTTCAAATTCTGTTTTTGGCGGGAAACCAAAACCAAAACAGAAAACATGTTTCTGGCAGTTTTCGTGGTAGTGATTTGGAGGAGTTTGAGGTCGACTAAACCTCTGATTTTCATAGGATAGACTCCTTATGGGTCTAGGAATCTAATATGGGTGTTTAAATCAATTAAACTGGGCTCAATCGACGGATTTTTATCTCAACAGCAAAATATGGAAAGTCACGTGTGTGACCTGTTTTAGGAAATTTTAGAGAGATTAAAGTGCTATAAACCTTCCCAAAGATTGGTATCTATCTAAGGAAGAGTTTAGAATCAAAAGGAAAGCTAAGAAACGCGTATAAATTCTAAAACAAGAAATTGCCGCAACTTTGCCGTGAAGAGAAAGGAAGAGATTTTGGAGAGATTTAATCGCTCTTTTTGATATAAATAGATTGGTTGGGTCATATAGAAGGGGTGTCGAAGAAAAAGATTTTATCGCTCTTTTTGAAACGCGTATAAATTCTTAGCGCCGCCGACGCGGACTTGTTTTTAGATTTGTTTTTAGGTTTTTAGGGGTTTTTTTTGTTTTGTTTTTATTATTTTTGTTCTTCTTTACGTGTTTGGTATTTTTCGATTCTTTTTCAGATTTGGAGCGGAGCTAAAAGGAAAGAAAAAAGTGTTATAAGAGGAAAGCATCGCCAAAGAAGGAAAGAAAAGAGGAGTCCAAAGGAGTGAAGAAGAAGATTTTTGTATATAGTTATTTTATTTTATTTTATTTAGATTTTATTACTTTTTTATTTTTAGAAATTGTAAATAGGGTTTTATTTTATTTTTGTAAATTTTTATTTTTGGATATTTTTGGATATTTTTTATTTTTTGGACATTATTATTTTTAAAACCCTAAGGAAGGGTTAAAGGTTAAATATAAACTGTTTGCAGGGAAGGACGACGGTTACGATACTGTCTCGGCCCCTCGAGTTCGCACACTGACATAGGAGTTGGTGGCCCGAGTCGACTTCAGCGGTTCTTCGCCCGTCTGGTACGGGAGGTAAACTTTTAAACACCCGCGAATCCCCTGTCAGCGGGTTTACTGTCTTCCTTAAGGTGCATATATGTTGAGGCTTTGAATACAGATTTTAATTTCCTAGTAAAGGGCAAGGCCAGGCTATACAAGATAAGGGTTCGGATTTCATCACCGTTCTCTTCTTGCCCGTCTTAGGAAAACGATACCTAACGCGAACCTAAGCATTAAAATATTGACTAGAACGAGACCGATAGGGTAACGAGCTTAATAGGAAAGTCGTTCAAAAGGATCGTATTGGGTATCTTGTTAGCCTAACTCAAAGTTCAGGAAGATTACTGTAAGTCGATTAAAGCCGCCTTGTAACCCAGGGAAGCGTTGCCAAAGAGGCGGGGGTATCAAAGATCCTCTGAGCTTCCCCTACTTCTCTTCGACTTACTTTATTCGGATTGTTCTGGAGAGGTTTGCTAAAACTATACCTAGTTGCCTCTTGGAAGGATAGAAGCTGGTCTAGAAACAATCTAAGGGAGCCATCATGCTTGTTGTTTGCTAGATTTTATAGGTTTGATTTGATCGAGTCAGCCTTGTTTGTGATTGTGTAGAATTCCCTTGCAATTAAGAATGTCGAACTGGTATGATAGAAGCCAATATAATGAGTATCGACCTGAATTTGAATATGGACATCATCATTTTTATGACCATGGTGGGAATAGTAGTTGGGAACGCCAACCTTTTCAAGGTTATGGTTCATACCATGGTGAGCCCAATTACTATCCACACACACACCGGTCATACGAGCAAGAAAATAAGGATTATTATGGTGCTAGTACCTCGTCTTTGGACAATATAATCAAACTGTTGAAAACTAGTCCTTATTATGATCCATCTGTTCCTATTTATGATCCTTCCGTATCTTTAGAAGAGTCTCTTAAGCAGTTAACTGAGCAAACAAATAGGTTTATGTCGAAAATGAATAGACGAACTGCACCATTGAGAAAACTTTCTATAGAGGAATCCCTCAAGCTGATGGCTGAGACGAACGAAAGACTTGCTCGAAATAATCTTAATTTCCAATACAGTGTTTCCAATAATACCCTTGAAAATAATGATAGTTATTTGCATAATCAAGATGACGAGGTTAGAATTGGTAACACTACATGTTTAGATAAGGTTCAACCATTTCCATGCTATTATAATGACGATTATGATGAGGATAGTGTTGCTGAAGAATTAGAAATATGTAGGCATAGTGATCAGGAATTTGTTACTCCAATTGAGCTTTATAATGATAATGTTATTTCTAGTTCAAATCCAAATAATTTTAATAATTATTCACCTATTCAAAAGGACGAGGATTTGTCTAGAGATATCCCCGTTTTAGACGATGTAGTATTTCCTTTTGATTACGAAGCCAATAATGGTTTAGAGGAACGAGTTTATTCTGAAAATACTGTTTTATTGTCTAGTGATTTAGAAACAATAGTCTTAGACAAAGAAAATGAACTCGTAAAGATGAGTGAGGATGAACTTGACTTAGAAGAATCAATTGCCTATTTTCAGGAATCTGATGACCTAGAAATTAGGGAGATTGTGACTAGTCTAACTAGAGACACTGAAAACTCTAAGTTTGGGGGTGATTATCATTCTCCATGTGCTTTAACTCTTAGAAAGGTCCCTCACTTGGGACTTGACATATGTGCCTCAACAGTTTTAACAGATTATCTTCATACACGTTTCCCTGAATCTAGTGATGTCCATAAGGAAGTTCAGTTGTTAGAAACCCATCCTATGGTTGATGTGGTTTACCCAGGCTATGATACCCCGGTCGACTTTGTTTTCCCACCAAATATTTTTCTTCCAAATGTGGGAACATATAGATTTCAAATGTGTCACATATTAGGTTCTGAGACTAAGCCTAAGTACTTTAGGTTAATAAAATCGACACATTTGCTTAAGAATGACCACTACTCTCACTGTGGTCAATTATGTAAGTCAAACCTGATTGACTTAGAGGATCCTCAATTATTTAGGTTATTATTATGTGCTTCTAAGTTCTTATTTGAGTTTCTACAGACTCTAGGACCTAATAATTTGGATCTCACTTATGAGGAAATGCATCCAATGAAAATATTTTATTTAGACCCTTTCATAGATCCTGAACCTGAACCACAATTAGATATAGATATTCTAATCAGGAAACTAGATAAGGGAATGCTATTCTTGTTCACTTTCTTGGTTTATTGCAATTTCCTTTGGTCAGCTCTATTTTTTTAAGACCCACAGTTATTCCGACTGTTACTTTATGATTCGAGTGACTAATCCTTTCTTAGTCTGGCTGAAGACTTTAAACTTAGCACTTCTTGGGAGGTAACCCATGGTTCATGCAACACGGTAATATCTTTCCTTAACTCTTTTTCTTCAAATGGTAACAGTTTCTCCTTGTTCATGCTTTTAATTTTATCTTTAGAACATTGAGGACAATGTTAGGTTTAAGTTTGGGGGTATTGGAAAAACTTTTTAGTTGCATTATAAACTCCAGAGCCTAGAAATTTATGCCTATTAAGGATAGCATGAACCAATCTAAGTGGATGGAAGCATCTTGATTGTAGGAGTTGAGGAACCAATCTGAGTAAATGGAAACATCTAAAGAGTCTATTCATAAAAGCACAGAGCTCAGGTGTTAGAAATAACATGATAGTTTCACCGTATCTCGGAATCATCTTATTACTTCTGTTTTTGTTTTTGCAAATTTTTATGTTGATGTCTGCTGGGTTGAAATAGAGTGATTGAGTTACTAAAAAAAAAAAA
>JAJJMB010000989.1:1355430-1449065 GCA_023531105.1 Papaver atlanticum | reverse complement strand
AAGATTGGTATCTATCTAAGGAAGAGTTTAGAATCAAAAGGAAAGCTCAGAAACGCGTATAAATTCTAAAACAAGAAATTGCCGTAACTTTGCCGTGAAGAGAAAGGAAGAGATTTTTGAAGATTTTGGAGAGATTTAATCGCTCTTTTTGATATAAATAGATTGGTTGGGTCATATAGAAGGGGTGTCGAAAGTTAGGGAAAGTTTAGAACACGACAAAGCCGAGAAATCAAAGGTGCAGGAAACTGGGTTCTGCTGCTGCTGCTGCTGAAGAACACGAAGAACATTGACCCACACCGAACAGTCGCAAAGAAGTATCGTTCTTCAACAGCATACCACAGTTATCGTTTATAAACAGCACCTGATTGTAACGGTGACTTCTGTAATGACCACTAAGTGTTGCAGATTCGCTGTATTATTATTTCTCTTCAATAAAAACACCTTTTGAGCCATGTTTCTATCTAATGGGCGTGTTTTTGATATGATGAGCTAAACCCCAACACTGGGATGACGGAGGAAGCCCTATTTCACGCATGTGGTAATTCTAATAATTCTTTTATGACTATTTGCATTGATTCTTAATTGATTTATGATTTTTATTGAATGGGTGTGATATTGTTTGATGATGTATGCTTGGTCAATGTATTTTTGATACATCATGCTTTTGATTTACAGTCATTGCTTTTCAAAAATCTACTTTTGGCAAAGAATAAGAGTCCATATTTTTAATATTTGAGCTATAATTGATTGGAATTATTATTTGAATCACATGAATGGAATTTGGTGGAATCCTGAGTCTTAGTGCTTTTTTATAATCTTGACCAAAACATTATTTTGATTTTTCTAGTTTTCTAAATTAAGTCTAAAAATTATTCTTCACAAGTCCGAGTTGAACGAATCTTATTACCACTTTTTCTACAACACTTTAAAATTATATCAAGGAGACCCTCTATCCCCATACCTATTCATCATATGTATGGAAATCTTTTCTAGACTTCTTCTTCAACAAGAGAACAAGAAAATCTTGCATGGAGTCAAAATAACACCAAAGAGTGAACCAATTTCGCACCTCTTTTTTGCAGATGATTGCCTTCTTTTTGTGAAGGCTAATCTTGTAGAATGCAAAAATTTACTAGACACCATAACAACTTTTAGTAGAGCTTCTGGTCAACTTATAAACTTCGAAAAATCAGGAGTCTTCTTTGGTAGAAAAGTAGCACCAAAACACCATAGAATGATGTCCAAACTTCTAAAGATAAAACATATAAGTCTCAAAGACCCATACCTAGAAGCTCCTTTATTAATGGAGAGATCCAAAATAAAACTTTTGCTCCTATTCTAGAAAGAATGGAACAGAAATCAAAAGGATGGAAAGGATTGGTGCTTTCACAACCCAGTAGATCAGTTCTAAATAGAGCAGTTCTAAGTAGTATACGAACCTATCAAATGAGCTGCTTTATCCTTCCAAAAAAGATTACAAATAAAATAAACGCAATACAAAGAGATTTCCGGTGGGGAAAGGAAATGGGAAGAAAAGGTTTCTACCCCAAGGCCTGGCCAAGTCTATGCAAACCCATTCAACAAGGAGGGATAGGCTTACAGGATGTACGTAAATTCAATCTTGCAATGCATGCTAAACTGGCTTGTAGGTTAGTTAAAGGACCGGATGCGCTATGGTCTAAAACTATGGGATCTAGATACTTTAGAAACACTCACCCCCTTAGAGATAAAGCTAAAACAAGAGGCTCTTGGACTTGGAACTGTATAAGTCAAGGTCTAGAACTAATCTTTAAATACAGTTTTTGGGAAGTTGGTAATGGTAACGAGATTAATGTTTGGACATATAAATGGATACCTGGTTTAACGGCAACCCTAGAAACTTTTCGCAATACACAAAACAACCATATCACTTTAGTCTCAGATCTGATCGATCAGGAAACTAGCTCATGGAATATTGACATACTAACTTCTAGCTTCCCTGAAGATATAGTTTCTAAGATTATGAACATCCACCTCTTTAAGGATAAAAATCATATGCTTAAGAAAGACTAATTGAGATGGACCTTAACCAAATCAGGTGACTACACAGTAAAATCTTTGTATGACAAATTGAATGAAACTGGTACGGATGTAGTCAGTTTAAATCTTCCTGAATCTTTCTGGATAGCTTTGTGGAAACTAGATACATCTCAGAGGATCAAACTTTTAATATGGAAATGTCTTCAAAATGCCTTATCAACTATTTCTAAATTGTTTGGAAAAGTACCAGATGTTAACCCTTACTGTACAATGTGTGGAACTGAAGCAGAAACCACAGAACGCCTGTTATTACATTGCCCCTATGCCAAGGAAGTTTGGAACTCAAATCCAAATCCTATCTCACATAATATAGATAGCTCAATAACCTTCTTAGAACTTTGTAGGAATTGGATCACCAAACCAGAATAAGATTTCCCTTTAGAAGTAATGCTCACCAAAATGTGGTTCATTTGGAAGAAAAGATGTAATAAGGTTTTTGAAAACAAAACTACTACAGCTAGGAATTTAGCAATGGAAATTCAAGGTTATATAGCTTTCTGGGCTAAGGGAAGTAGTTCTCAGAAACAACGTAAAAAACAGAAGCAGAAAAGGAAAACTCCTTCTTGGCTGGCCCCTCTTAAGAACACCCTTAAGATTAATGTAGATGCGGCCTGGATTTCTGACAGTTTACCCTCAAGTTATGCCATAATCTTGAGAGATGATGCAGGTAACTCGGGAGGAGGGGGAGCAGGACAAGCAACAACCCCAAACCCACAAGAAGTGGAGGCTTTAGGCGTGTTGCAGACAACTATTTGGGCGCAGGAGAAAGGCCTGGAGACTTTTAGCATCGAAGGAGACTGTGAAAGCATCTTCAATTATTTACAAGGAAAGACTTCTGACATTTCTTAGCGTTCAAAAGCTTACCTAGACGAAGCAAACAGATTAACTAAATTATGCAACAATTTTTTGGGTTTTTATTTTGTCCCGAGGTCATGAAATATGATAGCAGACATTCTAACAAAATTTGCAAGACCTTTACTTTCACATGTATGTTGGGATACTATCCCCCTCTTGTATTCATCATCAACTTTCAGTAGATAAATCTAATATCCAATATTCCTCCTGTGGATCAATATTAGATGGCTCTACTCCCTCTGTAACTCATGCCTCCATGAGGCCTTAGTCTTTTTATGAAATGCCTTATTCACACACACACACACACACACACACACACAAAAAAAAAAAAAAACCATGGACACCAAATCCAATCTTTTGATGTTAATTGATCACTTAGATTTTACAAAAAAAAATGACCATATAAAGGTCCTCTCTCGCTTCGCTCGGTCGGCCCAAAAATAGTTAAGCTATTTTCTACGTATACACTATTATGGTGGTCTTATCTCCTCTTCAAGGGTTTATCTTCGCTTTAGTGACGGTTCTTGGTTATTGAGTTACGTTTTAACATTAAATAGTGACGTAATCTTCATCTTTGTTGTCTCCTGTGCTAGAATCTTCATCATAACTTATCCGTGGCAACAGAGTTTTCATAGGTGATTTTTTTGACGACGGAAACTTCATCACTAGTTATAAGAGATTTGAGCAAATCATTCCTATTTCGGGAGCACATCTTTTTAAAAAAGAAAAACAAACTATATAGTTGGAATTTAATTATGAGAAAAACCATTTTTTCTCCAATTTGATTGGATTTTATTCATTATATTTTATGGTATGTTATTGTTTCTTCGTGTTCTCCTATTTTCGATTGTAAGCTCATCATAACCTCGAATTTCTATCAGCGAAAATGCTCTTTTTCTAAATTTAAGAAAAAAAAAGAGAGAAAAAAAAGTTGAAAAAGCCAAAACATCATCAGTTGGTTAACGAATAGCAGTGAAAGTTTTATTCAAGGAGCATATACCGTCCAACGGAAAAGTGCACGAAAAGAGTTATTTTTGGTTTTTCAATTTGACATATTTTTAGGTTAAAATAAAAAAGTGATAGTACCATTTTTCTGCAAACTGGATAATATTATTTTTAATTTTTTTTGTACAAAATCAGGGTAAAGTGTAGTTTTTGTTATTTGAAGTAGGGCAGCGCCATCCCAGTTTATTCAAGGGTTTTTTTTTCATATCTTGCTGTGTCGCAGTCTGAGATCGAGCAAACTGTGTTATCTGGAAGACAGACATGGCGCGAGGTATGAATCCATTAAACACCCCTCGAGTCAGTTTCGTCAGGTCATGTGCACCCATACTGTCATTTCCAAGATGAATTGCAGCATAAAGTGAGAAAATTCACTTGACACTCTAGAAATATGTGCGTCAATTCCATGCTATAACGTCACAGGTTGTACTCGAGTATGAGAGCCGATTAAGGAAATTAGAGAGGATGTTGGCTACCCAACCAAGGTTGTATTATAAATAATTTCATACAATGGGATGAAGAGCATTTCTTTAAAGCTCGTCCAACCGAGATTCGCTAGTTAAGCTATACAAATTAACATGACATTAACTGCGAAAGCCGATATAAATTAAAAAATATATATATAAAAAAGAAGATAAACGATATTCCCTCAGCTTTCTCAGATTGCACATGTTGCCTTCTTAGCACCCTCCGGATTACAAGACTTGACTCAAGGCTTCTACGTGCTTCCTGAATCTTCTTCTAATATATGAAGTAGAGATGAGAAATCTGTTACGGTTCTTTAAATTTTAAGAGACAGTTCGCCCGTAGCAGACAGAAGCAAGATAGAGATTCTTCGCCCATTTCTCCTGCACGTATATTGGAAATTAGAGGTGTCAGCTCCGTCTCTTATCAATAAATAGGCGCTATTCAAATTATCTTTAGTGCTAGATTACTAAATTTCAGTTCACTTCAGTTCTGCCTAATTTTCTACATATTTTTTTCTTCTGAAATATATGGACTATTACTCTCTAACTGTAGAAATAAATTTCATCGGAGAAATGCTTCAAATGCTTTTGTTACAGAGAGAGAGAGAGAGAAGGGAAGATCAGTGAGTTCACCTTCACATGTGTACTCGGGAATGCAGATGTCCGTAAGGTTTCTTGAGTTTCATCACCAGGTTTCCTTTTGGGGACGCTTAAAATAAGAGCAGTTTGATCCCAAGTAGCAGCCGTAGCTGTTATTCTGTAACCACCATCCCAACGTCGGTGGATGCCCTCACTTGGATAGAGAAAATCTAACTCGACGACCTGTAAAGATTGAGATACATATATAATACATGCTTTGAGAAGAAAATAAACTGGTCTGCATCTTGGATGAAATGAGAAATGGAGCTCAACCTGATCACTGAATCCAGCATTGCGAGACATAACAACACCCCATCGGCTTCCGGCAGTTGCCATTGACGTTACATGGAATCCTTCTCTCCACTTCTTGTTGATCCACTTGAAAGGAAAGGAGTCGCTGACCTTGTAAGATTGCTGGGTGTATTGGGTTCCTGAAACAATACAAGCGCATTTTGTCAATGACAAATTCACTTACGAAGTCCACAATAGGACGATAAACAAATATTTTTTAAGCAAAAAAAACACACTTCGTCAACATTTGAGGTTAATTTATGTCATGCGGAAACGTGAGCGAGAAAAAATCAAAGATCTTTGGTGACAGACCTAATACTTAACAAACTAGTAGCCAAGACAATGGTTATCCTGGTCCTACGTGTAACTATACCAGCGACCTATTTAAAAGGAAATTGTTGCACACCACAGGTCAATCACTCGTTTCCCATTATCAAAAAGACAAACCAGTCCAACGAACCATGTAAACCATCAGTATGTTTATTCCATTCCAACGAGAAGGTAGAAAATTTTCCTCGCAGAATATGCTTATTGCAATGTCTTTTACTAGAAGATTCCAACTCGTCCATCACCCAAGAAGTTCAACATGTGAAACTAAATTGAAAGACCAGAACTTAAAACATAAATTCTGTAATCTTCCATTTCACAACTGTGGCATTCAACGATATCCATTTCATTTCTTTCGCACATGTTTAATGATTCTTCCATAAAAAAAAAAAACATTTTAGCATATCCTGTTCATTCATCCACAGACTAGTAAGCAACGAATCGAAGGAGACTAACCTTTAGACATCACCACAAGGGAACTTCCATTGTTAGCACCAGCAATTGAACTAATGTAATAGTTCTTTTCCCATTGCTCCATAATCCACTCCTGAGATATTCGAAACAAAATGGTGTTAAATGTATTGATCCCCTTAAGGTGACCTCCACCAAAGAAATAAGATCTCACAACATGAATTCTCACCTTGTGGAGGAAGAAAGGTGACAATTCATAGACTTGAGCTGTGAAAGAAGTTCCAGCATCCATAATAAGTGCCCAAAGATTAGAACAAGAAGCCACACAGCTTATAAGCAAACCATCCTCATTTCCTCTTTCTACGTGTTGTGCCAACCGTCCGTCAGCCACGTTGTAATGATACCTATAATTTTTGAAAGATAAATGGGTCAAAAAATATGAAGTCTTCTTTTTCTATCAGTAGCAACTCACCGTAGCAATTTGCATAGTTGATTGATGCTTGACATTATCATGTAATTTTCATAAAGCAAACACCTTTTCCAGTTTGTAATACGGAACAGTGGCAAAAACCTAACAATAAACACTATAAGTTCACAAAGGTCAAATGAAAAGAAAGCATTCGAACACATGACTTTTATCTGGCCATTAATAAAATATATATTTGAATCAAGATATACTACCATATCAATTTATGTCCTGCCTAAAACCAATCCCAACGGGTAAAGACTATCATTGCTCAAAATTTTTAGATATTTAAGGCTACTTCTTTAAGCACCTTCTCCTTCTTATTAATGGGCAATATATATTTCAATGGAAAAATAACACAACTCCAATGGGTAGAAATTGTAAAAATGTGACGAAAGGAATGGAATAAAAATTTGACGATAACAAAAACAATTCACAGTCCACATGGAAGTATCAATGGTGAGGCTGATGTTAACAGATTTAATTATTTAAAAACTCAGAATTAAAAATAATGGTTGTAGGCAATTAAGTAGATCAGTAGTAGGTCTTTAGTTGTTTTGTTTACCCCCAAGTCATTTTACTTCGACTGAAGTCATCTTTCCCCAAAGCAAAATTAGCTTTCCCTTTATTTAGTTATCTATACCAAACACTAAGCCACTTCATTTGGGACCTTAAACTTATGCATACCTCTGTTTCATTGGCATCCTGGCATTGTAAATAGAAACCCATTGGGTTGCGGGAACTCCGAGGCGGACTTTCTTTTTTGGTTGCCCATCATCTTCTTCTTCAATAGTTAACCTACCTCTCTTTTGTCCAACTTGATAGATAATCTGGTAAAATTCAACACCGAAAGACATAAGCTTCGCATGGAACCAGAAAAACAAAGATACTTTAGGTAGTAAAAGATGACCGTATGTTACCTTTTGAGCACCGTCAGTATTAATTGGTCTTATAGCCGGATTTGGTCCAATTAAACACTCAAACAATGATATCATTTTGGAGTAGTTAGGCTCTTCATCAAATTTCATGTTTACAACAATTTCGAGGAATTGCTTAAATGGCGTGGGGCAAAAGCAGCACAGCATTTCAGGAGATGTCATCATCTTTTTCTTGCAAACTAAAAATGACTTGTTGTCTCCCTGAAAACAAAAAAAGAAGAAGGTGAAGAACTGCAAAGTTGATTTTAGATCACTAATCAACAGGTCCTAATTAAAAACATTACCTGATAACCCTGCCAAGGCAATCTTCCTTTATGAAGAAAAATAAGTGTATACGCAAGAGATTCTAGATCATCCCTTCTACTTGCAGTTCTACCCAAGTGAGCATGAACACTAGCATACCGAACTGTTCCTCTGCATATATTCATGTGCGAAATTATATCAATGACGAAGTATGTAAACTAGGTAGTAAATCATTTTTGGTAAACAAGAATTCGTTAAGCAAAGCAAAACACAACAAGGAAGAAGAAGAATGGACTTCGTACACTATGAAGTACAGCGGAGGAAAAAAAAAAAAAAGGGGGAGCGAGAATAGGGCGAGCCGATTTACCGAAATACATCAGGACGTTGATCATATTCAACATGCTGGCCACTAGCACCATCTCTCCATTTTGTTGCTGCCACATTATTCAAAAAATAAGAGTGAGGAGAAAGGAAAATATAACATATGAAATAAGGGTTTAGTATGCTTCCCTTACCTAAACCAAGGTCGACAAGAAACAACTTCTTCTCTTGCGCTGTAGAAGGCTGACCTAGAAGAAAGTTCTCCGGTTTCACATCTCCATGGACATAGCTAACATTAATAAGGCACAGCTTATAAGAGTGAGAAACATCCAAACAAAAATCTTCAATAAAATAGATTACTTGGCAAATTAATGATTGAGATCTCTTACGTAGATTATGAAGAAACAAACCAAACATCAATACATTAAAAATTCATATAGGATAGTAAGTATATACCCCCTTGCATGCATCTTCTCTAGGATTGATATAGACTCAACAGCAATGCAAGCTACCATTTCTGAGGACATCCTGCAAATAAAACAAAGCACGCTAAACAACTAAAGAAACAGTATCCAAAATCCACCAATGACACAAATAAGGGTATTTCTATACAATCTAATACAGATAAATCCTAATAACTTAAGGATTGTAGTGCAGACCACGATCACAGCACTGTATCTACTAACTGTACAAAACAATGATCAAGATGACAGCAACAGTGCCCAAGAGAGGCAAAAACAAAACATAAAGAGTATGTATCGTAGGTTCACTTTGTTTGCCATGGCATTCTTTAGTTTCGTATTTGACAACAAACAAGTGCAAAAACAAATCAAGCAGGTAAATGCGCAATCATCAAAACTACCTTCCATTTAAAGAAGACCACTTTGAAGTACAAATCACATGCTCCACAAGCATCCAACTACCTCAAACAAATTCCATTTTTATTCAACAATCAAGGAAACAAAAAATTGCCTAGCTCTAAGCACACAAGCAAAAGTAAGAAAAGTACCAATAAATGACAAGGAATTTTTTTAAAACAATGCATTTAAACTTCCACGACAAGCTATGATGTTCCTCAAAGTTGCCCAATCCATATAAATGCAAAGCAACAGCGAAATCTGTATATATATAACAGTTGAAGATACTCACGCTTGCCCTGCAGTGTTCCACGCATCCCATAAGCTTGGCCCCAACATGTCCATAACCTACAAAATTAGAATTCAGTTTCACAGGATATAACCTTAGCAACTTTGCTATAATTATATAACTATTAAGCTAAGCATAAAGATAAGGATAGTTATCATACCATAACATAGTATTCACCTTGTTTCCCTTTGTAGTGCACCCTAGGAACTCCATGACTGCCACCAAGCGTGCTGTTCAAAAAAATATGTGAAGTAGAAGACAAGTAAATAAGTACGAACGCGGAGTACATTTAGGAGTAAGGAAAAACAGTAAGTGTCAGAGTATCCAGAATCCATAGGTTTTCAAACGTACTTGTACACTTGCCACTCATATGGAGGTCCATAATTACAGCCTTTGCTACTTTTGTGCTCAAATTTTAGAGCAACCTGCTTGAGAGAAAGCAAATAAGAACCACAAAATTGTATGCGATTAGCAAATTTCCGTATCAAGCATACTAAAGATGAAGAGAAAAGAATTAGTATTACCTCCGTGGCTCCGGGACCTGATATCCGGTCAGTACCACCTGAAACACGACGACCAACAAAAACCTGACCAAACCCACCTTTACCTAACTTCCTGTCAATCTTATAGATTGGCGATCCTCCTACCTGAACCTGAACAAGCAAATGAAGAGATGTTAACACACCACTGAAGTGCACCTCAACAATAAGATGCCATTGATGCCGTACAAAACGAACAATAGGTTAAGATGTGAATTTTCTTTAAGAAATTTAGTCCAAAACAAAAATGTGACCCAACAAGCAAAGATTCTTTCCCATATACAGAACAAAAAGAATCAGCAAGATTTGCACTGATAACGGCTCAACAAAAGGGGCTAGCAGATGAGGAGGGATAATAGAAAATGCATAATAGAAGTCCACAAGATCTAGAGTAAATTGGGTATATATATAGGAGGATAAAAATTAAAAAATAAACCTTTAGCGACTAATCTCAAGTTCTCCACTCGTTCTACACCTTTTCCCTAAACTGTTAAGTGTTAACAACATGGACATCTTCTTAAATACACCGAGATCCCGGTTCAACACTTCAAATATAACCAGTCTTGGTCTATTAATCTACACATTTCTCTACTTGGAATATCAAAATACACACACAATAGAAAAAATCCTAGTTCATTAATTTTCATCACGTCTAAGTGGCCAAACTATTTCATGACCTGTTCTCATAGAAAGCGGATAAAATGCTCCCTCTTATAAAGATAAGAGATACTGGGAAACTCTAGTTTCAGATTCACAACCCTAACAGTTTTTGTTAAAAAATGATAGCAAATGATACAAAAACTGGTTATTAAAGAATTACCCTTTCAGGGAAAGGAGCAGTATTGCCTTCTTCCTCCTGACCAGCTGCTACCACCTTATTGGCACTTAATCCACCACTATCATCTCCAGCTCCTCCTCCCACCATCATTTCTTTATTCTCACCTCTCTCCAGTTGAACTCCTTCACCTTGAATTAACTGATTATCAAAAAGCGGACGATTTGATTCACCACTTCTCTCTGAAATCACAATCACATCAACATCATCAACAACAACCACCTGGGTAGGATTACTGTTTTTAGCAGCAGCAGCGATACCTAATCTAGTCCTAGGTCTAGGTAAAGAAGGTTGGATTGTTGCAGTAACTTTCTTATTCTTTTTATTTACTGCTACTCTCTTCTTAACTTGGTTTGTGAGATTGGGGATTTCAGTTTTAGCATCACCAACAACAACAGCAGCAGCCTTTAATTTAGCGATTGTAGCCCTAGTCGTAACTTTACCAATATTTAGTAACGGATCTTTGAGATGTTGGTCCTTTTGATCTTCTTCTACAACCTGATGAGTATGACGGCGTCCTCCTCCTCGATTACTACGACGAACACCACTACGCAACTCTGGCATTCTTATCTTTCATGCCACCGCCCATATAACCCCAAGTTTCCTTTTTTCCAAATCTGATCATTCTATTTCTTAATCCCCACTTAAACAACAACAACAACTATCCAACCACCATCACTATTTTTCAATCTCAATCGATCACCAATCTTTTGATTTTCCTCGATCAAAGAAACCCTAACAAAAAAAACAAAAAAACAATAACTAAAGCACAGTTACAAAAGAGGGCGAGATAGAGATAAGAGAAAGAGATCGGAGATGAGATCCTTCTTTCTCTTCCTAAGAGTTCCTTTTTAGCTTGTTGTGTTTGTTTTTTGAGTTATAAGTTAGGAAGACTTGAGAGGTCACCGTGTTCAGACACCGACCCAGCATCATGTTCTGTATGTCTACTTTGCCAGCTTAAAGAAAGGGGGAAAAAAGGTAGGTTGAAGTTGGGAACATCGGATTGGGCATTCCAATCTTTGATATTTTGGCCAGGCATTATTAGGTGACCACCATGAGAAGTACCTACTGTCTTAGATGGTGGCACAATTAGACCATTGTGCAGCAGCCACTAAAACCTACAATGTTTGTGTCATTTATCCCTTTTTTTTTTCCAGGATCATCGGAATTTAACTCGAAAATTTATAATCTGCCATTACATAGAAAAGTAAAACAAAACCCGACTTACATGTATCTGAGTCAGAGATTGCAAATATGAAAACACAAATGGCCAGACACCTGACTCAACAGCAGAGTGAAGCTAAGCGATGAGTCAATTCAAGTACCAAGTCGACATAAACAAAACATAAATTATTTGAGTGAGTCTTATAGGTTGTACCACTGGCAGATAGAATAACGCTAATCTGATATAAGAAATAGTCCATAAAAAGATATGAAGTCGCTTGTTTTTAGATGCAAGGATATGCCTTAGGACATGTTCGGCAGGTCCATAGTTGACCGACCACTATGGACCGACGACAATTTGCTTTCCTTTTATTTCTTCCAATTTATTTAATTTATGGTTGGTTCATTATAAACTTATCATACTGAATTTTGTTTTGAGTCAAGATTTTTTTTTTATACGAAAACAAAGATAACTATCAAGGCAGTTACTCAATAACAGAGTTTTGTTATGCAGAGCTAAGCCTAGCCTCATGCAGAACCATAGAGTTTCCATGTATCGTATTCGAGTGACCATTGATGTTTACAGATTGTAGATTTTGAAATAAGTACATCAAGTTTGGACCCTTATAATTAAATTTTCCTAGGTTGTTGTGTTGGCAGCTAAAAATTGCCAAATTTATTGTCGTATTGATTCCGTTGAACCTTGACAAGATTACCTAGCACAAAAGCAATTTCTTCGAAATTTCCATCATTTGATGGAATCCTAGGTTGAATCTGTCTTGGACTTCCTTTCTGTAGACCTCATTTATTTCCTTCTTAGTTGCATCATCTTTAGGATGAAAATATATATTAACTCTCTGCAACTCTTTGGCCCAGCTGACTGCTAGATCAGCTCCCCTTCTTGCTCGGTTTATGCTAAAACCATAGTATGTGAAGCTCCTTGCTCCCGCACATTTTTCTGAGAAAGACATGGCAATAAAAGCTAAGTTAGTATAAGGGTTAGGATTAACATTTCTTTCCATGTCTGCAATAGAGTCCATGGAGCTTATGCTAATGGTTATGAAAAAGCGAGTGTCTAAAAACTACACCCAATATTTCGTTCGATAATCTGTATGGACAAACTCCAATATAATTCCAAGAGAATCAACTAGACAGTCAAACTTAATCAAGAAAAAATATCCAAGAGCTATATCTCAATTTCTCGATACAATCTTCAATCGAACAGATAGATTTCTGTGATCCTGATTGATATGAGAAATAACTTGGACGGTACCAAAGACCAATGCCCAAGTGTCAATCAATCTATATCAACAACCAAAGGTTGGATTTATCAATTGATAGAACTACGCACAACCTGTGATATTTCAATTATATAAACAAATATAATGCGGAAAAGAAATAACACAGACACCAGAAATTTTGTTAACAAGGAAACCGCAAATGCAGAAAAACCCCGGGACCTAGTCCAGATTTGAACACCACACTGTATTAAGCCGCTACAGACACTAGCCTACTACAAGTTAACTTCGGGCTGGAATGTAGTTGATCCCTAACCAAGTCTCACACCGATTAAGGTACAGTCGCGTTCCTTACGTCTTTGAATCCCAGCAGGACTCTACGCACTTGATTCCCTTAGCTAATCTCACCCACAACTAAGAGTTGCTACGACCCAAAGTCGAAGACTTTATAAACAAATTTGTCTCACACAGATAAGTCTATTCTGATAGATAAATCTGTCTCCCACAGAAGTACCTATGAAGTTTTGTTCTGTCTTTTCATAATTCAAGTTGAACAGGAACCAATTGATAATCCGGTCTCATATTCCCGAAGAACAACCTAGAAATATCAATCACCTCACAATAACTTAACTATATGGTAGTAGAACAAGTTATTGTGGAATCACAAAGAATGGGACGAAGAGCTTTGTGATTACTTTTATATCTTACCTATCGGAGATAAATCTCGAGCAAATCTTAGAGAAGATACTACTCAATACGATAGAACAAGTAAGATCAGAAGACTCAACTACAGAGAAAATAGTTGGGTCTGGCTTCAGAATCCCAATGAAGTCTTTAAATCGTTAACCTATAATGGTTTTAGGAAAAACCTAGGTTAATCGGGAATCGACTCTAGTCGCAACTAGTATCACACATAAGTGTGGGGATTAGGTTTTCCAGTTGCTAGAGTTCTCCCTTATATAGTCTTCAAATCAGGGTTTAATAGCTTTGAAACAAAGCAATCAATATTCACCGTAAGATGAAAACCTGATTTAAGATTCAAGGTAAGTTTTCTTAAAACCAAAGCAATATCTCTCCACCTTTAGATGGTCTTAGCTTGTTACACACAAATGAAACATACCTTCATTTAGATATAGGTAACCGTACCTAAACGTGTATATTGAGTTGGCTCAATAATAGTTAACCGAAGTTAGCCATATGAACACTTTTGTATTAACCACATTCATCTAACACTTCTATATCAAATGATAATCAAATGAATTTAATTGTGTTACTCATAGAGTTGTTCAATTGTTTATATTCTCATAGAAGTATACAAGTCACAGTTGAAGCAAAATCGGATTTGATTCATGATTATACAAAGTACTTAATCAAGAATCAATTCATGAACATTAATCCACGGTTTGCAAATATTACATTCCTTAATTTATTAATGTATTTGTTCATGAGTATGAAATCATACTAAACCGATTTTACAACTTTAACAACTTAGTTTGCAAACGGGTACGCAAACTTAAGTTCTGGACTTTGGTCTTGTCCGACAGTTCGCAAACCGGTATGCATATTGTCGTCCCGGACCTAACTTAGGTAGAACCGTTCGCATGCTGGTATGCATAAATGGTTCCCGGACTTTAACAGTTAAAACCGTTCGCATACTGGTATGCAAACTTGGTTTCCGGACCTAAATCATACTACAACAGTTTGCATACTTGTATGCATACTGTGCTATATCCAGACAAAGGTTAATTGTTCTAAACTCTCATTTCAATCATTGAAACATCCTTAGAAGACGACAATAGCTGTCTCACACAAACTATTAGCTTATAAGTAATTTTCAAGTGATCGAATGATCAATACGAAACATTTCGAGTGGACATCAAATGACGTTCTCACACAAATCATGTAAGATGTTTCAAGGCAATTTTTACATAATCATCTTTTGACTCATTATTTAGTTTCCAACAAATAAATTGTTTCCAATTAAACTCATCAAGAATAATGATGAACGTAGCTAAAGCAAAAAGCTTCCAACACATATTTCGAGAGATATATAAGCGAGTTAAACTCAGCTCGAAATATCAAATGTGTATAATGTAAAAGTCTATATATATATAGATATACAACTTACACTAGTACATTTTTGGCGTTTAGACATGCCGGTTTCGAATTTCCTAGACACGCTTTTTGCTTTTGGCGTGTCTATAGGGTAGACTTCTACCCTGTAGACACGCCATCCTTTATGGGCGTATTAATATTGGTACTTTCAGACACATCAGGGCCATTAGTGTGTCCAAATATCACCGTTTAGTCACGTAAACTTTTAAATTTTTGATGGGCGTGTTTATAGACCAGTCTATGGCCACGTTAACCAGTTGTGGTGTGTCCAACAAAATAGTCACACCATTTAGGGCTTGGTTAAAAAGTTGGTTTTATTAGACACGCTAGTATGCGTGTCCATAGTATACCATTTATAGACACGCCGGTTTATATGCGTGGCTAAAAAGTTGGTTTTATTGGACACGCATACTTGTGTGTCCATAGTGTACGTTTTATAGACACGCCGGTTTATATGCGTGGCTAAAAAGTTCGTTGTATTGGTCACGTTATTATGCGTGTCCATAGTGTAAGTTTTATAGACACGCCAGTTTATATGCGTGGCTAAAAAGTTCGTTATATTGGTCACGCTAGTATGCATGTCTATAGTGTACGTTTTATAGACACGTCAGTTCTATTTATTACTGGGTACATGATATGGGCAGTAACTGCGACAGCACAAGGCCCAGCTGTGTTGAGGTCCTTTTTCTACCCCAGCCTAACAGTCATTAACTGACTTTCAAAAAATAAATAAAAAGAGCTTCTGCCCACATTCGAACGCATGGTCCTGAAGGAGATATGTAACAAGACGAATCAATCCACCAAGCTGCCCATATTTAGTTGTTTAAGATCAGTGTTTTGAATGACTAACTTGTTTCTTCTACTCCATAGGGACCAAAGGATAGTTACAATCTATATGTAAGCATGATGAGGGGTGAAGTTGGTAAACCATTAAGGGGTTTGACACAACCCGCCAAAGGTAATTAAAACATTGATCTAAGGTAAATGGTATATTAAGGGTTTTGAGTAGGGTAATTTTCTGGCTTTGGGCTTGGGTGGTAAAAAATAATTACAAGGTGTTCTGCCAAGTTAACCTGAATGGCTATATAGTAATAACCCATCTGATCGATAGACGTGCCCCAAGTGTCAATAGTGCCTCTCAACAGGTGATGCCTTCTCTGAATCTGCATGAAACCAAACGGTATAATTAGACCCAAAAAAAAAAAAATCATCAAATATAGGTGACCTAACAATGCACCTTTAATGGTAGTTCCAATAGGAGCAAAAGCTAATGAATTAAGCGACTAGAATTAGGCTTTGGAAATAGGGTTTAGCAGAGTAATGACGGCTCTGAAGAGGGTGCGCATGGCATTGAAAAGGCGTGAATTATCTTAAAGAGGTTATCAAAACTTCATTATATAAACTCTTTCTTACTACTATCACAAAGAAACTCTTCCTCTTCCTCCTCCTTCTCTGCAACTCATTCATCCCTTTTACCCCAAACCTATATTCCCTTTTCCTCCTCCTTTACTACTTTTCACCCCTTTAATCCCAAACACTAGTACTAATGTTTGGACTTGGTTTTCTTGTTGTCTTCTTGTTTGCTGCTGAATCCATTAAAATATTTTGGTGCTTGTGCAAGTGTTTTAATGGATTTAGCAGCAAACAAGAAGACAACAACAAAAACTAGTACAAGATGTTCTGCCAAGTTAACCTGAATGGCTATAGAAATAACTCATCTGATAGACGTGCCTTCTATGTTTGCATAAAACCAAACGGTTAAAGGTGACCTTACAATGCACCTCTTAATGGTATAGTTCGAATTGGAGTAAAAGCTAATGAATTAAGCGACTAGATTTAGGCTTTGGAAATAGGGTTTAGCAGAGTAATGACGGCTTTGAAGAGGGTGCGCATGGCATTGAAAATTAAGGCGTGAATAGCCAAGCGACGGACACTTGAAAAAACTCCATAAAATACCATTTATGGCTAATCTACTACCATTATTTAAACAAGGCAGGGGGATAAACAAATTATTATACCAAAACAAGAAATCATAGAAATAGAGATTAAGAAAATAGATAATGGCAGAGAATGCTAGTAGTTCAGCAAATAGAAATCACACCGAGTCACCACCCGATTCAGATGCAATGGTATGTGCAAAGTTGACAATTGGGACTTTATCAAGCTCTGAGATTGAAAGGTTGATTCCGTTTCTGAACCAGGAAAAGATAAGGAAGAAAGAGCAAGAGGAGCGAGAAGAATTTGAAAGATTAAGGGTTGAAAATGATGAGGAATTTCAGTTGTGGATGAGAAAGTTAGATGCCATAGATGCACTTCGACACAGGGAGAAGCTTCAACGACGAGGAGAGTGGAAGTGTTCATGGGGGAAAACTCGCAGTGCGACAGAAAGTGATAGTGAAGATGAAGAAAAAAACTGTGAAGGAGAAGAAGATGAGCAGAGCAGTGATGATTCAATGAAGAGAGATGAGAGAGCAAAAGAAGCAGAGAAAAAAAAGAGGAAGAGGAAAGAGTTTGAAGATGTGATGTACAAGTGCTATCTCGCAGAAAAAAAGAACAACACTCGTAAGTTTGCTCGAACCATGTCAGAACCCCTGAACGTGGATTCTGACGGAGAGGAGATTCTTGGGTTAGACCTCGATGGAGAGCCTGTGTTTGCTAGTGAGATGGTGGTTTGCAGTGAAGCAGAAGATGAGGAATAAGAAACCGAATATGATGATCTTCAGGGTCCCTACACATCTTCAGACGATGATGATGGTATTGGTGCCTACTATAAAGAGGATGAGTTAAACTACAGCAGCAACAGTGATGGCGATTCTTGGTGATTGCCTTATAAGTACTGTCAAATCCCTTAGAACTAGAGTAATGTGATATTTTGATTACTATTTCTCTTGTGCATCTTCGTGAAAACTTGTGGGGATATTGATGGTACTTTATGTTGTTGAAGAAGTGTATGGAGAATGGGGTTTTAATTTCAGACATTTGGTGGTAGTTTCTTTTTTTGTTTTTTGTTTGATAGATGGTGTTGATGAAGATCTTAGAAGATGTTAGGTGATTTTGGGGTTTAGTTTGCAGCAGGTGCATTGTTTGGATAGCAGCTGGGAGAGTTGCAGTGGTTATGATGGGTAAACCTTTTATGTCAGGTAGATTAGTAATGTTGCAGATTGAAAGGTTGATTCCTTTTGTGTTTATTTTTCTTTGTTCTTGAAATATAGTAGGAGCTAGTAAATTTTGAAATTTTCTCAGTGAATGCTTGAATTAGTGAATCAATAGGGTATATAAAATGTTGTTTAAGATGGTAAAAACTAGGGTATTAAGATTAATTCAAAGCCTATTTTAGGCCCAATTCCATTAAAAATATCTATGTGCAAGCCTATTACTATTACTACTAATCCTAGCATGACAGAATATTAATTCAACAATCAGTATAGCCAAATCCAAACTCACAATATTCACTCATCCAACATTGCTAAAACCCATCTGCATACAAAACCCCACCATGATTTAAGAATCAATTTTTTTCAACAATCCATACATTCATTCTCTAGTTAACAGGAAAATCCAAACTGTTAACTTAAATTTGAACCAAATTCAGTACCATAATGATCATCATTACCAAAATAGTATAACCCAAAACCAAAAACAAAGGCTAAGAGTATATTTACACTAACCAATTCCTTAAACAAAAACCAAAAAATGTTCCAACCTAATCATTCATCTATTAGCAAACACAAACAACTACATTCTATCACCTGGCTTGATTATCGCTTAGTCCCTTGGAGATGGTTGCTCAGATGCAGTTGTTTGAGAAGCAGGGACTGCTATTGGTGCTGGTGCTGTTGCTGGCTCAGCCGGTGGCTCTGGTGGTATTGCACTCGCTGGATTTCATTGACCATTACCTACCTCCACAAATGCAGCTATTCTGGATGCTGCTCTGCCAACTGCAGGACATACATAATGAAGCAGGGTATAGGGCATTCCATGAGCAGGTATTGGCTGAGCAGCACGAAGAAGAAGCTCTCTTCTGGCGGAAGCAGGCAAAGTGATAGTATCAAATCCATATCTTCCCCTTCCAGCCACAACATATTTAAGACCAATAAGCACCACCCCCTCGTTAATCACATACCTACCTTCGGTAGGGTGTTCAGCAGTCACAACCCAGCCATCCCGCATGCGCCATGTCCTAATGGGTCCGGGTCCGGCAGCAGCTGCACCACCAACACCCCCGTCAACGAACTCATCATTAACACCATCACCAGGATCATAATCTACATCAGATAAGATTTCTTCGTAGTTCTCAATAGCCATTGGTTCTTCTTCAACTGCACTACTCCCTCCGCAACCACTGCTTTCTCCATGTTCAGTTATATAATCTTGTAATGGAGGATCTTCTCTCCCCCTAGGAGGCATTTGCTGAATCCGGGAAGTGGATGATGTAGTACCCTGATTCTCGGAGATATTATTAACTAATTGGCTGCAATTATCATTCCTCACTGGTGCATCAAAGATATTGCTCTCTATTTCTCTTGGAGGAATATCCATTTGGTGTTGAATGCTTCTCTGATGAATTTTGATTGCAAGGGGTTGATGACAAATTTTTCTCAAAAATTCTCCCTCTTAGTCTCAATTTTGAAATGGGATTTCTGGTTTGGACTCTAATGAAAACAATTGGGATAATGATAATGAAGAAAAGAAACATCATTTTAAACCTTAATTGGTTCGATTCCCAATGGATTCTCACCTTTTTGGTGAGAAAACTCTTACTCTACCCCCTCCCGCCGTTTCGATTCTCCATAAATCAAATTATATCTCTTATGACTTGTCTAATTGACTTTTCTATTTTGAAAGTCATCTGTGTTGCGACAAGTGGTGGACATTCAAAGATCATTTATAAACGTGCTATTCATACTAGTTAACATGAATAATTTAGTTTAGTGTTACATGAACATGATATGTAACTCTCTCTGATCTTGGTTATACTGCTTGTCCCTTCACATGGACAAATAGAAGAACTTCTTACAGAGGAGAGGAAGTCGGTAATGACGACATTGTAGGGTGCACAAATTGTCTTTATATAAATGACATTAGTGTAGCACAAATTATCTTTATTTATATTAAAAAAAAATGCTACCATGTTTATGAATTCAAAGATGTTTCCTTCAAGAAAAATATAAGAACGATCCTTCTTGGTATACTTACGTACCCAGTCATTTTACTATGGCTATGTCTACCATGCATATAAAGAAACCTATGGTTGCCATATTAAAAAAAAAAAAAAAAAAAAACATAGCCGTGTCTTCCACATTTGCAACAGCAGCAGCAGAAACTTGGGAGAGCTGGATCACGTTATTTGTTGACTTTCCTTACAGTTCTACCCTTAATGTCAGGCCGATAGTAATCATCCCTGGATTCCTTTTGCATGGCTAGTTTATCTACCTGCGGCAAGTGATACTCATCCCGAAAAATAACTGCGGTACTGAATTCCTCGTCGACATCATCACCAGCATCTTTCCAGTTTTGGGAAGGTGCACCAAACACAATAGACTTTTTTTTTTATTTTCCTGGTCTGTCATATAAAATACATGCTTAGCTTGGGAGGCTACAATGAAAGGATCATTCTGGAGTCCCAACTTATCAAACTCAACCAAAATGTAGCCAAGTTTGTCTTTTGAGACCCCTGCTTTGGTAACCCATTTACACTTGAAAAGTGGCACTTTCAACGAATGATATGTCAGCACCCATATCTCTCGTAAAACACCATAATAATCCTCCTGATTAAGGGTGATCCCCGCTTTTCTAATGTGCGTGTCAGTTGCCTCTACGTAAACCTCGCTATTCTGGTACACGGAACCATCACTAGATTCTGTGCGAACCAGGTATCCATTGATGTGATATGCTTCGTATGTCGCTACTTGTGCATTCGGTGGGATTGATAGCCACCTTAAGTCCTGATTGAAGGTTTCTCTAGATTTTGCCCACTCACTCTCAACCTGAAATACATTATAAGGATTAGGCTTCGTCTCAACGCAAAAGTTACATAGCAAGAGTGACATTTTCTGCAAACTCTTACCACTTTTTGTAACCATTTGGCGAACTCTTCATTATGTTTTTGATCTAGCTGTGTATCCTTCATACCAGGATATTTATCCTTCAAAATTTTATGGTGTCGTCTGGACAGTACAATGATTAATGTTATTATCTTTACAGAAATTCGGACACAGAATCAAACACTAAATAAAATATGAGGTTATTTGGTTAGATCTAGTTATACTTACTCAATGTAAGGATAAACTTCAGGCGAATTCCACAATACATAGAAATGCGCTTTATCCAACAGATCCTTATCGACAAGAGGAAACTTAACACCTGACATTGGTTTTCCCCTGAAAGAATAAGAATCTTCGTCAGTGTCAGATGTGTTGAGTTTGTCTGGTGGAATTCCGACTGTATCATTCATGCTTTGTTGGTGCTCGCTGATCATCTCAATTGTCTCTTCCGCAATATTCCCTTCAACAATGCTTCCTCCAGGTTTGTTTCTGTTTCGCACATGCCCTTTAATGACCTTCATGCACCTTTCGAATGGATACATCCATCGAAAGTATACAGGACCACAAAGTTTCACTTCCCTGGTAAGATGAACAGTTAAATGAACCATGATGTCGAAAAAGGATAGAGGAAAGTATTTCTCGAGTAAGCACAACGTCACAACGAGTTCCGACTGCAATTTGTCTAGATCTGCCACCTTGATTTCTTTGCTAGATATTGCCCTAAAAAAAACCCTGATAATAGCATATCTTGTTGGCTACGGCATAATTGATTTAATCGCAGTGGGCAAAAACTGCTGCATTAGCATGTGATAATCATGCGATTTTAGTCCGATAAGCTTTCAATCTTTTCGATTCACCAGGGTTGAAAAGTTTGAACAATACCCTTGTGGAACCTTTATCTCGGATAATGTTGCACATAACTTGTCCTTTTCCTCCGGGCTTAATGAGTGACATGCTGCCGATAGTATATATCCTCCTTTGTCGTTTGGCTTAGGTTGCAGCTTGTCTCTAAAACCCATGTCCTCCAGATCCATTCGAGCATCCAAGTGGTCTTTCGACTTTAATTCAGTGTTCAACAATGTTCCAACGATACTCTCGCATACATTCTTTTCGACGTGCATGAAATCTATGCAATGGTGGACATCATGATACCGCCAGTAGGGGAGGAGCCAGAACCATATATTGAGCTTTTTCCAGTAGGGACTGACGGTCACCTTCTCCTTCCCCTTTATTGGGTCGATGGTCTTTCCGATTCTCTTCATCTTTCCACCTCTTCCAGGGTTATCCTGCACGAATTCCACTACAATGTTCTTCCGCCCCTTTCCCCATTCATTCTTTATAGACTTTACCTCATTGTATATTTGTGGCGGGGTCATAAGTTCCGGAGCCTTGTCAGTTTCCTCTTTTCCGTTGAACCTCTTCTGAAATCTGAATGGATGCTTATATGGTAGGTATCTTCTATGCTTGGTATAAACCTCTTTCCTACATTGTTTTAGCCTGACATAGTAAGTCTTTCTCCCACGCACCTTACAGGCGTCTCGTCCCTGGTAGGGACAACCACACAGTGTACCGAGAGCAGGGTAATCATTTATTGTCCATAAAACAACCGCACGTAGAGTAAACTTCTCCTTTTTCAGCGCATCAAAACATTCGACTCCGTCAAACAATTCCTTGAGATCCTCAATAAACGGTTCTAACATAACATCAATGTCCTTACAAGGCCCCTCATCGATAATTAATGACAACATGGTGAACTTTCTCTTCATACACAATGATGGCGGAAAGTAGTAAATCACTGTCAGAATAGGCCACACACTGTGATGTTTTTGCATGCCTTTGTTTACGTCAACCCCGTCAGCCGAAATGCCTAGCCGCAGATTTTGAGGATCATCACGAATTACGGGATATATTTCATCTATATTTTTCCATGCCGGTGAGTCCGCCGGATGCCGTAAAACACCCACGTCTTTCTTTCTGGTGGTGTCGTGCCACAATAAATATTCGACAATTCTCTTTGATTGAAACAGCCGTTTCAGTCTTGGGATAATTGGGAAATACCACAAGACTTTTGCTGGAATGTTTTCATGCACCTCTTGGGTGGTGTCGTCAACTTTCCATCTTGATTCCCCATAGGTGGGATACTTGATGTGATCCTTGTAATTCTTCCTATAGAGAATGCAGTCATTGATGCATACATGTATCTTTACGTAACCTGAACCCAAATCTCTCAACACCTTCTTAGCCTCATATGTACTTTTCATCATCTCATTTCCTGGAGGGAGCATGGATTTTAACAGTGGTAAAAGTTCATTAAAGAACTTGTCGGAAGCTCCGTGCTTGCTCTTCAAGTTAAAAAGGTCACACATTGCAGATATCTTTGTAAAATCGGCACATCCTTCGTATAGGGGTTTCCCAGCATCTTTGAGTAGCCGTTGCATCTTCTCAGAATCCTTTGAAAAGTTATCTCCTAATAAAGCACTAACCATTTCTATAGTCTCCGCAGCATGTGTTGGTTCATCAGTGTGCGGACCGTCGTTGTCATTACCATTCAGAAGTGTCCACCTTGATGACTCATCTCCTTCTCCGTGCTTAGTCCATACGGCATAATTTTGAATGAATCCAGCAGAATATAAATAAAACCTAACTTTACTTGCCTTGTGATCGTAGAGGTTAAGACATTTCACACATGGACATAGAAACCTAACTTTGCCCTTGTAATCTGGTTTCCGTTTCCCATTCGCAATATCCTGTTGGTATGTATGCATAGCAAACTCTATAAATGCGTCGACTCTGTCTTGATAACGCGGTTTGGTTCCATCGGTATACATCCAAGATTTATCCATTACTCTAGGATCCATTATGAATTCTCAGATACCTGAACGGAAAAAAAACTTGTCAACATCTTGTGAAAATATTATTGTGGTCCGAATAAAACTACGAATTATCATTGCAAAAAGTAATACGTACACAAAGAGTAATAACAAATTACAATCTAAGTTCAGTTATCATATATGAATCATACAAATAATCAGAGGTTAGCTACCTACTGTAGTGCATGTGAAGACAATATTTACCCTACTATGACCATTAGAGTTACAATCTCAGTTAACAAAGCAGTACTGAAAAGAAATACTTACACGGTCGATCCGACTATTCCGCAACTTGAAGCAAAACTGACGGGAATATATGGTTTATCCAGGAGATGAACCAGATGATCAAAGTAAACCACTTGTTTTGTTTTCTAGGGGGAGGGGGGGGGGGGGGGTAGAAGATTTAAGAGTATAAACATGAAATGATTTAAGACGAGAGAGATGAACACAGAGGGTAAAGATTTATTATTATAAATGGGTAATGTAATGTAAATGGAAATTTGGCAATATTTTTACTAATAATATTTAAGTGTATCTCGTAAATAATTTGGTAAAATAGGAAGGTAAAGATCCTTCAATTTGCATGCTGCACGTTCTATGTTAAGCATTTTCTCAGTCAAATCTTGTCATCCTGCTGCATAATTTTCTGCTTTGATGGCTCTAAAAGACCGGAGTTAGATGCCATTAATATTCATTCCATCCTGAAGTTTTTTTGTTCATACCCGAATTCAGAAAATAAATCAAAATGATAGCTAAAAAGCGGAGTACGTGTTGCTGCAGTTGTTATAACGGTACTAAAGTAAAAAACTAACTTTGTAAAAAGTGGAGTACGTGTTGGTGCAGTTGAAAAATAAAATCGTAAGAACTGGAAGAAGCTATGGACCCAATTAGAATTAAGTGAACTAAAACCCATTACTCTATTTGTGTGTTATGTCCAATTAGAATTAATATCTAAAACCAAAGCTTGATTCATCCAATGAACATAATAGGTTTGATCATTGATGGATTTTATTAAAGTCTC
Organism: Papaver atlanticum; assembly: GCA_023531105.1. Classification (NCBI taxonomy): domain Eukaryota; kingdom Viridiplantae; phylum Streptophyta; class Magnoliopsida; order Ranunculales; family Papaveraceae; genus Papaver; species Papaver atlanticum. Next base: position 1,424,054 of record JAJJMB010000989.1, on the reverse strand, counting down.
ACAATCTGATTCAAAGATAACATGAACAAAATTCTTTGAGGGTGCCAGAGTAGCAGCTGTCAGCATAGCCTTACATTCCAGCTCCTCGTCTTCAACTCCTATCTTCATTCCCCCATTGAAGCATTGTCCTTGCACCCCAATGCAGCTACCTGCACAATTCATCACTATTAGCCCTATTCCACCTTGTAATGAATCTGACTTAAAAGAAGCATCAAAATTTATTTTCAGATAAACATTATCAGGTAGTTTCCATCTTAGCACCTGCACAACCCCATTAGTAGAAGAAACAAGATTAGTTCCAGGAGACACAAGTTTATTAATGTCATCTATTGACATTGTCCTATTTGGAGTTATGTTCTGAAAAATCTTTGAACATCAAATAGTCCAAACTGAAACCATTAGCAATTTATTAATCTCATGTCTAGTAATTCCTGCACCAAAGGTAATATTATTTCCTGCATAAAACCAAGAGAGAATCCAGCTCCTAAATGAACCATGATGTACCATAATATTACTAACATTGATATTTAAAACCAACCAAATAGATCTAGCATAACCACATTCAAGGAATAGGTGATTACTGGATTCCACAGGATGATTACACAAACTGCAATGCAATTCAATATCATTTCCATATCTAGCTAGTTTATCTCTTGTTGGGACTATATCTTTTAAGCACTTTTAACTTCCACAAAGCTTTCCATACCTTTGGAGAAACAGAATTAGTACCTGCAGAAGTATTAAATGGACTAGACAACACATTATAGACACTCTTAACAGAGAATTGGCCTTTCCTATCTGGAAGCCAAATAAGAGTATGAAGTCCGATTCACTCACCATTGAGTCCTGGTGGTACTCCGTAGCTGGTGGTACTCCGTAAATATGAATACTATGAAGTGAACGATTTCATCAAACGTGAATGCTTCCCTCTTTTCATCTAAGTAGCGCTCTTTCACGGCTTCGTGCTACAAAAACAACACACAAACTTATTTGGTTACATATAAATTGAAAAAAGTATTATGCCGAATAAACCATAAAGATACGTACAAGTTGTAGAGGGGACAAGCTAAGGGGGCTTGCGTGCGAGATCCGGTGTTTGATTATAAAAAACCCAGCTACCGCATGTAGGATGATGTTGTGCCTATCCTTGATTTGTTGAACACTTCTTCTTTTCGGGTTCCCATAATCTTGGCTAAATTTGTTATGTATCTTCGCCCAAAAGGTTTCGGTCGAGATCCCATAATTAATGAGTTCTTCAATAATAAGAAGGAATTATCAGTAGATGCCCTGAGAAAGCTCCACAATGTCTAGGAAACTTCTTATGAGAATTTATTCTTGTGTTTTAAGAAGGATAAGTAGGGTTTGGAATAACCTATATTGTGATTACACATTGCTGTTGCCAACGATTTTCATCTTGCAATGTTTTTAGATTTATTTATTTAAATTCTAAAGTTTATTTGGAAGATGATTTGCAGTATCAATCTTTATTGGTTTTATATATTGCAAAAAAAATTGTTATGGGATATGTGTGTTTGCGTCCGTGAACTATGATTGTCCCATATATGTAAAAAGTTAAGTCTATTATGTCATTATGCAATATTGATGGAAAATAGAATGAACTTTTGATAACAAAGATTAAGTCTATTGTGTCATTATGCAAATATTGATGAAGAATATAATGTATCTTTGAATATTCCACAGTATTGATCTTTCCCTGATCCACTTCTATGTGAAAGTACTATACGGCTCCGTAAGTTTTCTTATGTTGAGCATTTTCGATTAAATTAATCATGGGTTCTCTTGTGGTTAATTTAATTGAGTTTTCTGGATACAAATTCATGTTTCATGTAATTTGTTAATGTCCAAAGAAATCCCTCTTTTCTTGTGAAAGTAAGGTCGCTTTGTTGTTCCTTTCGGGAATGACATTTTATGGGGGAGAGTTCTTAATTGAACTTGTGCTTAATTGCCAAATCTTTGTGGGGAGTGCGGCTGTGGAATATTGTAGGAGTTTTCTTGTATCTTTATAAACTCCTTGATGAATACACTAAGTTTCGACTATGTGAAATCGTCGAAACAAAGTTGATATGTTCTCTTTTAGTACTGAAGTATCTCTATGAGAAATTCATTATGATCCCACTAGTTTTCGTACCTTTGCCAATTTATATTGACAAAAAGGGGGGAAATTATTGTGTAGTTCACACTACAAATACATATGATTTATGGATCATTATGTATGGGGGAGTGGTTTTCATGTGAGGTGAAGTATTGACTAAGGGGGAGTGATACATATCACCGTAGTATTATTGTCAAAGTTGTGATACAATTGAACTTTGATGTTGTGTAATAATACTATGACACTGTATAACAATAATTGAGAACAACGGTTTTGTTATTGTTATGGCTACGGATCTTCAACAACTATGATGATGAGTTGAACACGTTCAGAATCACTGGAGTACATGGAAGTGACGAAGATTCCGAGTAATGTTGAAGAACCAAGGAAATCAAGCATTTGGATGAGAAGCTACAAAGTTTATTTATTTTGTAATCCATATGTATTGATAGTTTTGTCACTAAAATTGACAAAGGGGGAGATTGTTAGAGCACTGCTCGGTCGAACTCGCAAGCGTTGCTATCTCAAGCTTGTTTGTCAAGTTTAGTTTCCAAAACTATAAGTCTTGATTTCTAGTATACTTATAACTATGTCTCGGATTAGGATATAATATGCAGTTGAGCTTTAGACTTCACGACGTTCATCGATTGAAGACGAAGAACTACTAAGGGGAGCTTGTGGAACCTCATCAACAAAAGGTATGTGGAAACTTGAACTCATCTATCACTCAGAAGTCTATTTCTATTCTATCTCCTATTGAAACAAAATTCTTATAGCTATATAGACTTTATATTATACACATTTGATATTTCGAACTGAGTTTAACTCGCTTACATATTTCTCGAAATATGTATTGGTAAGCTTTCGCTTTAACCAAGTTCATCTTATATTCTTGACGAAAGTCAAAAGATGATCATGTGAAAATCGCCTGGTAACATCTTACATGATTTGTGCGAGACAGTCATTTGATGTAGGCTCGGAATGTTTCGTATTGATCTATTAATCACTTGAAAATTGCTTTGAAGCTAATAGTTTGTGTGAGACAGCTATTCCCGTCTTCCAAGAATGTTTCAATGATTAAAATGGATTTTAGAACAATTAACCATTGATTGGATATAGCACAGTATACGTACTTGTATGCTAACTGTTGCAAGTTATTCCAAGTTCGGGAACCATAGTATGCATACCCGTATGCGTACTGGTTTGATAGTTCAAGTCCGGGAACTTAGTATGCATACCCATGTGCGTACCGGCGTAACAGTTCAAGTCCGGGAATTCAACTGTGTTTGGTTGTACGATAGTATGCGTACCCGTTCGCATACTGGCGAACCCAGACCAAGTCCGACTACTTAGGTATGCGTACCCGTTTGCATACTTGAGTAGGTTATGTTCTAAAATCGGTTTTTTCATGAATTAATACATTTATATAATAAGGAATGCAATCTTTCGCAAACTGTGGCTATAATGTTCATGAGAATACTTCTATAATGTTCAAGTGAATCAAAATCGATTTTGCTTCAATTGTGTCTTGTATACTTCTATGAGAATATAAACAATTGAACAACTTTAGAACTAGTTTCATTTGAGTCATTTGAACTAGTTGTGATTGAGATGAACAAGGTTGATATGAAAGTGTTCATATGGCTAACTTCGGTTAACTATTGTTGAGCCAAAAAGGTGTACACGTTTAGATACGGTTACCCACATCTAAATGAAGTCACTTTTCATTTGTGAGTAACAAGCTAAGTTCGATCTAATGGTTGAAAGATATTAGCTTGAGTCTAATCATGTTTTCGTCTAACGGTGAATATTGAATGCTTTGTTACCAAGGTATCATTGATTGCAAACCCTGATTTGAAGACTATAAAGGGAGAACTCTAGCAACTGGGAAACCTAATCCCCACACCTCATGTATGATACTAGTTGCGACTAGAGTCGATTCTCCTTTAACCTAGGTTTTTCTAAAACCATTATAGGTTAACGACTTAAAGACTTCATTGGGATTCTGAAGCAAGACCCAACTATTTTCTCTGTAGTTGCGTGTTCTGATCTTACTTTGTTCTATCATATTGAGTACTATCTTCTCTAAGATTTGCTCGAGATTTAATCTTCGATAGGCAAGATAAAAAGTAGTCACAAACATCTTCGTCTCATCGTTTGTGATTCCACAATATCTTGTTTCGCTTCTATACGATTAAGATTATTGTGAGGTGATTGATATTACTAGGCTAATCTTCGAGAATATTAGTCCGGTGTATCAATTGGTTCCTGTTCACCTTGATTTATCAAAAGACGGAACAAAAAATCGTAGGTATTTCTATGGGAGACAGATTTATCTATTAAATAGACTTTTCTATGTGAGACAGATTTGTTTATCAAGTCTTCGACTTTGGGTCGTAGCAACTCTTAGTTGTGGGTGAGATCAGCTAAGGGAATCAAGTGCGTAGAGTCCTGCTGGGATTCAAAGGCATAAGGAACGCGACTGTACCTTGATCAATGTGAGATTGGTTAGGGCTCAACTACATTCCAGTCCGAAGTTTACTTGTAGTAGGCTAGTGTCTGTAGCGGCTTAATACAATGTGGGGTTCAAATCTGGACTAGGTCCCGGAGTTTTTCTGCATTTGCGGTTTCCTCGTTAACAAAATTTATGGTGTCTGTGCTATTTATTTTCCGCATTATATTTGTGTATATAATTGAAATATCACAGGTTGTGCGTAGTTCAATCAATTAGATAATCCAACCTTTGGATGTTGATATAAATTGATTGACACTTGAACATTGGTCTTTGGTACCGTTCAAGTTGTTTCTCATAATAATCAGGCTTACGGATTCTATCTGTTTGATTTGCTGATTACATTGAGAAACAGAAATACAACTCTTGGATATATCTACATTGATTGAGTCTGACTGTCTAGTTGATTCTCTTGGAATTATATTGGAGTTTTTCCATACAGATTGCCTAAACGAAATATTGGGTGTGGTTGTTAGACCCCCGCTTTTTCAGAAAGGCCATCCAAGAAGGGCATATTCTCTTCATGTAAGAAAATAGAAGAAACTGAGAATGTTGTTGTAGGGTAGTTTATCAACCTTAAGGTGAAGGTTGTGGTTCCCACAATCATGGAATATAACACTTGGTAATTGGAATTACTTGGAATTACAGTCGCACCAAACGACTACTGGGTGGTAGTATTAGCACATACATTCATGTAAAACAATGTTACTAAACAAATAAGTCTTCATACACTGCCTGTTTAATGAATTTTATGTGAATTTAGATTAATCTTATATGTAGGCACTAATCATGACAGTACTGCCAATGTTGTAGGCACTAATTATGACAGTATGATAGAAGCTGCAAAAACATATAGTATATATATGATGTATAAGGTTTTTTTGTTAGTATTCTGTGTAGATAAATCACCTTGTTCTCATCCTTCTCCTTCTGGCGTTGTTGCGCTACCCTAATTTGGTGTGCTTTCTGAGCAGTTGAGTGGGATCCCTGGCAATTCAGACACCAACCAATCATATTAGAAGTAATTAGAAATCACAAAAACACAATTATAACTAAGCCACATAACCATACTTTAGCCCTTATAGTTGAGTTCTTTAAATTTGGATGATGATCTACTGTTACAATACGTGTATTGTTTTGTTGTCCGTGATGGGTATCACCGTCTGTGCTTTGTTGTTGTCCAATTTCCTTCTCTTGGCGTACCTTCTCCCAGCGTGCAAATTGTGCTTCCGATCTGGATCGCTGGCAAATCAAAAAACAGCAAGCTACTTATCAGAAACTACCAATTTGATAACAGAATTAGGCAAAATATAAAAGAGGATAATAATGATTAAATCAAAGTTTATGGGCAATTATTAAGTGTTATCATCAAATATTAAGTGTAACCTATGGTAACATGGTTATCATCAAAGCAGATATGACTAAAGAGGCAAGCCGACATGATCCTCTTGAAAAAAAAAAAGAATTCCGTGGAAACCTAAACATCAAAACTAATCAAGAAAATAGAGAGATGAATTAATATTTCATGCGGAGAGATAAAATCTCTAATACATGAAAGAAAGTGAATTTACCTTGGTAATATGTAAACAGGACTGTTGTTGGCAATGTCCATCACTCTTACCGTTTTTTTCACATCTCTCCTTCGACGGACGTTTCGTCTGAGCTGTTGAAGCTTTACTGTTAAGGTTGAGATAATCATGATTTGATGGCATATGTGCTCGATGTAAAGTAGGAAAGATGGGATTTAGGTTAGATCGATGATCACATAATCTCTGTAAAATTATTGAAAGAACTTCGTAAGGTATTTAAAGTACTCGACATCTATAAGTGGCAGGAGACCTTTCACGGTAATAAACATAGTAAGAGTCCATATACAGAACAAATCCGTGAGTCTTTCACAACCCTAAGTCTTTCTTGGTCGTCCAATCGAAAAGCTCCATCCAGAATATCCCGACCGCCGGATCGAGGTCCCCGTCGAACGTCATCTGTCTGATAACTTTTGTCATCATGGAGACAAAACTCCTACCTTTTTATAATATTATGATTAAAATAATCAATTATTATAATGGTTACCAAACACATATAGAATCCATAATAATCCTTATAATGGATTATGGGCTGATAATCTATTAAAATAGTGTATCTATATAATTAAATAGAAAGGTTAAAAGAGACGCCTGGCATGCCTAAAGTGGGTTTGGTGAGTCATAAATCGTTGAGACTCATTTAGGACTAATAAAATGAATCCAAACAGTTTCCAATCATTTCCCTTTTCTCTCTTTCTTATCATCCTTCTCCTCATCGTTTCATATGGAAATTTAACGAACTAATAAAAAGAGAAACAATTTTGTAATAGAAAGAAAGAAAGAATAACTTGTTGGAATGAAAACCCTGGAAAGACTTCCATTAGGGTTTTTATCGTCTCTACTATCCCCTTGGACGGCAATTTGGTAAGTATTCATTCATTTATTTATTTATAATCTCTCTCTCTATTTATTAGTATTCATTGAATTTGCTTATTTGATTTGGAAAATCCCCATTATTCTTAGATTTAGGGGTTTTTTGAATTATCTCTTCCATAATCTCTTGATGTTAGGGGTTTGATGAAACTTGTTATTTGGATATAAAACAGGTAGAAAGGAAAAAACAAGGTGGAGGTTCTTGGAATTTGGGGGTTTCTATTGAGTTACATATATATATTGTTTTAGGGGAAAAAGGGAGGGATAATGTGCATCCTTTGTGTCATTCAGAAATGTTCTAGGAGGGTTGCTACAATGCTTCCATGGTTAATAATTCCACTTATTGGACTATGGGCACTTTCTCAGTTGTTGCCACCTGGTTTTAGGTTTGAGATTACGTCTCCTAGACTAGCCTGTCTAATGGTATTATTAGTTACTCTTTTCTGGTATGAGGTTTTAATGCCAAAGCTATCATCCTGGAGGATACGTAGGAGTGCTTGGCTCAGAGAGAGAAAGAGGGTTCAAGCTATAGAGTTACAGAAGCTAAGGAAGATGGCAGTGAGACGATGCAGGAATTGTTTGACTCCATATCGTGATCAGAACCCAGGTGGAGGGGGAAAGTTTATGTGTTCATACTGCGGTCATATATCCAAAAGACCAGTTCTTGATATTCCTGGCTCTGCTGACTTGGATGCTAAGAAGTCTGGGTTTGTCGGGGATTTGGTGGGTAAGGGTGGCAAAATATGGAATGGAAAGGTTTGGTCAGAGCATGGTTGGATTTGTAGTAATGATTGGTTAGACAATGGGAACTGGGTTCCTGGGTCTTTCACGGAGAATAGTAGCTGGGTAAAGAATGGTGGTAAGCTATACAGTGGTAAAGATCTTTGTTTTGCAGAGAAATCATACTCCGTCGTTGTTGTTTTTTTCGGCAAGGTTTTGTTCTCTTTCTTTTTTAGTGTAAAGTGGTTGTGGCGGAAAATTTTTAGAGCATCCTCAAGTGAAGATGGTTCATCAGATGCAGAGCATATGGGGATGTCTAAAAAGGGGGGAAATGGAGTTAATATGTATGAGAGTAAAGTTGAGAAAGCACGTAGGAAAGCTGAAGAGAAGAGACAGGCTAGGTTAGAGAGGGAGCTTTTAGAGGAGGAAGAACGGAAGCAACGAGAGGATGTTGCAAAATTAGTGGAAGAAAGGAGGAGACTGAGGGATGAAAAAATGGAGGCAGAAAAACAGCAGGTTAGAGGCTCAGCTAATGACAAGGAAAGAGATGGTAAGAGAGAAGCAGAAAAGAAGCGTCAAGAAAGAAGGAAGGATAAAGATAAAGGGTCTAGTAAGAGTAACTCTGACTGCGAGGAGATTGACCGCAGAGCTGGCAAGGAAATGGATAGGAAACGTGAGCTTGACAAGAGGAGTGAAATTGAGAGGCGGGATCAACAGAAAGCTGCCACCACTCAGATCTCCGAATCGAGGCATGGTATAAAAGTATCAACTGCAAACGTCACCAAGGGAACTAGTACTAGATACCTGGAGCGTGTAAGGGGATCCCTAATTTCTTCTTCTAAAGCTTTAAATGGCACTAGTTTTTTTGGAAAGGGCACTCATACAAACCAAACTTCTGCAACAAATGTTTCAAAAGCAAACAAGCTTAATGGTTTTGTAGATCATGCCCAAGGCTCTGTGAACCAGAGAGATATGCGTAGCAGTACACATGCAGCTGTAATAGTTCACTCAAATGGAGATAATAATGTCATTGGAGCTAGCTCTCATCGACCTGTAAGTCGTTATTGCTTTATTAAAAGTTTCTTTGTTTTCATTGTTGTAGGCTGAAAACATCTCCGCATCTTAGTCACCACTCGGCCTTTTTTTTTCCTTTCAATTGTTGACAAGAAATTCTGAGCTGTTAATATTCTGAATTTCTGATATTCTCTAGTCTGGAAGGTTGAGATTATTCCCCCCAGTATCAGGTTGTCCCTTAATTTAATAGTTCACTCGTTGACCAGTGAATTTGGCGCATAGATGGTTGTCGGTAGGCCATTGTGAGGGATAATGAGCTTTATCAAATAGTTTTTGTATTCCCTCATAAAATTAATTTTCTGAGTGTTTCTCATCTCTCTTCTGTATATTTGTGACTGTTATTTTTTCAGGGTGGTTCAGAGATGCAGTCGCAAACCGTTAAAAAGTCATGGCAGCAGTTATTCACTCGTTCTCCAGGCATGCCTAATATGAGCCCCCAAATAGAAGGTCAAAGGCCGAACTTCCATCGTCAGTCACTGCAAATGCATTCTTTTGAGAATCAGCTTGGTTCAAACCTAGCATTGCCTTCACATGTGTCTTTATCCCCAAATGGTTCTAAAAGTAGTAATTCTTATTCTTCTTTAGCAGCTAAACCAATCTTTCCTGTTGCTGGAGAACCACCTTACAGTTTGGCTCAAGAGGAGAGCGAAATTTTCGAAGACCCTTGTTATGTTCCTGATCCAGTAGCTTTACTTGGTCCAGTCTCAGAATCGCTTGATCATTTTTCATATGACCTTGGCCCAGGGTTCATGAGAAACAGTCTGCCCCAAAATTCTATGCCTTTAAAGCATGTAATTACATCCATGGAAGTTAGTAAGCCCTCTCCAATAGAGCCTCCTATGTCGCGATTACACGGCATAGAAGAGAGGCTTACAAACTCATTCCCCTGCAGCCCGAAGACCCCGGAACGGAACTCCTCGCCACTGAATGAATCAAACAGTGGAACATGGCAGATGTGGGGCACCTCACCACTTGTTCAGGATGGCCTTGGTTTTATAGGGGGTTCGTCGAGCTGGCTTTCACCAATAGGGCAGAATTCCAAGAATATGACATCAAAGTTTGTAGTGGACAACCAAGTCCCTCCTGGGAGCCATTTTCAGCGAGGTGTTCAACCTGGTAGTTGCTTAAGTGGGGGGACATTTAGTCCTATTTGTGCTGGTTTGTATGAGAATGATCCGTGGCTACCAAATCCGATCTCCCCACCACTGTCGGGTGTTAGAGAATGCTATTCCATACCAGTTTCTCCTCCACCCGATATATCCCAGAGTGAGTTGATTTATGGCAGTTCGAGCAGATCGGCCACTGGACAACCATTCGAACCATCCCCTGTCATTCGCTGGCCCAAGTGAGTACTAATTTTTTAAATCCAAACCTTTCTAGTAGTATCTGTCAGTCGATGAACCTCTTGTTGGCAGCATATGCTGTAAATGTATCCTGTTTTATGTGGGAATATAATGAAGATTTTTGTGTTCAGCATATATATCTAAATCAAAATTATATTTTATTGAAATTGTCTCTTCTTGATTGACGTCAAAATTCTATCGTCTGATTTTTGTGCGCATCAACTTAAGCGCATACATGATAGCGAAAGATACCAAATCCTTATTGTCATCTAAGGTAACCGACTAGTAGTTTTCAGAGAAAATAGAAGAAAATAAGTGAAGAGTTAATCATAAGTCTATGTAGCTTTTAGCCACCCATAATTCTATAAATGGGATAAAATCTCATTATCTCCTGTAAACAGAATAGTAAAGCAGGAATTGCAGTTCTTGAATCTTAGAGTTGGACTGATCATTTTTGTTCTTTTTGACTTCCTCTGTTATCGCATTCAGCACCGCTTATAAATGTCTTATACCAGAATACTTGGTTCTTATACTTTAGGAAGTGTATGAATCTATGATCATCTCAAACCTTTCCAGAAATGGATAGGCAAGAAAGCAATTTGGTTAGGAAATGACACGTTATGGATTATAAAGATGATAACAATAACTAGGAAGACCCTTTATAGATTTGGTTAACTCATCGACATTAAGGATACTCTGCCGAAAGTCATTCTGAGAAGAGAAGGTAATTTGATTCAATGTTTGTGTTGAATCTTGTATTTAGTACTATGTTCTTTATTCTTGGCTTTAACTGTGTATATCAATGTCTATGCTGGCATTTAGTATATTTAAAAATGATTGAACTTGAAGACGGCAAGCCCTATGATTGTTTTCCCATCTGTGTCGTAAGGAACTAAACATATCTAGTTCTGCTATTATATGTTTTGTTCTAGGGCTCACTTCCCCAGAAATGTCGTCAATTCGTTTCTTACTTGTGTGTCACGATATTTTTATTCTGGTAAGGACTGAATAGGTGGAGTGGTATATGGTAGGATAACAGCATTTCTTGTCTGTCACGTGATAATGGTATGGTGTGCATAAGTATTAAAGTGCCTAAATGAGTATGAACTCTCAAATAAATCTCCAGATTCTTTTTGTTTCAAAAGTGTTGTTGCTGTTTGCTTGCATGCTTTCATACTCGATATGTGGATATCAAATTTTGAGATTTCATATTGGAACACCACGGGCTTTTCCCAAACCCTTGTTGTGGATAAGGGAACTGCTAATTCAGATATTGTAAATGAAATTAATAACTGAAAGCGGTTGTTTTTGTACGGAAAAAAGCCAATCAAATTAGTTGTAGTCCTAATTCATTCTAGTCTTGTTCTTATTTGTGGCATAATTAAGTGTTCCTCTGGAAGAGTGTTTTACTTCCACAATTTTTCTTCAGAGATTGTTTTACTTAAACATTTTTTCTTCCGAGTGTTTTTGTAGGAAGGACTTTGCTGTGCATGGGTTAGAAGATGGCATCGCAGACCCAACCATGGGAAGGCCTCATATTGGAGGCCTATTTTCTACGCCAGATGTACAGTCAGTTTGGTCATATAACTGAATAAAGTACAAAATAAAAAAGAAAAGGAAGCAGTGGACATTTTTAAACCCCGATAATTGATGCAACCCAAGTCAGAGATTATTTGAAAATTTTAATCAAACTTTAGCAAGCATAGATTATAGATAAATAGGCCAACGGATATGGATAGAGAGAGATGGCTTTTGAGAGCTTGTGCATCCTTTACAGGTAAGTAACTCATTCTTGGGTCTATTTCCCTGATAAATTGTACTTTCATCAAGATACAATATTACCATCTTTCAATTTCGGAACTTCATTTCTTTCGTTGATGTTGTTCAGAATATAAACACATGACTTATCACAGGAACCTAAAAGAAATAAACTCATCACATAACCTTTTCTTTGTGTCTTTTATATATGTCACATTTTACCTTCAGTTTACTTGTTCATATCCGCTGCTAGGATTGCCTTCCTGGTTAACGTAGTTCTTCCTAGAAATAGGTGGAGCAACTCCATTTCTTGGGAGAGACTAGAGAGTTATCCACAAGTTACGGATGTAACCTTAACTTAATGTAGGACATCTAGTTCATTTAGCTACTTGAGTATGCCTTGTGAAGACAACATTTTGTCTGAAAAGCTTTTTTCTCTCAACCTTATAATGGTTCCTGCAGTTGTGTGTCCATGTCACTTAGCAGCTGAGTTGTAAAAGTCGTAAGGCGGGTGTCAGGCGGCTGAGTAGCGCCTAGCGCCTGGAGAGACTAGTCGGGAAAAAAATTAATGCATACATAATATTACCAAGAGATGGAGGGCTAAATAAACCATGTACTAAATAGATATATCATTCAATAATCCTTAAGATTTGCAACTTAGACTCAATACTTTTGTTACTCACTCCTCTTAAGTTTCTAAATACCTAAAACAACAACACAACAACAAAGCAGTCCTAAGTTACGAATTAAAAAATAACACTTAAATAGTCTTATTAGATTTAGAGTTCGATATCTTCTTCTCGTTCATTGCCATAGTCCACTGTCTCTTCAGCATCACCAACAATTATCCCATCTAATTCAACATCAACAGCGTTTCTCTTGTGTTGGTAGCAGCCATTTTTGAAAAACTCGAAAGAAGAGATGAAGAACAGAGATGAAGAAGAAAAAGAACAGAGAGAAGAAGGGGAGAAGAAGAAGTGCGGCTGAAATTGGAGAAAGAGAAGGACCAGGGAAGATAAGATAAGGTAAGAGAAACTTAGGCGCAGACCCAAAAGAAATAATATTTTCATTGTCAGGCCTTAATTTTTAGTTCCGTGACATCCATAATTATATGAAATTTTGAAAAACGTTTACATAACGGGTTATGCATCAGGGATATAATTGGCAACACAACTTGGATATAACATATCTAAAAAACCGCGCCTTGGAATTTTACAAATTCTATATCGTTGGAAATCTTTTTAAGAAAGCTACACAACGAGTACAAACTACAATATCAAATTTTTGTTTTTCACGAAAAAATCGGAGGTGATCATCATTTTAGGCAAAATTTTCGAAAACTTGATACATAACCATTATGCAACCACCAAAAAAGATGCATAACACATTCTGCAGACACATAACGAATTATGCAACCATTTTCTCCACTGCATAACAAATTATGCATCTGCAACAAGTTATGTAGCCATTGTATTAGTGCGTACATAAAAAATTGATGCATAATGCATTATGCATCTATTTTCTCAATGCATAAAAGATTGTGCAACAATTTTCTCGATGCATAATGCATTATGCATCAATTTTTTATGCATAACAGGTTATGCATCCATTTTCGCGACTGCATAACATGTTATGCAGATATTATTGTAGGTGCATGACAAGTTATGCAGTCTTTGTTTTTGTTGGTTTTAATAGTGACAAAAAAATTGTTGCATAACGTGTTATGCAACCGCTTTTGGACTGCATAACAAGTTATGCAACAAATTTTGTAGATGCATAATAGGTTATGCATCCATTTTCACGACTGCATAACATGTTACGCAGATATTTTCTCGACTGCATGACAGGTTATGCAGTCATAACAGCATCATCATCATCTTTCCTGTTTCAATATCTCCCTTACAAACCAAAACAGCATAAACACCCAATTTTAGTTCATTGTTGTTGAACTTCCTGCAACAATCCGTACGAAACCAGCCAAAAAATATCTTTCCCTAACTCCCTTGTGTTCAATCACATGACCAACCACAAATTATACACTCCATTGTCTTGTATCATCTGTAACTGCACCTGCAATACCAACCACAGATTCAATTCTACATTCACCACCACTGTACTGCAACTTCTCTAAACTCACAGGCCTAGCCATTCACCATTTCAGTCACAGTTTCACAACCAAAAACATCAGTTCATTCTTCCCTGAAACTGGGAATTAGAGACAAACCCAATGTCCTAAACATCCATCTAATTCACCCATTCATTCAGACTCTTGCTTCAGTTTAGTCCAATCAATCTTCATAGTATCTGCCTCAAGCACCCAGTAACATCATCTTCTTGCCAAATCAATAGTTGCAACAACTCAAACCACTACTACAACAACATATCACTAGACACAACCTCAACAACACATTCATCTAAATCTCCATACCACCATCTCATAATTCCATCTATACCTGCAATCCCTCACAAACAATAACTTCTTGCCGCTTCTTACACCACCAGGATCTCAAACTCAGCCATCACCTATGCCTGCTCCGATCTTAACTGCAACAACATCAACCAAATCACCACCGGTGTCTCAACCATTTTGCAGCTTCAGTCACTACCAGATTCTCTTTCTGTTCATCACAGCAGTTTCTTGCTTGAAACCCCCATCAACCACTCTATTCTTCAGTAGCAACGACCCATGGCAGTAATATCTCCATTAACCTTCTCAGACCCTATAATCAACCAAACCCATTTGTTATTTCATCACATAACTTCAATTTCTCCTTCTTTGTTCTCTGTTGCAGCTCAACTTCATGTCTTCATTGTAAACTCTAACACAACCACCGTAAATCCATTTTTCCATCTACGAATTCAAAACCCCTTCCTGTAATTCAATTTTTATACCTTCAGTAAACCCTAACCTTCTATATAATGACCTAATTAAACCCATCAGAACACACTCCTCAATCGTCAACAGCATCAGCAATTCAACTTCCAAATCCCACATCGATTTTCAACAGTAAAACCACTTCAAATAATATTTTTACTGGGAAGAAGAAGATCCAGAAACAGCATAAACAGATCTAGAAGCAAAGATCAATGAAGCAGATAATAATCTTTTTCCCCTTCTTCTCAATACAGCGGCAGCCATGGAAAACTCATGTTCTTTCCTCGCTCTCTATGAAAAAAAGAAATCTCAGGAAAACATGATTTTAGAAAATAATGGGTTTCAGAGGAATTTTTTCACCAAAAATGGGTGCGCGCGTGAACTTCTCCGCCCGTGGGTTTCACGATGAAGAAAAATTAAAAAATGGGTCTCCCTGTAGTTTTCACAAAACCCTAGGGTCAACTTGGGCTAATTTTCTTAGTGGGCTAATTCAAATTATCGGTAAAAATCGGCGCCTATTTATCAAAATATCGGTAAAAATCGGTTCAAATCGGCGCCTAGGAGGATAAACGCCTAATTCAAAAAATCAGTAAAAAATTAGCCGGCCTTTGGCTAGTCGCGCCAAGGCGCGGCCTTTTATAATTCAGCTTAGCAGTCATATATATCGTTCTAGACTTGTACTTCAACGTGCAATGTGTTGTCCTCTTTGAGATTACAGTCAAACGTCAGGAATTTATTCTTATTATCATCAGATAAACCCCTGCATTTAGTCACCCAGTCACAAGGTAAATATCACGGTGTATAACCCGACTTGAGGAATGGATAGTGTAGGTGTTTGCACAAGCGAATATTTTGAAGATTACAGATGTAACCTTTCTCACAAGTTTAGGTTCCATGGATTACATATCTTGGTAATTTTGTATGCATAAGTGAAACGTCTTAAAAGGCATTTCTTGTGGAATAGTAACATCAATGGAGTAGTTGAATCTATAACCTCTTAGATCATGGTTGCTTAATGTCCTGACCTACAATCGTTCTTGTGTTTGATTGGTACCTGCCATGAAATGATGATAATAATTAACTACGTAAAGCAGAGCACACCCAAGAAAATCGGCATTTATTTTTCTTCAATCCATGGAAATATATTCCCATGTTCTATTTTTGAAAATATTTCCACGCTGTAAAAACCAGGCAACCAAAATAATGACTGGGTCCTTAAAACATCGCCTTAGTCGTGCAGTACATGAAACCAAAAAATAAAAAAGAAACCTAATATAGGGGATTCACATTCCAATAGAGGGCTTCACATGCATTCCTGGTGACTGAAAAGTTGGTTATGAGGTGTCTTGATGCGATAACAAATATTTATGTTACCCGCCATCTAAAAAAAAACCTAAAAATTAAAATCAAAACCGAATTCCAGTTCAAAAACCGGCTCATCTTCTTCTTCTATACTTCCTCTCCTTCATCAATCGTAAATCCTTCCGTCTTTTTTGAATTGAAATCATTTTATCGTCTTCGGTTAATCGACGATTCGAAAAACTTATAATCGTCGATTAATTCTCTATTAAAGATGCAGAAGAAGTAAATTGATAGAAGTGACGGTAATCAACAAACCAATTACGTTTGAAATGGCTAGACATATGAGTTTCTAAAAAGCTTTTAGGTCCAAAGACGCGAACCCCGAGAGTCGCACGTATGCTAATGAGGGGGATTCGCGTCTTTGGACCTAAAGGCTCTTTAGAAACTTATGTCCGAATTTCCCAATTATATTGCTTTTTCTTCTGAGGGCTTATTATTGTCTTCTCTCTGGCTAATGTGATCAGCTCTACAATGACGACCAAACCGTACAATTGGGTTTTTCCCAATTACAGTTGGTTCGCCTAAGACCAAACCTAATTGTAAAACCAAAAAGCCTAATCGTAACTGGTTTACAATTGGGTTTCCCCAATTTTACCCAGTTATGGTTAATCATAACCTAACCGTGAATTTGTCTTACGGTTGGCTACGAAGGAAAAACCCAACCGTAAATCGCTCTGAAAAGCTAAATATACAATCTTTTTACCCACTTCACCAATTTTGAGAAACAATCTAGGGTTTTAGTTTGAAAAAAATCTCTAAAATTTTCTCTTTTTTTTTCTTACTTTTCCTTCCCATCAAAATACTGCACTTACTCTGATTTTTTATCGCTAACTGCAACAACATCGTCATGTGTCGTGCATATCTTTACAAACTATGTCGACTAGGGTGTTTGGCGATGAAGAACTATTATGGTGGCTCCCCAAGCCTCGACCTACCTTGTTGGTTAGCCCTGGGTGCTGGAGGTGTTCTAGTACGGGAAAAATACGGTTTAGTCAAATCTCATCCAAATATACTAGTTAGTCCTGACCAAGTCAACTATGTACAAATTAGTCCTTTATTTATTTGAAATATGGAAAAGACAGAAATAACCTTTCTGATTTATAATTTAGTCCAAACATTTACACTTATGATTTGTCCAAACGGTTCTACTGCAAAATTCCTTATTCACGGGTTGGCGAAACCAGCTGGGCTCAGTATTGGTTGTGGTAGTGTTACTGTTGGATTGGAAAACAGTGTTGAGGTTAGGGATGTTGGGTGTTCTTCAGGGAGGTTAGAATACCGGGAAACTGAACTTGCTTTACTTTCTCCGGAACTTCTCAATGTAGCCTTCCAAAGGCAGATCACTACTGTCGCTTCTATTCCACATCAATGCAGACTCAATTTCTCTAGAGTCCTCAAAGCCTGCCTTGACAAGGTATTGTTCAATCCAAATAGTATGTCCTCTTGGATACAACTTATTCTCCTACCTATTTGTACTCTGACCTTATATAGACCCAAGAGTTCGACTGAAGAGAGATCCTGCAATAGGAAACGACTTCAAGTTGCCGCTATTAACCAGGATTTAACACTTTGGAAGGAGGCTAACGGTTGCTTCACTTTGGTTAACAAGTTGTTGCAACTGCCTAGTCAGAATGGGAGTAAGAAGGTAGACAAGAAGAAACATGCAGCAAACAACATAATTGCATGCCAAAAGAAAATAGGCTGTGGTCACTTTACAACTGCGATACGGGTACTTTCTTCGAATGGGATTGCTCCTCGTAATGAAAGTACTTATTCTGTGTTGCAATCGAAGCACCCGGATGCGCCTCCACCTGCCATTCCTTGTGAGCCCGTTGCGGTTGATCCTATTATTGTGGATTCCCGGGCATTTCTTGGTGCGATCAAGAGCTTACCAAAAGGCACATCGTACGGCTGAGATGGGTTACGTGCACAACATTTAATTGACGTTTTTGGTGGGGCAGCTGCAGTTGCGGATGACTTAGTTTTTTCCATTATAGGGGTGGTCAATCTTTGGTTGGCAGGCAAATGCCCCAGCGGTTTAGGTGAGTTCATTGCTAGTGCATCCCTAACACCATTGCTTAAACCTGATGGTGGGATAAGGCCTATTGCAGTTGGCACGGTTTGGCGAAGATTAGTATCTAAGGTGGCTGCTTTCTCTGTCGGCAAGGACATGACATCTTATTTAGGAGATCACCAATTTGGTGTCGGAGTGCCAGCTGGGGGGGAAAGCATTTTACATGTTGTAAATGGTCTTTTGGAGTTGAAAGGGCATTCAAACAAGATGTCAATGTTGCTTATTGACTTCTCTAATGCTTTCAATATGGTTTGTAGATCTCATCTCTCCAAGGAGATTCGTCTTCATTGTCCAGGTATTTCTCGCTGGGTAGAGTTTTGTTACATAAGGCCTGCTAGACTCTATTATGACCAGTATATTTTGTCTTCTGCACTCGGTGTTCAACAAGGTGATCCTCTTGGTCCTCTGTTGTTTGCCTTGACTCTTCACCCCCTTGTGAAGTCCATTGCTTCCCGTTACAAGCTTGATTTACACGCCTGGTATCTTGAAGACGGTACGATTATTGGTGATACACTTGAAGTGGCCAAGGATTTGAGTATAATAGAGACCGAAGGACCAGGTAGGGGTTTACATCTCAACATCAAGAAGACAGAGGTCTTTTGGCCTTCCGTTGATCCCAGAAGTATTGCTGATGGTGTATCCCCCCCCCCTCCCGATATTTGTAGATCTACAAATGGTGTCAAACTTTTGGGAGGACCAGTGAGTTTGGATCTGATTTTTATTAGTGATATGATGGTGAACAGGGTGAATAAGACTGTTCAACTAATGACTGGAATCAAAAAAATCAAAGACCCTCAAAGTGAGATGATATTACTTCGCAATTGCACCGGTATGTCTAGATTATATTTTGCTATGCGTACTACCAATCCAGCATCCCTACAAGCATCCACTGAGCTTTTTGATGACCATTTTCTTAAGTATTTGAGACTACTAATCACTGGTGATGGTGCGGGGTTTGGCCCTTTACAGCAGAGATTAGCTACCTTGCCTATCAAGGATGGTGGGCTTTGCATTTACACTATGGTTGACACTCGTACCTACTGCTACCTTGCTTCTCAGAGTCATACAGCTTCAGTGCAAAAAATAATTATTGGTAGTTTATTCTCAACGAACAAAGGTTCTGCTTATCAGTTGGCTCTTCAGAATTTTATCCAGGTATGTGGATTACCTCCTTCTTATTGTGTCGATGATACTGCCCCCCTTCCATGCACTCCCTGGCAGTCACTTATTTTGACGCAGTTAAGAAGCAAATCCCATACCAATTTTCTATGTCTGCAAGAGATTCCATTTTGTGGCAGTGTAACCGTGTCAAGCATGCTCGGGATTATTTATTAGATGTACCTATTAGTGGGCTTAATCAGTGCCTCGGGCCTAGACAATTCAGAGCCGTGCTTTGCTATCGCCTTGGCATCCCATTGTTTGTTGAGGATGGTTTATGCACTAGTTGTAACAGACCTATGGACTTTTTTGGGGACCACGCGCTTCATTGTGCTAAAGAAGTTGGAAGTAAGTTTCGACATGATCTTGTTCGTGATGTTATAGTTGATATTTGTTACAAAGCTGGTGTACCTGCGCGCAAGGAAGTCTCTCTTGGTATTTTGCCTGATGATGACAAGGACTTGAGGCCTGCGGATATTCTTGTTCTTAACTGGGAAAATGGTCAGGATGTTTGCATGGATGTCACGGGTGCCTCGCCCTTCACTGGTACAGGTGTTCGCTTATTTTGTCCCAGGAAAAGCTATTTCTAATGCGGTTTCTCGTAAACGCGCTAAATATTTGGACAAGTGTGCTTCACGTGGATATGGTCTGGGTGTCCTAGCTTTTTCTACTCTATGGGAGCTCGGTGAAGATACATTGTGTTTTTTCAAGCATCTGAAGAATTGTCTAGTTAGCAACGATGCTAATAGTGGTTTTGGTAGTTTTATTTTTCATAGATTAGGCATTGCTATTCAGAGAGGAGTTGGAGCCCAGCTTGTTGCTAGGATACCAACCAAAAGCTTTGTATGAGTTTTACTCAATTAAACAATAAGATCTTACAGTATATTAAATAACAATTTATCTTTCAAACAGTTCTCCCAAAAATCGCAAACTTTGTATATTCAGAAAGATCTTTCCGAGATCTACAAAAAGAGTGCCAATATGACTATATAATTCTCATTTTTAATTTTATAATGGTGTACAACTATGCACACATATGCAAAAACCTAGCAAATCCAACATCTATGCCCATATAACATGACATATATCCATGAAACATGACAACTGGTGTACAACTATGTACACATACACAAAAATCTAGAAAATCCAACTTCCATGCTAAAAAAACAGGCAATATATTAATGGTGTACAGTTATGTACATATCTATAAAAATTCTAAAAATCCAACATCCATACCCACAAAACATGCAATATATTCATGAGATGAGACAATAGTGCACAACTATGTACACATTAAAAAAAAAACTAGCAAATCCAACATCTAGACCCACAAAACATGCATTATATTCATGAGACGATACAATGGTGTACAACTATGTTGTTGTACATTTGTACCTAGCAAATCCAACATATGTACCCATAAAACATACCATACATCAATGACATGAAAATGGTGTACAACTATGTACACGTATACAAAAACCTAGCAAATCCAACATACATACCCATAAAACATGCGATATATCAATGAGATAGGACAATGGTATACAACTATGCAGATATCTACAAAATCCAGAAAATCCAGCATCCATACCCACAAAACATGCCATATATTCGTAAGACAAGACAAGGTGCACCATTTTGTATACACATATAACTTGAATCGTCTACTTAAGCACTAATAACGCTACCCATATTGAATAAACATAACATTGAAACTCAGATGGATTTGAACCATCAACCTCCGCAAACCCTGCTTTAGGCTTGGGCGCTCTACCATTTTGAGCTTACGAGTCCCTAAATTTAATACAATTATGTACTATTAATAACCATCATGTGTACAACTACGTACGCGTTAACAATCAACAGGTGCACAACTTCGTACGCATTAACAATCAACATGTATATAATTATGTACACATTAAGAATCAACATGTGTATAACTATCTGCACCTAGGCTACTCTCACCAACAACCATTTGAGTATCCACAAAATAGTGTAAGCGAAAACACTATCATGAATCTCTATAACCAACTATTTTGCACACAAATCTCAAAACCACAATGGAAGACGCATGACATACTTCATTACTGTGCCTAAATATTATCAGTAAATCAAATCCATTTATTATTGTCCCTTTCAATTATGTAGATATAATATAACACTAGTAATTTGTTTGGGTTTACCTTATAATAGTACCTCCAACAATAATTTATGTAGGAAAATGTGGACCATGTTTGCTACCCTCCTCATCCTCGAACATCCAACATGATTCTTCGTGGGACTGCATCCATCATTAAAAAGAAGGGAAAAAATCAAATTATTTTTTCCGACTGAAATTGACCAACTAGGAGATTGTTTTGCATCATAAAACAGAATTGACAAACCCAGCTTTCTTATATACATGTTAAAATGGCAAAAAAGTAGTACCCCAGACATATCTGATGGATATGTATTAGTCCCTTCATTTTTAAAACTTTGAGATTCAGACTCATGATTAGTATTGTCACCATGTGAATGTGGTACTGATCGTGGACTCGATGAATTTCCTTGTTCATATGAAGTCAAAACTCCTTTGGAGGTAAAACCATTCGTATGAAGTCACTACTTATATGTTTGCATTCAAATAAGAAAAATCATTCTTAACGATCAACAGGTGTACAACTATGTGCACATTAACGATCAACATGTGCACAATTATGTATATATTAAGAATTAACATATGTACAACTATGTGTACATTAACAATCTATAATACAAAACAAAATGAGTTTTTGAGACATGGACAGTCGGATAACATTCTGAGAGACAAACGGATGATCTGACAGTCTCATCCTAGCCAAAGACATCCGACGGTCAAGTGATTTGGAACCTCCCTTTATTTTGAAATTACATAAACTAACCTTTGGTGGAATTTATCAATACAACAATAACTAGAGTATTTATGTACTTTGCTGTCACCTCATAACTCAAGAGACCTATTATTAATTAATTGAGTTCTCAACATTTATGGATCCCAATAATGACAATAATAATACAAATATGAAGTTATTTATTTAGGGCCATTTATTGTTTGGTACCCGGTAAATGTCTAACACATTGCTTTGGTACCCAATATTTTAAAAATTAAGGGTTGGTACCTAAATTTGTCAAAGTCAAACTTTGACCAAATTATTTTTTTATTTTCTAAATTATTAATCAGAAGAATATATGATTTTACACTTATGTCCCTATCTCTATCTTTTTCCTCGGTCCTTCCATCTTTTCGTTCCTTAATCAACCTGGTTAATCAACTTTACAGAATTTCAAGCTTCCATCATTTTGGGCAAATAAGCTTAAATCCATTATGAATCAACCTATCATCCATGAATATAATGAGTTGGAGTCTTGAATTGATAAATAAATCTAAACATATTAGTAGAAATCAATAATACTGTATCCCCCGATTTCAAAAAACACAAAAAAAACATAAACTCTAAAATCAACAGTGGAAGATTTTTTCTAAATGTCCATCTTTATTGATTAAATGCTTCAAAAGGAGTTTCTACTGTCCATTCTTCTACTATGATTTTGATTGAACAAAAAATTGATTGTTTACCGGAAGGACACTTGTAGGAGTACCGGAAGATCAACCTTATTTTAGGTTTGCTGATGATGATATACGGCTAATGATGAAATGAAATTACAGACCAAAAAAGCAAATTGAAATCGACATCGAAAATTATGAAGAAGGGTGATACTTTATCAATCTCGGGTGAATTATTGTGTTTGATTTTAGGGTTAAATGTTTCATATAACGACGGGGTTTTTGTTAAATTAGGTTTTCCACTAACGAATTCGTTTGCAGATGAAAAGTTTGTCAAACATGTGGAGTTCTGAATCTTCAGATATGGGGTTTAGATGACTTTGATGTGTATTTATGATTGAAGTTTTTTTTTCTTCAGCTGGGTTAACGATGGCGGTTGTTGTAATGTAGGAGATGTGAAGAAGATAATTCTTTTTCCCTAGGGGTAAATTCGTCAGATTGAATAATATTTTAAAACAAATTAGGAAAAACAAAATAAAGACATGTCAAACGTTGACATTGACGGTCAACGGCGGGTCTAGGTACCAACCCTTAATTTTTTAAATGTTGGGTACCAAAGCAATGTGTTGGACATTTGTTGGGTACCAAACATTAAATAGCCCATTTATTTATTACTAGTATGTAACCCGTGCTACGCACCGGGGCCGGTGGGATCAACTAATTTGGTGTGGCGGGGCTTCACCCCGCGCCTGTGGTCAAGTGCATTAGATTTTTTCTAAAAGTCTTTGATTAGTTTGATATTTTAAAGGGATAGGAACTCTAATACCCTTTAAGTATCTAATGATTTTATGATTGAAATTTGGTATGATGAACCTAAATTTTGTATTAGTTTTATCGGAAGATATTTAATTAAAAAGAAGTTGAGATCATAAACTTTGGTTTGATGATAATTAAAATTTTATATTCCTATATTTATTTGCGATTGAACATAAATGTCCGATCGATATTTATTAAAAAGAAATTAAAAAACAAAAAAAAATGTATATACGTATATATTTATATAAATAGATCTTCATATGTCATAAATCCTGGCATGGTTAGCCTCACCCATCCACACCAACTATATTGCAGAATAATCAAGGTTGGTGATCGATATTTCATAGTGGAAAAAGTAACTAACAAACATGCACCATGTCACTCAATTCATGAGCAATATGAAACGTCTACGTTACATGCCTAATTTTAAAGATAGCAGCATCACCATCTTTAAAATTGCATAATAACCTTGTAGTATTAAATTTAGCCCCACAATATTTAAGGAATCTCTTTCAAAACCAAAAATAACAACATGCTTCGAGAGACTAATAAACAAAATTATTCCATAAAAAAGTAACCTAAGATACATGAATTAAAAAAAAAAAAAGCAAAAAGCTGAGCATAAAATGAAGTTGTAATATCTCGCACAAATTGGCCACTTGGTTCTTTAAAAGATATAACAAAATAAGACGATCATAGCCAAGGTGAAAAACATAAGCAACCACCCCAAATTAACCATTCTTCACACCGAAGCTAAGGCTGATTCCTCTGCTCTGATTTGTTACGAAATCTGTCGTTTTTTTTATTTATTTATTGCTATTATGGTTTTTGAGAAACTCGAAACTCAAATTAGGATATACAAAACAAAATAGACTTTGCAAGAAGTATAGTCTAGTAAAGACAAAAGAATAGCCCAAGTATGACGTTAATTAAGTCTTATCTATCACTCTCATCATGCCATTTTCTCATTGCTTATTGCCCTCTTGTGACCAGCTTTATCCATAAACAATCAATCAAAAATCAAACAATGCCAGCTTTTAGATAGTGAAATTGTCAGATTGGTTATCTACATTATATGCCTAGATTAATTACCTTAAAGCCAAAGTTCTTCCTTTGATCCTATCAAATAACTGTGCTGCCTTTTCCTTTTCATTAAGCTGCAACTTGGAATATTTCATCAAGTGAGAATGATCACAGTACATAACACAATACCTTCCAAGGTAATCATTAAACTTTATGCTTCCCACCCCATAACAGTAAAAACTACAGTTGTCGGTTGTAGTCATGACTCTTACTCCCAGACTTAACACATAACACGTGCCTGCATATACATATCTCAAAGGATAAAAGCATGATTCTTTCATCGTACTGCAGCTTATCAGTTGCTTCCAACATAGTGAGTTTGTTCTCATTTGGATCATCCTGTTGTGTCATTTATATTGTCTCAACTGGAGTTTTTCCGTGTTACGCCTATACAAAAAGACACTCCAGATCATTTAACACATATCCATAAATGTATAAATACAACTATCAAGTATCAACATTTATTCATATTTTTTAAAATCCGTGGACCTCTGGTATTTCCAAATAAACAAAAAACCCCAAGTATCAGCAAAGATGGACCTGCTAACGATTTCATCTCTATCATGCTTACATCACCATTAGTATCAGCTGATTTCCTCTTTAGTAGTAGTATAGTAGTACTTTGTATTTATGTATGTAAGATTACTGCAAGCTCTGGAACAAATGAAAAGGTACGAAACAGAAGTAAGCATTGATAGACTTAAAATATTCGTACTTTCGCAGCACAAATATGTTGGTTACCCGAAAAAGTGAAGCTGGCCTCTAAACTGTCCGTTGTGCGCACCAACCGGCTTTCGTTTCCCCTATGATTGAGGGTCATTTCTGCTTCAATTTTGGAAACCTAGATATGATGGTCAAATATAATAAAATGTATTTATGCAGCGACCCATCACGTAGGATGGATATAACACATTTAAAAATAGTTACTTGAATAATTCTTTGTGGATTTGTTTCAAGCATCAATTGTTCTTGAATTGCCGCCTCAGGTAAGAAATCAAAGTACTGATGAGCTTTGACCTTGGAGTTTGTTCTTCAGCCAAAACAACATAAGGCAAAGGTTTCAGTTAGCTCGACAATAAGTTGGTGCACCTGCAAATGAAAAACAAAACATGCATTATAAATATACGTCTAGATGAATTGCATGGATTAATTTAAAAGTCCATTCAGGTAGTCTATTTTTGTTTGTCAAATTTTCGGTCATATGTAAAATTAAGAAGAAATGGTAGCAATAATAGTGAACTACCAAAAAAGAAAATTGTATGTTAACACCATAATCAATAGTATTTCGTTCAATCTTGGCCGACCTCTGCTTTTCTTTGTGTCTGCTAGCTGACACATAAGAAATTGTTTATTTAATAATGTGTAAGCTAAAATGTTTCTTACCCCCAAGCACATTCCCTAGAATCTAAAGTTACACAAATGGAAATTGGTGTTGCTAGCACATCCCCTGCTAAGAATCATTTCTACTTTATTTCATATGCATTAGTTAATAACTACAACTTAAAACTGCCAAAACTGAATACCTACCTTCATAGCACTTGGATGGACAACAATACGCACAATATGAGCACCTGAAGACCTAGAGACATAATCCCAATTTTGTTCACAAAAAATTCATGGAATCTGATCTCCATGAAAAGAACGGTCTTCCTTTAAACTGCTTATTGCAGACCTATGAGAGATCTGCCACATATTTCAATGCCGCGAGATCAAATATTTGAAAGTAGTTATTTAGGAATCAGAACAAAAGATCCCCATAAAATAAAATTTACGTTCGCTTTTTATACTGTAAATTTTAAGCCTTACATCACAAAATCATATAATCCTCAAAAATTATAAAAACAAAGAACAAAATACTATATGATTAGAACATTAGAACCAAAAAAATATATGTTTTCATATTCTACATACTGTACTACGGTCCCCTCCTAAAATAATTAAAGTCTAGGCTAACCTACTAATATCTTGATTTATGCTACTCCCCAGCATGAGAAATTTCATATTGCTCCCAATCACAGCTGAATAATTCTATAAACGACCAAGAAACAATTGCACAAATTATACGCCAGAGTAAATATTACAGTACTTGAAGCTGTGTAATCAGATCAAAAAACCAACCACCTTACACCCAACAGTTTTGTGCAGCATTTGCCGAGGTAAGGAACACGGATGAATAACCAAATGTAAGAGCATATTCACAAATTATTATTGGATGCAAATTCAGCACCATTCAGTGTCTAAAAAATCTTGGTCCTTGGTTATAATAAAATTAGCACTTATGAGACCAAAGTTGGAAAAAAGAATGAACAAAACCCAACATGAAATTTACTTGAAGTATCATGTACATTATGAGAATCAATGGGTCTTCTCTAAATCCCTTGAATGCATATATTTGCAAATCGGTGGCTTGTTCATACCAATATCGGTGGAGGTCTTAGTGTGCAGAATATGTATATTCTGTCAGGTGCTCCATGTGGTTTGATTTTTAACTATTAATTACCACTCGGAGATAAAAAATTGAACGAAAAATCAATCGGCAATCCTAAGAAGTCTTACAAACCCTAAAACCGATGGCCAATCATTAAAAATAAAATAACAACGTAAACAAAAAATGCCACCAACATTGTTCTTGAATCTTCATTGTTCACCAATTCTAAGATGATTGCCTGATATCAACTACCTAATTGTACGGATCATGCAAATCCTAAAGCACTGTTTATATATACCCCTTTAACTTAATCTCCACGAAATTGCATTGAATTAGCGCACACACTTGCTAAACTTAGTATCAACTTCCAATGATAGAATCACTAAAACTATCAACAAAATATTTTTGAAAGTTCCTAGATTTTTCATCAAAAATATATATTCCAATTCCAGTATTAACTGCCTATGTAAGGAAATAAATCATCTTAAAAAGTTTAAAAATTGTATACATATCCAACGAATATTGAAATTCCCAAATATTGTCGAAACATTCTAAATATCTACCAAATCTGCGGTACAATTTTCTCCTATACTAATCGTTTCTTTTTTCTAAAGAACGCGCGATTGGGGGATAGTAAAACTAATTGAGGGATAGAGGAAAAGGACAAAAACCGGATCCAAATATCAAATCAGGGTCACCCCTTATCTAAGTATTTTACCTAATTCCTAATCTACCCCTCACTAATCAGGTTTAGTGATTAATTATAATTAGGAAAAATCGTAAGTATTTGTTAAAAGATTAGTGTGTGTTTTTATTTGTATTTGGGTGAGTGAAGTGAGAGTAGAAGGAGGGGAAAAATATTTGAGAGAGAACTTTTTTTGGTGAAAATGGAAGATGATTGTGAAGAGAGAATTGTTGTCACTGAATCTTCAGCCAACTACAACAATGAGCATATCTTGAATCTTCAGCTCAACTACAACAATGAGCATATCTTGAATCTTCAGCCAATGACAACAAATCACAATTGCAACTCTTTGTTGAGCCAACACCCTTGAATGATGATTTTTACGAGCATGGAAAGTTTTTTGAAGAACCTACACAAGAGAGTAAACTTGCATAACATACAAGCATCCCCAACACACAGGTAAAGCTGCTAAGAGGTTGAAAATTTGATTTTTTTTTCTTTGAATCCACCATTTTTGCAGCTGAAAAAGCCCTGTGCCGGCATGGATGTTGTATGAATATAATGCTGGAAGCTGCTCTACCAGCATGGTATTCATACTACGGCCATGCTGGCAACTCGATATCCCCTAATTTGAAACCAAAACCGGCATAGTATTCAACCAAAAAACTATGCCGGTACAAAAGTTACTTTTTACCTACCACGGAATATTCTCCGAAATATGCTACCGGCATGGTTAAATTCAAAGTTTACTATGCCTGTACTGCATGAAAAACATACAGGAAACAGTGCCTTCCAAAGCTAAAAAACGGCATACTAGATTAATTAACTACCAAGCCGGAACTGTGTACCGGCGTGGAACCATAGATGATGGCAATGCCGGTACATGCACCGGTATTGTTTAATTTTAACGTTACCATGCCGGTAGATTGATCAAATTTTTGAGTCAACGATTAATCGTCGATGAAGAACGGATGAAGAACGATGAAAAAGAAGATGGAAGATTTTTTTTTCTTCAAAACCTAACCCTAGTGTGCCGGAACTGATTTGAGAGAATGGGGGATAAATGATTTGGTTTTTAGATTTTAAGTTTTAGTAGAAAGGGTATTACAGTCTTTCCATAATGTTTTTAATTAACCAAAGGGTATTTTAGTATTTTCATACCCAGAAATCACCCCTTAGCAGAACTATTGGTTGGGGGAAGTAATTTATATCCCCCAGTTAGTTTCAATATCCCCCAATCGCGCGTTCTTTTTAAAGCTAATTAAAATCGAAAATCCAACAGTTTATATTTTATTTTAAACATGTTAACGTTGTGTAAGAATATAAAGAGATATCACAATGCTATCGCTAAATCTGGAGCATCAAATCGAATAAATTCGATCACAAATTAACAACCACGAAATGTAAGGGGGCTAACTTGTTTTTCAGCCAATCAGGAGCGAGGATTCTGTTGACCGACCAATGGGAGGGGAGGTTAGCGCAACTCTCGACGTGGAGTGAGAGCTGTGGTTGGGTGTTTAGGTTGTTGATTTGGGTCAATCCTCAACATTTCCCAAACATATTTGGATCTCCCGGTCAACAGATTTTATTTATTATTTAAAAAAAAAAAAACCTGATTTCTAAATAATATATTAGGATTTTTTTATATTTTTTGTTAACTTATGATTTTTAATTTCCTCTTTTTTATACGTGGGTTTTCCTCTTTTTTTTCCTTAAAAAAATTCCTTTAAATTGAAATAATAGTTATTATTATTTTAAATTTAAAGTAAATAAAGTAATTTGTTCAAATGTTATCTTCTATTTTCTAAATTAAAAAATAGATTAGTTACTAATTATTAACTTATAAAATAAAGCAATTACTAATTAGTTAACTTTCAAACCTTTAAATTAATTAATTTATTTTAATGGTCACTTTAATAAAACCAAAAATAAAGTTACATGTTAAGGAATTGACTCAACGAGTTTGGTTACTCACATAATTCATTTCAGTAAGTACACATGAAATATTAGTACGTGACAAGGATATTCAAACGCGTGTCATAAATGGCTTAAAGGAAAATAAATGTTCATTACATGCCAAGTTACGTCAAGCTATGGTGATTAAAAGCATGTTAATTAATATGATTCCATTGCATTTTTATGAAGATAATTAGGTTATGCTACCACTTACAAAATTTTACATTCTCACAGCAAATGAACTTTTAATAAATTGGATTATCTATGATAATTAGGTTATGCTACCACTACAAAATTTTACATTCTCACAGCATATGAACTTTTAATAAATTGGATTATCTATTCCACCAATGGAAATAAGTAGCCTAAACCGACACAAAGTCTCCAACATCAACCAAATATATATAGTCTTTGACTCTATTCAATAAAACCATAAACGGTGGGATGAAAAACTCATAGTCTTTCTAAATGTCTTTAGCGTCCAAATTTGAATGGCTGGTTTCTATTAATAGTTTGCGCAAAAAAAAAAAAAAAAAAAAAAACACGTCTGAAACAGAATTGGTTCACGGCAAAGATAGAAGTAACCACATATAATGATTAGAGATCTATGTAAATTGGGTAGTATTTGTTCCTTCCATACCTTCATAATTATCTCCAACTCATACTTTAGGTAGAGTTCTAATACATGGAACACCAATAACAACACTGGGGAATATAATTGAGGTACGAAGAGATAGATAAACCTATTCAGTGAATTGAATCAATGAAACAACCAAATTTAAGAAGTTCAGAGATGTTGTTGGAAGCCTTATATGGGTTCTGTGGTTGGCTCACATTGACAATAAATATAACAACAATATTAATTAATTATTTTAGTTAAATCCGGTTACGACTCAGTTTATAAGGATTTTTGAAGAAGTCCAATTATTTTGCGATTTACAGTTATACGTAGATTGAGTCCTAAGTGTTAGCTCCAGTGTTTTATATTATTATTAGTACTAGTATTCATATTTTGATTTTATAAGGTTGGGTTACTGATCCAAAATAAAATAAAAATGGTAGCCAGACTGTCGAACGCATAGCTTTGGGTGTTGTGATTTGAGATTCTTATAATTCTAAATTTTGAACTTGATCGAAAGACTAGACATCAAGAACTCATACATCCATGTCAAAATTATTGTGGGAAAACTCCCCAAAAGGAACATTGATAGATGGTCTTTTTATACCATTTTTTCACATAATGCTGCAACCAATTTATTAAAATCGTATTACATTGGTTCGGTCTTAACCAGTGCCGTTACGGCACGGGTTATTTCTAGTTCAATAACAAAAGGCCACAATTGCACTCACTAGTCAATAGTGCAGCAAGAATCTTCTTAGATAATGGGACATCTCCAACAAAGTCACCTCCAACATATAAGCTCTTAACATATGCACCAATCCATACACCAAAGATGAGGTATCAACAACAGAACAAAGTAACGAAATTAAAAGACTGATTAAAATTTAAATTCTACTGGCCACAGATTCGTATAATCCAATCCTAATCGCGAGGTGAGTTTCCCATTGGCGCTACAGTGTACCTACACCCTTCCATGTTAACAGAATTTAATCCCTTACATAAATCCACTACTCTTATTTTAAAACTACAAATCCATAAGTTTTTGGTTTCTTAGTATTTTTTGGTTAAGCAATCGGACTAAAATTTCATTTGTAAACCTAAATTACACTTCTTGTAAACATAAACGATAAAAACACTTCTAAAAAGCAAATTACAACATTCTTCTCATATGTACCTCCCCATCCACAATTTCACGGCAACCAAGCATTCCATTGCCAGAATACTTCTCAACAAAAATGTTGTATCAGTTACCAAATCCATGGTTATTCATATAAACATTTGAAATAACATTCTCTTATAAGAAGTATGTTACCAATTTATAGTCATGCTATCAACGAATTTCATACTCTTCTAGCTGGTAGCTTCCAAAACCAGTGTTACTCTTACGAAACACTCAACCTTTTATTTACGATTTGGATTCATTAAAAAGATAAATTCTTATAAAAGTTATAACATATGTTATGTGGAGAAACATATATCGATATAAGAGAGCAGTATATAATATTTACTAAATCTATCCCACATTAAGAATTAAAAACTTAAAAATCAAAATTAAAAAAGAAATAAAAAAATCATAATCATATATTTTTTTTTCCTAACTATTAATCATTCACAAAAATCAATATTGAGATCATAGTAATATACTGAAAAACTAATAAAATTTCTACCGATGAAAGCAACTTTTGCAATTAATCTAAGGATATGAAGTGCTAAGAATTAGATCTAATAATCGAAAAATTAAAATCTAAAAATCGAAACATACTCTCCAGAAAATACAATGACTATTTAAACCTTCAATTGTTTCAGATCCATCTTTAGCAAACAAGCTTCTTTGTGACACCTCCCTGATTTCTTTATCTCCGTTACCATCTCATCTTCGATTGATCCTAACCAAAAAAACAGACCCGAGTCTCAAGTTCGTAAAAATCGGAAATCATTAAAGATATCAAAATCAAACGTTTAGGATTACTTACAGGATTAGTGTAATCTTTGTCGGAGACTGTACGGAGTAGATCGATGATACGATATAAATTGAAGAAACAAATTGAAACGAGATGATTTTGGCAATGTCATCTTTAACAACAGTAGATAGAGAGTTGATAGAGATCGAAATCCATGATACGAGATAAATCGGAAAAAAAAAAGTGAAACCAGATGTAACGTCGTCTTCAAACGAAGTAGATGAAAAGCTCTTTCTACGCGGGAAAGGAAGAAACCGAATCACGAAGAAGATACGTCAATTTTAGTTGATGGGTATTTTTAACATCAAAAAAATCTATTTTGGACTGAAACGTTTTTTAAAAAGACTAACTCGTTTCAAATTAGGAAAATTTGTATCTCCTAGTAGGTCTGAGACGGGAGGACTAGAGTTTCTAAAGCCCAATAACTTTGGGACTGATTCATTTCTACTTTAGTATCCGGAACTCTTGCATTCAATCAGTTTCCTTTCGCTTTTGTGCATATTCACCAGCAATTAAGTTAAGGTAGTGGTCCATACAGGTTACCGTGCTTGTTGCTTCTGCTTTAAACCCAAATTGATTCATTATCGGCATCACCGCCAACAAAATCACCATTGGACAGAATGCTCGGCTAATTGACTTCATTTTTTTGTTTTTCTATTTTGCTAATTTCCTTCTGTCCTGAAAACTTGGTTGTAGCTTATGTAATTTATAGGCTTACAAGAACATCATATACATGCGTACTCAACTCTTATTATTTTTTCTGCCACTGAGCCGCCTAATATTTGACCAAATCTATAAGTAATCGTTCTTAGATTTGAAAAAAAAAAAGGTTGACTCATTCTCGGTGTATGAACTGAATGTCTCAATTTACTAGTTCAATCAACAATTCATTGGCGGCAATGTCATTGTCTTAAACCACCAATGATCAATGTTGATGGGTGAATATGAGATTGGTCCTACATGTCCTAGTCACAACAATGACAACACCTTCCTAGAATAGTATGAGAGAGAGCTTCCTTTTCATGGTACTATGTCCTTCCTTATATAGGCTTTTCCCAAAACCCTTCTTCTCATGACATCATGTCACATGTCATAGAAGCTCCCTTATTTACAACTATTGTCATTCCTCCTAATGTGACCTTCTATTTCCCTACTAATTCCTTCCTTATCCTTCTTATTCTATGGATATATTATATTGGGCTTAGGGTTTAGTCCCCAAGTCCCCTATGTTTCATGGTGGGCTTATCCTCCCTTTAAGGGATACCTACCCTTCCTAAGGGGTAACCATTTTCATGTATCAATATTAATCCCCTGACTATTGGGTTAATTGTCAAATAACCCGATAGTCAATTGATTTCCTTTTGTGCTCCCTAAGAGGCAAAAAAGGAGGTTCTCTTTATCAGCCCCCACGTCCACTGCGACGGTTGGCCTCTTCGCGACGTGTCAGAAACCCTTTTTCAGTTTCTTTCAGTTATTTCATCTTTTTGTAACCGCCACGTCCTTATCCCGAGATCGCCTATATATATGCATCCATCCAGTCCCTTCTTCGCTTTCCATTTACTCTATCGTTTTCATTTCTTCTTATATTGAATCTACCACACACGCGCCATGTCAAGCGGTTCTCCTAGTAGTAGCTCGTCTGAGGAGGAGGAGGAATCTGAGGAAGAGATTGGTACATAGACGGAGGAAGTCAGGCCTGAAGGTCAAGAAGTGCTATAATTACCTCTACCCGCAGATAACGTGTCTTATACGATCGAGGAGATCCTTCAGAATGTTGACTTGAAGCGCGCGTTGAAGTTGAGGGTTCTTCACAGTGGTCGGCGCGTTCCTCCTACGGATGATGTTCTCATTCCTAGTCTCCTTAACCCTTCCGTACTGCCTTACCCCTGCACCCGGGTGGTTTATGTATCCTGAGGCAAAAGAACCAACCACCTTTTCATTCAATAAAGTCCCGCATATGGCTATTCACCGTGGAGATTATAGTCTTCCTACCATCGAGATCTTCTCTTATGACACCTACTATATGGTCGCACTGGGTATCTTATATTTTTTTTTCCAATCCCGACTATTTAGCCACCCTACGTTCGGCGGGCATTGAGGGGGCCCTAAACTCATCTCGCCATCGGGAGGTAGTTAGATGTAAACGTGACGTGACATGGATTTGCTGTCATTGGGCGCCTTCTGTCTATCCTTTGTTCTTTGCGTGGGAGGAGGCTACTATCGTTCTGGAGGACGTAGTTGCGCTTACAAGATTACCTGTTCACGACACTCATTCTTATGATGAGGTAGCTATTTTTGAGGCTTTAGATGATGAGAACGAGGAGCTATGGGCTTATCCGATAGATTGCAAAGATGACTCGCACAACGAGAATGTGAGGAAGAATCAGTTGCCGACGAAGCCGAAAAAGGGGAGAAAGCCTAAAGCCACTGGTCAGCAAGAGAAATCAACTCCCGCGGCCAAAGGTAAATCCAAGGTAACTGAGAGTAAGAATCCCCCTTCATCGCATCCAACAGGTGAGCGCTTGCTTTCCAGCTCCATCCGCGCCTATGAGGCGCTTCATAGCCCAGCTGTCCCGTCCGCGTAAACTGTCGTTCCTTCTGATTTTGTCATAAAACATAAAAGAGGCGCATCTTTCCCTCTTTGGATTAAGTATTGGGCTCCAAGGTTGGTTGACAAGAAGGTCGTGCCTCCCCTTAGGGAAGAAGAGAACCCTCGCACCGAGTTGGCGTCCTTTATCTTGTTTTGGCTTTGTCATGATGTTTTTGAATACAGTCCCCGGGACACTATTAAGAGCGAGCTTATGCCCATGGATGTATTGATGTCGCGCGGTGTTTTTTTTCCTTTGGATCCAATGTTTTTTGGGGGCCTATATTGTCAGTTGGACTTGCTTTTCCATGATATCCGTTGAGTTGACGTGGTTCATAAGGTCGAGACTTTTGTTCCTGCTTCTTTCATGCAGGCATGGTCCTAGGAACATATTCATAAGTATGCTCTCGAGCCTAATTCGTTAGTGGTTCATCGTGAAGAGGAGGTCACGCAGGTTGATGGTACTCTTAGTATGGCCATCGCCACTTATAGCTATTAGAGAATGGCTCTTTGGCGCCGTAGAGGAAAGGTGACCAAGGGTGATATAACGGATTTCATGGATGTAGATAAAGACTTCGAGCCTTTCCCTTACCATGACGGTCGTTCAGGTCCTGCGCATTATGATTTTACGTCTCCGCTGGAAGGTTTGAATTTGGGTTCATCACAAGTTCTGCCAGCATCAGACTTTGACTCAGTGATGGCGGTATTGCCTGGTTATCTCCCTGGATTTCATGCTGGTAAGTTCATAGCGATGTCTTATAATCCAGATCGTGCCGCTCGCCAAGTGGGGTTCGACCAAGGGGTTCCTTCCCCCTTTCCACCCTTGACTGATTCTGACATTTCGGTGATTCGCGCTAGCTTCGATCGTTTTATCTTCAAGGGCACGATTCGCCTGAGTGATCGGGGGATTAGTTTTTATTTTCAGCAACCTATATTTGAGCGCCTCTTAGCCGTGACTGATCCGTCTCATGAATATCAAAATCACATTCGTTGTCACGCACTGAATTTTGTTTTGCGTGAAGAGGCTTCTCTCCTGGTCTGGCTTATGAGGAACTCAAATTACTGCATACGTTTGGCCATGTTAAACTAAATGAAGAAGTGGCTGAGGAACATAGTCTCAAGCTAGGTACTAAGGCTCGTCCTTTGGAACCGTTGGTGACTTCCTGGGACCCGCCTGAGGGACACGAGCCTATAAGAAAGAAAAAAAGGGTGAAACCTCCTTCTTCTAGCAAGAAACCTGCTATGATGCATATTCCAAAACCCTATGTCAGTTCTCCGATAGCGCAGGTGTGCTTTCCATTTATCGTTACGTGTTTCCCCCCCTTTCTCTTTTTTTTTTTTTAAAGAGAGATGACGGGTATTGCGTTCTCAGGGAGCCGCTCTATCCATTCCCGTGGGGTGGAAACCGCCTTCATACTTGGTAGAGGAGTACCTTAACATGCCCCAACAGGATTCTACGCACTTGATTCCCTTAGCTGATCTCACTCACAACTAAGAGTTGCTACGACACAAAGTCGAAGACTTGATAAACCAATCTGTCTCACACAGAAAAGTCTATTGATATAGATAAATTTGTCTCCCACAGAAATACCTATGAGTTTTGTTCCGTCTTATGATAAATCAAGGTGCACATGAACCAATTGATAATATGGACTTATATTCGTGAAGAACAGCCAAGTATTATCAATCACCTCACAATAATCTTAATCGTATGGAAGCGAAAAAAGATATTGTGGAAACACAAACGATGAGACGAAGATGTTTGTGAATTCATTTATTCTTACCTATCAGAGATAAGTCTCAAGCAAATCTTTGAAAAGATAATACTCGATCACGATAGTATAAGTAAGATCAGAACACGCAACTACAGAGAAAATAGTTGGGTCTGGCTTCACAATCCCAATGAATTCTTTAAGTCGTTAACCTGCAGGGTTTTGGAATAAACCTAAGGTTAAAGGAGAATCGACTCTAGTCGCAACTGGTATCACACAAGAGGTGTGGGGATTACGTTTCCCAGTTGCTAGAGTTCTCCCTTATATAGTCTTCAAATCAGGGTTTAATAGCTTTGAAACAAAGCAATCAATATTCACCATTAGATGAAACCTGATCTAAGAGCCAAGCTAAGTTTGCTTGAAACCAAAGCAATATCTCTCCACCGTTAGATAGTCTTAGCTTGTTACACACTGTCAGAGAATAGCTCGGTTGAACCCACCAAGCGTTGGTATATCAAGTTTGGTTGTCATATTTTAGTGAATAAAAACTCATTTAAAGAGTCTCTTGATTATTTACTAGAGTCAACTTCGTATAGGTTAGCTAGAAAGTTACTAGGATATAAGACTTACAAGTATTATGTGAAGACTTGAAAAATGTGAAGAAGTAAAGAACTACAACGAAGACATCATCCTTCCACTTGAGGTTAGTAATATTTGACTTGAACTGTTTCATTCCTAACGTATCTTTCAAGTCGTGCATATTGAAAAAATAACTTCGAAGCTGTGAATGATTATACTCTAGTTAGACATAGTATTAAGGAATTACAATACGAAGCATAACGTCTATCTTTGAACTTCGTATATAAGACATCGACATAATCGTATGAATGCTATTGTGATTATGTATGGGTATGGGTGAAGATTTCGTCTTAGGAAACAAAGTTTTTCCATTCGTTTAAGAGAAGTACAATTCATAAACTTGTGTTATGAATCGAAATGGAAATCGCTAGGCTTATTGGTATTGTTATTCATTGCAAATCTTTGGATTACCAATATGTGTGTTTAGTATAACCGCTCATAACTTGTTTATGTATCTTGGTAAAACTATTCACAAGGCCTGACTTTTGTATTGGTATGACTTTTATTAGTGAAACCGATCTTAAGTAATCACCTGAGATGGTATAATCGATTTACTGTAATTGGTATTACAAACTCTACACATTGGGGAACCGATCCTGGTAAGAGGTGCAACCGATCACAAGTAGGGGAATCGATCCTTGTAAGAGGTGCAACAAATCTTGGTGATTGGTAACCGATCCTATGACTTGTGCATCCGAATACAAGTTAGATACCATATATATTTGGTAACCGATCCTAGTACCTAGTCAACCAATTTTTTGAAAGCTAGTGTGACCGATCCTAGTACCCACATGGAGGTAGAGCCGAAACTTGTTTTGGTAGAACCGTTTAAACCCATGATTGGTGATTTGATAGGATAATCAATCACATAGTTCTTGGAAGTCAGATGAACCAATTCTAAACTTGTTTGGAAGTGTGGTAAATCGGTTCCAAGATTGTAAATATGAAAAAGGATTTACAAAATAAAGATGTCGACATACTTTTAACATGTGCAGTAACTCTTATCTTTTATTGTTCAAAGATATTCCTTAGTAGCTAAATGAGAATCCCGGATCGAAATAAATTTAGAATCTTTTAATTAAGGTTTTTAGTTTTATATGCTTTTAATTTCCAGCAATTAAAATGCATATCTTTAGAAAATAAAAATTAGTAATGTGCATTTACTAGTTGGAGATTTTCTACTGAGATTTCGGTCAATATTTGGATAGTGCATTTCCAGGAATTATGAAAACCGTTTTTGCCCTTATTGCATATCTTTGAGAATATTCGGTTTTGGAAATTCCTTGGTGTCTAAACTTCCTTGGTCTATAAATATTGAAATTTGCATTTCAACAAAACTAATCCTGAGAGCCAGCAAAACTACCTAGTTGTGTTGTTACTGGTGGAGCCGTCTATTCAGAAAGGAAAGTACCCTAGTTAGGCGAAATCTCTTACGACCGCTCGTTTTAAAGACTTCTTTGGAATTGGGAAGATCTACGAGTACCGTTGGTGGGAAACTAGATAATTGCAGTTTATTATTAGTTTTCGATTGATTTTATTGACTAACGGTTGTTGAACTTTGATTGAACCTAGTTTGTTTATGCTTGAGAATCTTCTCTTCTGATATAAGATTCACTCAAACTAGATCGAACTTTCGACGGGTATCTTTAGACTGTTTGTAGATCTAAAGACGTCTTGTGATAATCCATTGTTAACAGACTCCGTTATGTGTGTGATTGATCACAAGAGATCAAGTTGATTGTGTGCAGGTGTTTATTGAAGATCTAAGAAGATTTGAAGACGAAGAAGATTTCTGATTTGGGTTCATAATCTTTGGTGTGCACAAAACTTGATCGGCTGGGGATCCAACTATAATCGGTTTATCTTTGTGATAATCTAGATTGATTAGTTGAGTAGATCGGCATCAATACATTTCTTTGTGATTCGAAGTATTGATTGCAAAGTCTTGACAATTACTTTGGTAGTTGTTATTGGATAGATCTAAGAACCTGACAAAGGAGTTTATTGGGATAAACGGAAGAGCCTTTTGTCAAACTCATATCACTTGATTGAAAAGAGTTGTTACCGAACAGATTTGTTGTTCCTTTACTGTTTGGTATACGAACCAAAGGAATTGTTCCAAGTGCGTGACTTATTGCAAGTTGGAGGCGCAGGGATACAGACGGAACTAGGTGAACTATAGGTTTAGTTGCTTAGTCTCAACTATACGAAGTTGGTTTAGATTTTGTATAGCGGCTTAATCCTAAGAGTATTCAATTATTGACAAGGTCCCGGGGTTTTTCTGCATTTGCGGTTTCCTCGTTAACAAAATCTTGCAGTGTCTTTTACTTTTCTATTTCCGCAACTATAATTGTTTTTATTATAATTAGAAGTAAAATACACAAACGTTAATTCCTATTTACTTGATAGCAATCCTATTATGTTTGGTTAAGTCCGAACCTATTATCAAGTAAACACACTTCGTTGTTGTATTGTCTCGATCTTGTATCCATAGTCAATCACAGAAGTTATCTTGTTGTCGTATTGTCTCGATCTCGTATCTATAGACGATCACACGAAGTGTGAACCGATTAGTTGTATTGTCTCGACTCAGTCCATAGACAATCACTTTCAGAGAAAGGACTTATAGGTGGAAAAGTTTTAGATTGAGATATATTTGGGTACCCTCGTCTTTTCACACACAAATGAAATGTACCTTCATTTAGATATGGATAACTGTACCTAAACGTGTACACTAGGTTGGCTCAACAATAGTTAACCGAAGTTAGCCATATGAACACTTTCATATCAACCTTATTCATCTTAACCACAACTAGTTCAAATGACTCAAATGAAACTAGTTATAGAGTTGTTCAATTGTTTATATTCTCATAGAAGTATACAAGAACACAATTGAAACAAAATCGGTTTGATTCACTCGAATCAATTCATGAACATTATAGCCACGGTTTGCAAAAGATTGCATTCCTTATTATATAAATGTATTAGTTCATGGCACAACCGATTCTTGAACTTAACCCACTCAAGTATGCAAACGGGTACGCATACTTAAGTAGCCGGACTTGGACTATGTCCGACAGTACGCGAATGGGTACGCATACTATCACACATCCAAAATATCAGTTGAATTCAGTACGCGTACGGGTACGCATACAATAGTTCCCGGACTTCAACTGAGTTCGCCAGTACGCGTACGGGTACGCATACCAAGGCTCCCGTACTTTACCTGACCTCGCCAGTACGCATACGGGTATGCATACTACGCCGGTCTTGGATCAACATATATGCAAGTACGCATGCTATGTCTATAATCCAATTATGGTTAAGTGTTCTAAACTCTATTTCAATCATTGAAACATTTTTTGAGGATGACAATAGTTGTTTTCACAAACTATTAACATCAAAGCTATTTTCAAGTGATTGACATAATCAATACGAAACATTCTGAGTCTACATCAAATGAGATGTTACAAGGCGATTTTCATATGACCATCTTTTGACTTTCGTCAAGAACATAAGATGAACTTGGTTAAAGCGAAAGCTTACCAACACATATTTCGAGAAATATGTAAGTGAGTTAAACTCAGCTCGAAATCTCAAATGTGTATAATCGAATACTATATAGCTATACGACTTTTGTCTCAATATAGGAGATAGAGTAGAAATAGACTTTCTGAGTGATAGATGAGTTTCAGTCTCTACATACCTTTTGTTGATGAAGTTCCACAAGCTCTCCTTAGTAGTTCTTCGTCTTCAATTGATGAATGTCGTGAAGTCTAAAGCTCAACTACACAATTTATCCTAGTCCGAGACATAGCTATAAGTAGACTAGAAATCAAGATTTATAGTTTTTATCACTAAACTTGACAAACAAGCTTGAGATAGCAATGCTTGCGAGTTTGACCGAGCAGTGCTCTAACAATAGGGGTCTGGATTTTGAGTCCCCTAGTGATGTGTTGTATTCTCTAAGTCCTACCGGGTCGACTCGTTCGGTTTTTGGTGGGTCCTCTGCTCAAGTGGTACCTCAACCGGATTTCCCTGAAGGTAACCGCCAATTCTCTATCTTACACGTGTTCCTTTATTTAATTCATGGCATCCTTTGTGTTTTACCCTATTTATATGTCTGAGTCTTTCACAATGTTATGGTCAAAAGTTAAAAACCACATCTTTTATTCTGCGAATCGGCGACGACTCGGCGATAAAATCGGTGTTCGACTCGGTGACTTTTTTTTCCCCTTTTTTCTTAATTTTCATTATACAGATCTCGATTTCTATCAAGTTTTTCAATGATTGGTGTTAATTTCCAAGTGTATTTGGATATCAATAATGTCTAAATCTTCAAATTTTAGTTCTGAAATTAATTTCGGTTCGACAATGGCTGAAAATAATTCTAGGTCTTCATCTGATACTTCTGCGAATAATTCTGATAATTCGAACAAGGTTTGTTCTACACCAGCTCTTTTCATCTCTGATGAAGATATTGATGAAATCTTAAATTAATGGAAGTTTAACTTGATTGGAAGATTGGATTTAGTAAAGTTAAAATTTGAATCTGCAGTTACTTCTCTAAAGAATCAATGGAAGCTTACAGGTACATCTCAATTGATTCCTATTGGTAAAGGTTTTTTTTATCATAAAATTAGATAATGAGATTGATATGAATTATATTTGGAAGGGGTATTGGATGGTTGATTCACAAACCCTGAAATTGAGAGAATGGGAACCAAATTTTAATCCAGTTAATCAAAAATCTACTACTGCTTTTGTTTGGGTTCGTTTTCCTGGCATAGGTATGGAATATTGGAAAGAAAAAAATTCTTTTGGACTTAGGAGAAAGATTGGGAAGAGCTATTAAGGTTGATGAAATTACTCTGGAGAGAGAGGTTGGGTACTATGCTAGTGTTCTTGTTGAAGTAGACTTAGCACAACACATTCCAAACCACATTTTGATCAAAACAAAGTATGGTAGTTTTGAACAGGAAATCCGAATTCCAAGAATTCATAAATTCTGTGATCACTGTTAGGTGGTGGGTCATTTAGTGGTTGAATGTAGATCAAAAAAGAAAGAAGCTCATATAGAGGAGGTTGATGGTTTTATTCCAGTCCTTAAAAGGAATGTTTGGAGAGTTAAAACTAAGAAGGCAACTCCTGTTGGTTTTGATATTTGTCCTTCTCCAAAAAGATCTGCACCTGACAATACAGTTAATTCAGATACTTCTTCTTCTATTGATATGGTTCATTCCCCAATAATACCTCAAGCTCCAGTTGAATTACCTGTTTCATCTAATGAGATTGGTGAACATAGTGGTGTTATTAAGGAAATTATACAACCTGGTAATTTACATTCTGATTCTGTAGCTATTATCTCCTTTAATAAGTTTGATCATATTGCTGAAGTGGAAGAATCTATTGATTATTCAAGCTCGGAGGATGGAGAAATAAAAGAGGTGAATACTTCTACTCTTCTTGATATTAGTTCAGTTTCACAACCTATCACTATTTTGAAACCTACTCCTTCTGTTGAACAAGTTGTTCTTAACAAACAAACAATCATTGGAAAGAAGAAACCTCCAGCTAAGACTGTTAAAGCTGCTCCAATTACTGGGAAAACTAGAAGAGAACTATTGAAACCTGTGTTAAATGAGAGGAGTTCCACACCTCCTCATCCCTCCTCTTAATATGAGATTAGTCTTTTGGAATATCAGAGGCCTTAAGAGACAAAAGTCCAAAGATAAAATAAGATCTATAGTTTCACAACATAATCCTTCTTTAGTTTTTTTAGCAGAACCCAGAATTCATTATAATTCTAGTAATAGAATAAATCTTCCTGAGATGAGTCATAAAATAATTCTTGTAGTAATATTTGGAAGATCACTAGGGGTGCTTGTGCCACAGATGAAAATTTGAATAAAAGAGGTTTTCAGCTAGTTTCAAGATGTTACATCTGTAATGAGTATCAAGATTCCATGAATCATCTCTTATGGGAATGCAGTTATGGTCAGTTACTCTAGAATTGGCTTGGAGACATTTTTGCTTTCAAGAATCCAAAATCATTTGAAGACATTCTAGATTGTAGTAAACTAAAAAGTACAGTGGTGCAAGAGATTTGGTTCATTGCTGTCTTTAATGTTATGGTGGATATTTGGTTCACAAGGTACATAGTTTTCTTTGACAGTATGGCCCCTAATATGGTGAATGCTAAAAAGAGAATACTCAGAATGGTCAAGGATTGTGAAGTGAGGCTTAAGGGTTATACAAACAACTCCAACTATGATATTTCAATTATGCTTTTCTTTGAGATTAAATACAGGAAAATGAGAATTCCTAAAATCATTGAATGCTACT
Organism: Papaver atlanticum; assembly: GCA_023531105.1. Lineage (NCBI taxonomy): Eukaryota > Viridiplantae > Streptophyta > Magnoliopsida > Ranunculales > Papaveraceae > Papaver > Papaver atlanticum. Next base: position 1,380,246 of record JAJJMB010000989.1, on the reverse strand, counting down.
TCCATCTTCCTGAGGAGAACTACATCTTGCTCTGTTGTGATGGAGCTTCAAGAGGTAACCCTGGTATCTCTGGATATGGTTTTGTCTTTAGGGATTGTTATGGTCATTTTATTGCTGCTGAAAGTGGTGGTCTTGGAATAACTACAAACTTTGTAGATGAAGTAATGGGTACTCTTTGTGCATTAGAATGGGCAGTCCAACATAACAAGCTTCGGGTAATTGTGAATGTTGATTCCAAGGCTTCCATAACATTTTTATCAAACAACAATTTGCCCTGGTTTGCACTGGCTAGGTGGGAATTGGTATGCAAAACTCTAAAGAAGATCCATTTCAACCATGTATACAGGGAAGTAAACTTCTCTGCTGATTTCTTTGCAAAGAAAGGGTGCCATCTTCAAAGAGGGCAAGTAGTGAAATTCTTAACAAGACCTGCTAATATGCAGAGGATAGAGCTACATGACATTCCATATTATAGATTTGAGTGATTGTTTCACTTCCTTATCTGGTACTGACATTTGATTTTTTTGCCTTGTTTGTATTTCGTCATTTGGGCCTTGGACATGTGGTCCTCCTTAGCCAGTTTAGTTTCTGATTTCTTTTTATGTTTCTTTTGTTTCTCCTTTTGTAACCTTTCACTTAATTTTAATAAATAAGGTTTTTGTTAAAAAAATAAATAAATAAAAATTCACAATGTTACATTTTCTTCATGTTGTAGGTTCTTCAGGCGATTATGCATCCTCTTCCAGCTCCTCGTCTTTTCGTTCAAAGCCTCGTGATCTTTCTCCTGATCCTCTTAATTCCGAGGTTGGTCCCTTTTTCTTATTGTCCATGTGTTATTTGTTTATTGTGTTTTGTTCTTTTTCTTCTTCTTATGTATCGCGCCCTTTTCCGCTTTTTTTTTTTAGAACATGGGTAGTAAGCGTAAAGATTTTGTCAAGCGAGATGGCTCTAGTAGTGTGGGCGGTGGAAAGCGCGTTAAACTTGATGGTGATGGATCTACGTCGGCTGGTCGGTTGGAGAAGCTTCCTGATATTTCTGACCCGCTATCGATCCCTGAGGACGTTAAATTTTGCTTTTCAACCATGGTGGATGTTGCCGAGGCTGATGTTGATCCGACAACTTACAAGCGAGTACATGGCTTATGGGTGTCTTCTTCCTTGGCCGTCACTTATAGAGATATTGTGGAGCCGTGTGGCGGCCATATGGTGAAGGAGGGTATCCTTGACATAAAGACTTTGTGCTATATGAACAAAAATCTTCTCGAAGTAGCTGACCAGCTTTCGCGGGTGAAGGATGGTCCCATTGGCATGAGTGTGTTGTAGTGTTGGGAGGCTACTATTCGGTCAACGCTTGGTCTCGATTTTCCTTTGAAGTGGTTAGATGGGCAACTGGTTAAAGTGAAAGATCGGAAAGATTCGCGCATGCATCTCCCAAGCCAGATCGCCCAGCTGGAGAAAGAATTGGCTAATCTTTCCAAGGTGACTTCCGAGAAGAAGATGGCGCTGAACCAGCTTGTTGCTAGCGTGGCCACAGCGAATAGTGCAGCTCAGCAAGAGGAGATGGTTGAGAATGGAGTTCGCATGGAGCTTGAAAGGAAGAAATAAGAGTGGTCCACGTTCCAGTCTGTCTGACGTGCTCTATTTTCATTATTTCTTCCCCTTTTTTTTGACAATATGACGTTTTTGGTCTTGCTCTTTGAGGATATTTGTGGATACTTTGATCTGTGTTTATTTGTCTTGAATGCTGCTACATATGCTTCCTGTTATATCAACTTTTTTGTTGTATTGTAGGATATTTTTTTTCCCAGGTGTTTGACGTTACCGGTTCTGGCTGTGTACCCTATGAAGTGGATCGGGGTGTTTCTGTTCGTAAATACTGCTTAGGCGGTGTGTCGTTGTGTAGCTTAGTCTTGTTGGGATTTGTGTGGATGGCGTTGTAAAAAAATATATTATTTGTTCATTTGTAAGTCATGTTCTGTTGGCGTGTATGCCCTTTTAGGCTTATGTAAAAGGCGTCGTTATAGCAGTGAGTTTTGGCTTTAGTGAATTCTTATTGATGTGGTTAATACGAAGTCTTTTCTCGAGAATGGTTTGCGTTAATCGTTTCGTATATCCCTCGTGGGGTTACGGGTTTTGATGGCCTTTATTAGCGCATTTGTGTTTCCGCGTAAAATTCGAAACGCGCCTTCCCTTTTCTATCACGGAGGTATGGGAAACCCGCACGCCCTTTCCGTAAGGAGGAGCTGGGCACACTCACCTGTCTTTCCTTGTTTGGGACGAAGACACATATCTTGTTCTTGGAGAAATTGAACGGACGCGTCTCTTTTGTTGTTAGGGAATTTAGAATGCACTCTCCTCTTACTTATATTGATAGATGGGTATTCAACGGCACGTGTGGGACGACCTATTGTAGGTTTCCATGCGTCGATCGACCGGATGTCAGCCGACCGGGTGGGCGGTGCAACCCGCATCCTTTAGTAATTGTAATGTCGGTCGATCGGATTTTTCGGAGTAACCTGTAGCATTTAGTAATTGTAATGTCAGCCGAGCAGATGCGTGGAGCAACCCGTAGCCTTTAGTAATTTTAATGCCAGCCGATGGGATGCGTGTAGCAACCCGTAGACTTTAGTAATTGTAATGTCAGCCGAGTGGATGGGCGGAGCAACCCGTAGCCTTTTGTAATTTTATTGTCAGCCGACCGGATGCGCATAGTAACTCGTAGCCTTTAGTAATTGTAATATCAGCCAAGCGGATGGGCGGAGCAACCCGTAGCCTTTAGTAATTATATTGTTAGCCGACCGGATGCGTGGAGCAACCCGTAACCTTTAGTAATTGTAATGTCAGCCGACCGGATGCACCAAGCAACCCGTAGCCTTTAGTAATTGTAATGTCAGCCGGCCGGATGCGCGGGGTAACCCGTAGCCTTTAGTAATTGTTTGTCAGCCGACCGGATGCGCGGAGCAACTCGTAGCCTTTAGTAATTGTAATGTCAGCCAACCGGATGCGCGAAGCAACCCATAACCTTTAGTAATTGTATAGTCTTGTAACTCTCCTTATCATTGTTATAAAAAGGTATGAGGTTTGTCTCCATGATAGCTAGGGCTATCATACGGACGACGTTTGATGGGGACCCCGATCCGGCGGTGGGGAAGCTCAGGATGGATTTTTGCTTGGACGGTTGAGGAAGTCTCACGGTATTCAAATAAAACTAATTCCGGTATTTCCCAGACTAATGCAGTTTCTTCTCTCTTAGCTCTCTGTTCTCTACGTATTTTTTCTTGCCTCTGCCCATCTTCTGAATCAACATGCAAACTCTTATCTTGATTCTCTCCGTCGGAGTTCCACAACCTACTTATTGGAGGATTTTCGATGGCCTAGATTTTTTTTTAGCTCTCTCTTCTCTAAGAACTCTAACCCTAGGCTGTTTTTAATTTGTTTTTGTTCGATTTCTCCCTCACCCTCTCTTATCTTATTTATCCCCGAACTGATAAGAGATCCTCTTTTATCATTATATGATTCTTTTGCCATTTATTACTGATGTTTCTTTCTTTGTAGTACTTGAACCGGGAAATAGACGCAAAGGTTTGATTTAGTTCTTGAACTGAATACTTATTACAGGTACGACTAAATAAATCTAAAGTATCTTTTAAAATTTTCAAATTTTGGTCTTTTGGATTTTTATTGAGCTGCTATAGCAAATAATCAGGGTTTGTTCAATTTGTTTGGCTTTTAATTGTCTATCATCCAGGCATGTCTTTGTCAATTTAAGAATCTCAGTTCCTTCTCAAATTTGCTCTCATTAATTTCCATTATATTCTATTATTTTAATCTCTGTTTATCTGACGTAGCTAACAAATTTCTTATTTTGATGTTTTAACATTTGTTTTCTTCTTATCAAGACCTAATTAATCAAACCCATTTTTCTTTCCAGCAGAAAGAAACCCTAGATTATTTCTTCTCTTTGGCTGTTACAAGAATCAATCTCCAATAATTCCTTCCATTTATCCTTCTCTCATTGTTCTTTCTATCTCAGATTTGGTTCCAATTTGTATGGCTGATTTTTATTTTATTTTTTTTGGTAACTGTGTGTATTGCAGCAATGCCTTATCTAGGGTTTTGATTCGTTTTTGTTTCAAATTATTGAGTTACTTTTATTGAATAGAATTAGAAACACGTTTAAAAAGAAAAATATATTAATTCATTGTAAGATTTTGATTTGGTTTATGGGGTTGTGGAAGCTTATTTGGTTATCCACTCATAACTATATTTTTCCTGTATGTTGTTGAAAAATAAAAAGTTTGATAATTTACTTTCATATATGGCGTCGGTTGATTTGGTCATTCAATCTAATTGATTAATTTCAATGATTGTTGTATTCCAGAAACCAATTGCACCTAAGGAATGACCACCACAGTAGAAGAAGAAATTGGGATCGAAGTTAAAGAGGTTTTTTTGGTTTGGTGAGACAATCTCAGTGTTTTTCATCAAAACTGGAGTCGGTGGTGCAAGTTTAATTGCTCATAGTTGGAATTTCCTCTCATTTGCGTGCAGGTTTGTTATGAAATATCAATAGTTTAATTAGGCACAATATGCCCTTGCATCATAATGAGTGGAAGCTTCGTCAGATCTATGAGTTGCATTGTGGTGCCCTGATATGTTTTGGCCTTTTTTGCAATTCAATGACAGGAGTTTTTTCTTACTCATAAAGAATTTTCATCGTGCAGGGAATGGTTTTAATTGAATGTGGATGCTTGCATTCTGGCCTCATGGAAATCCACCAGTTGTTGAAGGAGGTGCCCACAGTAGCAATTACATACGGAAATATGACAAAGTTAGCTCTAGCTATAAACTTGATCACATATTTCAACGGGGTGATGCATTTTAACCAAGCTAATGCATCTAAAATTCTCATAGACAATGTTCCTTTTCTTTTAATTTATTCTCTTTTCTTTTTATATTGGTTTAATGATACGGACATATCTTCTGCTAAGATGTTGCTACTTACTTGGAAATGATAGGAGTCTAAATTGTTGACATTTGCTTGGATATACAAGGTCCAAAGTTGATATCGTTTGATTAACTTTCAGGAGCTCTATTCTACTTGCCGAAGGTGAAATGTATTGGTTACATTTCCATTAAGGATTTGAACTGGTGCTATAGTATAAGCGCAGCATGTGGCAAGTGGAGGGAAATTATCATTGTATAGCTGCAGCATATGAGAAGGCATAAATGTCACTGTCCATGTTTGCACTTGCTGTGTTAACTAATGAGTTTAGTGGTACAAGCAATATTCTTACCTTCGTGTTGTGCATATCCAACACTGCCTCAATTTCATTTAAATTCTTAGCAACTGAATTTGATTTTTTTTGAAATCCTATCATTGATTAGTTTGGGTATTAGAGATTGCATAGCATTATGTGAATTTTATGAAATGAAATTGTTGACAGAATTTTGCTCTACAGAGACCCAGGGGTACTAAGGCTCAAGTACGTGCTTGCTTATTGAGTTTTTTATTTCTTATTGAAGAAATAATTTGTTTTCTTTAGATGAGCCATAAGAAATCTATCTTAGGCATCATAAAGCTTCCTAAGTCAGTTGTAGCATTTTTTTCCAAAAGATTGGAATAACAGGTAGGCAGCGTACGAACCATCTTCAAAGAAATAGTGTACATTAAAGATGATTGATCTCCAAGAATTCGCTTGACGTCTCCTTCTTCTCCAAATCCATGAGTTCTGTATGTAAGGGAAATTCTTCTTCAAAGTAGATAGTGATAAGAAATATTTTAGAAGATCTCTGAGATTTTCTTTAACCCCAAATGATGTGGCTTCTTGGGTAAAAATAACTTCCTAAGAAGAAATTAAAGATTTCTCATGACGTGAAGCAAAATAAGAATGTTGCAAACTATTCTTTCTTTATCGGCGGCCTCATTCCTCTTGACGAAGCTACAAAAAAGATGGCCTTGGAGATAATCAATCAGATGAGGTAACACTTATGAGCACATATGTTCTTCTTAAGTATAAGTAAATTGCATTGCGTCCATGTATTTTTATACTGAAAATACAAGTTGTGTCCAGTGTCATTTGATTGCTTTTATGCTGATACATCATTTATGCCTTGAGGAAAGAAGGTTTTATGCGTTTTTAGTAGAACAATTTTTGGTTTTGAAAAGTAGACTACATTTAAAGGTGAAACTGGCACCTCTGTATAGGACTCATATACTTAACAAATGGACTTTTCAACCACTTTATCACCTTTCTTGGAGATGGTTCTTGCAATTCAAATTATCTAATGTAGTATTCTATTCTCAATCAACTCAGCATTGAAACATTGGTAGTTTAGAGTGACATCTTCAACAACAAAAGTCCGAAAGATTAATCATTGGTAGTATTTTGTTCTTGCAATTCATATACCTTTCTTGGAATTACCTTTTTTTGGTTTGGCGTTTTTGAACTGTTTTGTTGTGTATAGGTGGATGGAAATCATGTATTCCTTCTTGGAATTACCTTTTTTTGGTTTGGCGTTTTCGAACTGTTTTGTTGTGTATAGGTGGATGGAAATCATGAATGTGGAAGGTGAATTCAGATGTGTTGACCAAGGGGGTTCGGAGAACGTATTGATTTTCCTGAACACTAACGAGGAAAATTTAGAGGAGACTTTGTCAACTGGGTTAGTGTGTCTGAACATAAAATGAATGAGAATTACCGGGGACAATGGAATATATTCCAGGTATTGGTGTACTTATTTTTGTTGGATTTCTGAACTATTCATTATGTAAATTTTGAAAGTATTAGGTGTGTTTCACTGTCCTGCTATATGAAATCATTTTGCATAACAAATTGGAATATGTCTAGAACGAAGTTAGGTGTCTTTAGGTTTTTTTGCGGCCATTCATTTTATCGAGGAAATAGCAGATTCTGTGGCCCATTCTATTTTTTCGAAAGTAGGTGTCGTGCTGGATTTGTAAAAGAGGCATCCATGAAAAACAAAACTATTTATTCCAACCATGTGAGGACTAAAAGCAATGCTTTCTCAAATCATCCTTACATTATACAATGGAATGGATTTTTTATAGTATCTGATGTTGCAGGGCACCTTATTAGGCAAATGTTATATGCAGGCATGATAGTTATCTAATCTATTAACAGTCAATTCCGGTTGAATAGTTAACCTATTCGTGAAAATATGTGGGAGGTGTATCAGTTATGAACAAAGTTCCTTATGAAATTTTAGACAATTTGAATCCGCAACTTAGTCTGATATCAGTTGAACCATGAAAATGACGTTGAGTCTTATACAGTCCATGTATTTGATCCAGTGGATAGTGTTTATTTGAATTTGTATGCAATCCTGTTAATGGGCATAGTTGTATAGATCTGCTACTTTAAAATGCGGTCTCTAGAATTTGGAAAACCTTATACATCTGTGATATTGTAATAAAGGTTGGAGTCTACCTAAATCTATATCATCAATAGAAATGATTCGTCTGTGACGTATTTGATATATTGGAAAACAACCATTCATTTATTACGTTCAAATTACATTGGACTTAATTCATCTTTTGGACGATAAATCATCTCTTTTGCTTTGCCCTTTTTGTGCATCTAATTGTGCACTCACTAGCATTCTCATAGCTAGAGTGAACCCTTCGGCTTAGTAAACACTTATAATGTTTTTTTGTTTGGTAAGTCTATCATATTAGGAATTTAAGTTCACTCTCTTTGTTTCTTTGTTAGGTTTGGTGCAACTTGCAAGAGAACTACAATTGCAATGGTGAGATTCCTTCTCTAGGATCAGCTTTCCCACAAGCAACCAAAAGTTATGATGTTTCGTGAGGAGCTTATCCAAACTGTTATAGAACTTGAGGAGTATAAGGTAAGTTCATGTCGATCACATTCTGATTTTTTAAAAGTTTTTGGCTGAAATTGTAGAGTTAATGATCATGGAATTGGTATTTATTGCTTCATTATTTGGTTTGGTGGAGTACTGATTTCTGCATTATATACATTACAGACTTGGATTAAGTGGTTGGGGTAATATATGTGCTTGAAGCAGGGGATTAAGTAAGCTCTCTTCTCGTTATCTTTTTATGCTTATGAATCGTTTGCTCTTCCTAAGTGTTACTAATTGTATTGAATCCCACTTACATCGGAAATGGTACAAGCTGTCTTAGCTCAAAATGAAGAGCACATGGTTTTCAACCGTGTAGGTGTGGGTTCGACTCCCATAGATGGCATTATTATTTGAGCAGGCTAAAACCTTATATGCTGCTGATGGCAGATAGAACCTAAAGACAAAATGTATGGGTTGATTTAAGGCAATTCTGTTCTATTGGTCTAGCCTAGCTCCAGGCGGATGCCGATAGTTATGATATGAGCTGAGTTTGTTGTGGATAATTATTCAAATGTAACAAATTTGGCTCAACGGTGGATTGTTGGGAGTTGTTGTTGTGATGAGGTGGGAGGGTAGGCATGGGGGTGGGGTGGGGGGGAGTAGAATCATGCAAATAAGACTCAATATTGGAATTGACGTATATATTTGTTGTTTATATAAGCATTTGCATCATGAGCAAAGGCACAAGTTAAGCAAGTACTTGAACCACTAGCAATGAGAAGGTAACGTCCAAACACTTTTGTGTGAAAATACATTCTATTTGCCCTTAGATTACTGTATGGTTACTATGGTACTTGCATTTTTCTTCTTCTTATGGATTGCATTGCATTGCTGTCTTGCGCAGATTCCAAATAGCATTGAAAAATCCTGAAAGGGGCAGTCATAGTCTCGGAGAAAGCGAGAATGCTAAACACATGGGATACATCTCGATATGGCATTGACAAATTTTTCCAATACAACATGATTTTACTCGGCGATGCAGTAAGTAAAGCACTGTATATTTTATTATGTATGTTACGGTCACAGTGTATAATGATTCCTTTGAATGCGACTTACCAAACAATGAACTGGGAAGACAAATCCACACAGTTATCTCGAAAGATTACAATGAGAGTATAATTAAAATTAGGGATTCTACGATTTCAGTTGTCAGCACTAAATACAGGTCGGAACCAAGAAATCTAAGATTACACTTCAATTCCGCAAAGATTTGACATGGCAGACACATCAAAATGTTGAGTCCGTGTTCACTTAAGGGGGGTGTGATGGACTGTCTGTATCACGTGCAGATCCATCCATGGTACCTTTGACACCAGTTGGAGATTTGACTGGCCAGGTCGATAGAAGGGCATTTGAGCAACAAAAATATCGTTAAAGAGGAGCTACGGTTTGAGCTGGGAGAAGCACGGGAAAGAAATCCAAAAACAAACCCTTTTTAATCTCAACAAACAACAGACAAGTCACATTATGTGAAATAAGGGATTATCATAACCCAAACCACTGAAAGCGTGCACAAGAACAAGTCACACCTGATAATAGTTATACAAAATAAGAAAGCAAGAATATTCAAGATAATTTTTTATATGCAAGTAGATGAAGTTTTAATTTTACAAATAATCAGAGAACGTTTAAAGAAAAAATGTATCTTTTTGCGAAATTGTTGAAACTCATGTTGGACTAAAAGTTGAATTTTTTATATAAGTTTCACGATTAGAACTGGTTCCCTGGAATTTAATTTCCTTGCTGCTTTAGGTTAGTTTTATTTGTTAAATTTCAATGTTTTGCTTTTAATAACAATTTCTTATCAATTGATGTTCCTTGATATTATGTACATTCTATCCTTTAATTCTATCCTTAAAGAAATAAGATCCGAAAATATGGAAGGCTCAAACAGATTATTAGTTTTTTTTAATTTCAAGGTGCTCTTGCAAATTATATACACAATCAATTTATGTTGATTACTTTTGATAGCTATTGAAAATAAACATATACACACAATAAAAATAAATAAAATAATCCCAAATTACAAACTCATACCGTTTATCAAGCTAATCATTTGGGATCTTACTATCGGTATTATATGCAATATAGTGAAAATGCACAAACATCATAAACTACTAGATTTTTTTCACGTCATTTACCGTGTTTTTTTTAGTTATGAGACTCATCGCTGTACGTCTTGGGTAGATTTGTGTATTTTGCGGTGACAATGAAACCGTAAAGGTTGAGAACTGCTAGATACCCAACAAATAAGATAGCAAAATGAAGAATTCATCAATGATAAAATAAGATAACATATGGAGATAATATTGCTCAAATAGAGTGAGAGCATGATTCTATGCGTATAGAAAATCATTGAGTTTCTTCATACATAGGAGGATCCTTCCCGATCAATATCTTCAGTTCCAGCTGGAAGATTCTGATAAGAATGAACTGGGTGATTTTCACATTATGTGATCCAGTTTTGATTGGCAAAAAAAGAATATCAAAAACAAAAAAAAAAGTAGAATAATACACAACTCTCTTCTTACATTGTCGTTTTCAAATTTGACCGTTGTTTTCTCGCTGTTGGTAACGAACTATAGGGAAATATAACTGCAATAGGCATCCCTGCAACAACCGAATGTATGTTCTAGAAGCTCTTTTCTTAAGTGTCACCACACCCTTCCTCCCTGCTATACTCATTCCTTCAACAATTTTCTTTCCGCCTTCTAGAATGGTTCCTGCGCTAGCTATATCCACGTCCAAATACTCACCATCCTGAACATGAGTGTGGAAAAAGCTAAAAGAAAAAAAAACTCTTTCTCTAAACCTCTAATACTTCCATATAAAGATTCTAATTATTGGGGTCACTATAACCGGATAATTAATAACGCAAATTTATTAAACCTGGAAATAGGAAAGCTACTACAGTTTTAGGTATCTTATAATACCCAATTTCATTATTAAAATAACAAATACAATTTTAAATATATGGAAATAATGATTTCCTTAATTAGCCAGGTTGAATAGGGATCGAATACAAACCAAGGTAAGGCTAGGGTCAGATTTCCAAATTCAATCAGAATTTCGTATATAACATCAAATAGAGGTTATATAAACCAACAGAATAATAAGGTTTACTGCTACATAAAAGAGCAAAAAAACAAAGTTTTCGTATTACAACAACTAAAGTTTGAGAACAATAAAAGATATAGTTTTGGAGAACAGTATAAAGAGAAAAATATCTTTCCACAACAAGATTCTCCAAACTTCAGATCAAAATAGTTTAATAGATGAAGAACAGATCGTTATCAAACAACCAATGTTAGGTGCGACACTACAAAAGAAACCATACACACGGCGCCTTTATTTCCTTAATAGAAAACCGATGGATTCTGATGACAAATATGAGTTGGAACAGTATATATAAACATGGAGAACGATATGGGTACGAGGCCATATTTTCGCAGTATTATTCGATTGAATGTTAATCTCAATAAGATTAGATTAAAGATCATTACAATAGAATCATATATATGTACAACGAAAAGAGAAGACAAAAACACCAGCTGACAAAGTTTAGACAATATTAAAATTAGGAAAATAGAAGAGTTTGATACATATTATTACAAAGGTGAACGGAGAGTAAAAAAAAGACAAGAATATAAGATGTTAATATTTAAATAATATCTACAACATAAACATGGATAAAAAAGGTCTTATAGTGTAAAAAAGTGAAAAAAGAATATGAGAATTCGAGCGCAATTGAAAGACATGTAGATTTGGTTTCAAGTAAAATGACTACAAGAAGTCAAATAGGATTAAAAGGAATTTCATGCTAAGCTTTACGTTAAATTTTAAGGTTGTTTTCATATTTGTTTTTTTGTCTACATATATTATTACTTTCTTAAAATGAACATGATATATGTACAAATGCAAACTATAATAGGTATGAATATGTACCTATCCAGGGCTTTTAACTCTTTTTGGGTTTGGGATTATTGGTTTACTGTTTTATAAAAGTTAATTTTTATCTTATGCAATTTTATTAATGAGTTTCCGCAAATTTATGCAATTTTATTAATGAGTTTCCGTAAATTTTTGTATAGAATCATATTACTTAATGAATCTTTTTGTTAGTTATTGTTGTAATATCGTTTTTTTGTCAAACCTTTTAACAATTGTCTCTGTTGTAAACATGGATCCATCTGTTCTTTTGATTTCTCTATTTCGTCTTTACATAACGATGGTTGGTTTTCAAAATAACTAGGAATAAATATTGATGAAATTAAATCAGGTGATTGATATTTTGTTTCGAGATATTGATATAAACAGTTATAATGGCATGAGGTATTAAAGTTTCAATTGGACGTTGGGTGGCTTTGGGCTGTGTAAAACCATCCGATTTTGAAGAACTTTTAAGGTGAAGGTCATGGCTAAATAAGAAAAATCATTTAAAAGAGATATTGATTGCGGGTTTTATCTGTTGATGTACTTGAACGGGTGTTAGCTAATAATAATTCCTCTGAGAAGTTATTATGCAGTCCAAATATTGCAAGTTTGATTTCTATCTGCAATTCTCTTTTTTTGAATGATAAAAACAGTACAAAAGCTATTTAATTCGATTATAGTTTCCATTTTTATGTTTACTGTAAACATGTGATGACAAAGGAAACAATCGTAATGGGTTTTAGTATACTATTTTCTCTCTTTACGTTTTGTTTCGTAGTCAAAAACATTGACTTACTTTGTTTGTTGAAACCAGAGGTTGAGTCGGACTGTAAGACCCCGGTGATACCTTGAAATGGTTAAATTCTTCTTCTTTTTTGTCAATTTGTGTGTACCGCAAGTTTCACCCTTTAAAAGCAAGATTAGATTGTTTTCATACATGGTTGCCCCATCAAACATAGATGACGGGTTTTATGTTTTGTTATTCAGTCAGGGTTGCTACATATGCCCAATATATTACACTAAAAGAAAAGGTTGAGCCGGGGCCGTAAGGCCCCGGCGATACCTAGTTATTAAAGAAAATGAGAAGGTACAACTTGCCTCTTTTATGAGATGACGTAGCCCTTCTTTTGTAGACAAAGTTCGTAAAACTTTGTCGTGCTGTTGCCGGTCTCGCTTGCTCTGCTTGTACCCTTCCTCCTTGTGATTCAGTGACGGGGGAGGGTATCACGCTCAATTGCCTGGTCAGCTATTTCGATCTCCCCAACCATGCGCTTGCGGTCGAAGATATTTCTGATGGCGAAGCATTCCACTGTTGGGTATCCTAGTCGTCGATGATAGTGACAGTACTTAACGGCGCTTTTGTCCATCTTGTTGACGTCTACTACTGTTGGTGGTAATTCGATTTCTTTGTTTGCTATCCACTGTCCCAAAAGCCCGATTATTTGTTCTCGACTGCATGGTAGAGGGTGTGGTGGGGGGAAATCTAGTTTCGCCCATTTGTTTCCCCCTGGGTTTACGTTAGTAAATTGAAGCGCAGGCGCTTCTCCTTTGCCTTGGTTGGTGTTGGGTCGTACATTACGCGGCGCTTCAGATACTGTGTTAATCGTGTAACGCTAGGCATAATCCGCATATGTTTCATCGACACAGTCGGCAATCCTTTCAGCCGCCTCTTCTAACTCGACAAAGGTTTGGAGCCTAAAGTTGACTAGACTCCTTTTGAAAGTGGGTAACATTCCGCATATGTAGATTTCGACTAGCGCCTCTTATTTGATGTCTTCGTGGCAATCTAGAGCGAAGTGTCGGAACCGAGTGATGTATTTCCCTATTTCTTCTCAGATCCGCTGGTTGCATCTACTCAGGTCTATTGATGTAATTTTTCTCTTGGATGAATAAATTTTCTCAAGAAAATAGTGGACATGGTTGGCAATGAGTCTACGCTTCCCAGTTTCAGGTTATCGTACCAGGTGAACGTTGTACCTGTGAGTGACTTGGGGAATTCCCTTAAACATAACTTTTCATCCGAGGCCTTGTCATTCATTGCTGATAAGAATCTACTAAGGTGTTCATGCGCATTTCCCTGTCTGTCGTATATTCTGAATTTTGGTGACATATCGGGATATTGATATTCGATAACTCTTGTGGAGTACGGGCTGTTCATAAAGTCATAATTATCCTTCCTTACTACGCGGTAGTTTGTCTCTAGGTACTTCGCTATCGCCTCTTGTGACATTGTTATGAGCGCGTTTTCTTCGTTCCCATCGTTCTTTGCTACTCTTTGATAATGCCTTGGTCTGTCGCTGTTGCTTGTCCCATCAATTCTTTCAACTCTTATTTTCTTCAGATACAACTTTCTAGCTCTTTCTGCATGTCTTGTACAGTTAATGATGATGGGATCGTGACCTTGGTCACTCGCTGTGTGTCTTTCTCCTGCATCGCTCTTGTCTTTTCAGCCTGGGGTTTCTGTATCGTCAGGTGCGTAACCGCGTCCTGTGCTAGTGTTTCCTCCGCACTATCTTCGTTTCCTTCTTCTATTGTTACATCATCGAGATTAATCGGTCGATCGGTCGGCTGTCTTGCTGAAGTGCCCTTGTTGGTGCCCTTTTGGTGTGTCATGGTGGACAAGAGACGAGCATCCGGGTGTGGTCGCCAAATATTGATGGGAGAATATGAGATTGGTCCTACACGTCCTAGTCACAACAATGACAACACCTTCCTAGAATAGTATGTGAGAGAGCTTCATTTCCATTGTACTATGTCCTTCCTTATATAGGCTTTTCCCAAAACCCTTCTTCTCATGACATCATGCCACATGTCATAGAAGCTCCCTTATTTACAACTATTGCCATTCCTCCTAATGTGACCTTCTACTTCCCTACTAATTCCTTCCCTATCCTTCTTATTCTATGGATATATTCTATTGGGCTTGGGCTTTAGTCCCCAAGTCCTCTATGTTTTATGGTGGGCTTATCCTCCCTTTAAGGGCTACCTACCCATGCTAAAGGGTAACCATTTTCATGTATCAACAGTCAGCAATCCCAATTCGAAGGTAGAATGTACAATGAATGTGATCATAGCCTACGACATCACAATTCGGCATATCATGAGAATTCGTAAATGGGACTGTTTAATTCAAATAAACATCACCTGAGGTCTAAACTGTTTACTGCAGGTAGGTTCAAAAGCTGGATGAAAACGCATTTTAAAGTTGTCCGGGCCATTTCCTGGCATGGGTTTATGGACAGCTTAACCATTACACACCAACTCACGTATATGTTATTAAAATACAAATGGGGCGCTACAAAAGTTTATATAACGTAAATTTACTAGGCGAAAAAATCTGAATCCTGATAGTGTCCCTTATCTAGTTATTTTTCGTTATCCGTAAATAACCTTTATAATTTGCATTACACCATTAATATGAAGAAAGAGATAAAAGGAGATTTGAAGAAGGAGATCGAGAGGGGAGGTTAAAGAAAAAGAAGGAGGGAGAGGCTCTTGAACCCATGCCTCTCCCTCCTTTTTCAAACCCTATTATGAACTTAGATGTAGAGGATTTTTGAATGTTCATTGCAAAAACCCTAATATTAATTTCTGGTTTTTATTCGTTAAATATCTGTCTAATTTTAGAGCATGGAAAAAACTAGTTTTGTTTCTGATGTTGCTCAACCAATTTGTGCAAAAGAGGCATTAAACTGTGTGATTGAATCTCTATTTAACCAAGAAAATGTTTTCCTATCTTGAATGCTTTACGGGATTAAATAATCATCATATGAAATTGATAAGCATGTAAGTGCAACACAATTATACCCATAATTACATTAGCTAGGCCTCGTTATTCCGCTAATAAGATTGTTTTAGACTTTTGCAGAAAGTACAAGCAATTCTGATCATCGGTGAATAAACGGCTTAAATAAGAGCTAAAATAGCATTTGCGACGCACGACATTACAGATAGGAAGTTTAATCATCTGTGGCTTCCTAGTTAACAATTTATATTGTCAATGTACCATATGTTTGTCATCTCATGGACTTGAAGTGGTTCTGAGAGCCACTATATTTGGGTGTTGTGGATTCGAATGTGTAACATGAAAAAAAGTAGCTTGCACCACTCACGACCAGGGGTTAATACTCTTCATTTGCCATGAACATAAAAGCCATTAGTGGCCAAAGAATATAACAGTTTGGCTAATTTTACTTGTGTAAGTGGCGGTCCAGATTTATCCTCACAAAGATAAATCTACCGCTCTGCTTTCTATTTATTTTCATTCAATGTCGTATTCACTGCCTATTGAAACGAAACGCCAAAAATCACCCTTTCCAAATTTTTAACTTCAATTCGTCATCTTTCTTCGAACCCAAACATTGAGTTTACAAGTTGAGCAAGTTAAGAGAGTAAACAAAACTAAATATTGAAATCAGTAAGTATAACCATATTCCTCTTCGTGTAATTACGGTTTTTGTGACTACATTTTATTTAGTTAATCTGAAGGTTGTTTTTTTTTCTGAAACACCCAAGGTTAAATTTTGGTGCTCCAAAGAAAGGTAAGAGATTTCTAGGGTCCTTCTTAAGTGAGTATTCAGAATATGATGCTTTCCATATTTTCCTGAAATTGGATTTTGATTTTTCCAGTTGAAGATCTGAATAAAGATTGTTTTCGAATAAAAGTTTTTTTTCCCACTTCTGGTTATATTTTACAGGAATTGGAAGAGAAATGGCTTCGGGTAGTTCATACCTGTGAGGATGTAGGAACCAAACAGAGGATGTTTGGAAGCACAACAATACTAAAGATTGTTGGCTTATGATTTCAGGAAAGGTGCTATTTCTTCCCACTTTGATGATTCAATGATAAACATCTTTTGTAACATTAATCTGTTTAAAATTTGCAATAAAATCCTTTAGCGGCGATCGATTCTAGATGATAAAAAATGAAAAGACTTCTCAGTTTCCAGGTACCTCTCCTCTCCCTCTAAGACCGGGTAATGGAATCTTTGGTTTCCATTTTCTCTCTGCTACTTCCATTTCTACTTATTGAATCTCTTTTACCATGCTTTGCTGTGATTATATTAGTGAACAATTCTCTTGCTGAATTCGGTTGTTTAAGTGATTACAGAAACCCTTGCACAACTTCTCAGGGTTCTGTGGTTATGTTGTCAAAGATTGAAGCATAATGTTAGTAGTTTATTATTGGTTTGGAGGTTATAGTGTTTAATAGTGATTCATGAATCAAAGATTTAAGTGGAATATGAGAAGTTGCTCTTCCTCCATAGCAGATGGAGAAGTACCACCAAATCATGGGTCAGTTGAAAATGAATCTCGAAAATTATATTATTTTTTTGATTATCTAACATTTTTTATTTGGGATTTTAGAGCAGTGTAGTTAAATGAATGTCAAATTTATTGATTGCAGGAATATGGAGTATTCTTCGCAGACATCATTTGGTCCTGATTTCTTTGCAATTAGTT
The DNA here is from genome assembly GCA_023531105.1 of Papaver atlanticum. NCBI lineage: Eukaryota > Viridiplantae > Streptophyta > Magnoliopsida > Ranunculales > Papaveraceae > Papaver > Papaver atlanticum. The sequence goes on along the minus strand of JAJJMB010000989.1, from coordinate 1,362,961 downwards.
CTGGTGATGGTGGGATTAAGATAAGCAAAAATATATAAAGGCTGAACGTAACACTTGGTGAGGAAGTTTATTTAGATGGTGAGGACGTTCATTAGGAAATGGCTTGTTTTATTATTTTTGCAGGTTAGGGACACTATAAAAAGTCAGGTCCAGACATAATTTGGGTACATTGCAGCCAGTGCTGTAGCTAATGATGGTGCATAGTTATACAAAAATCAGAGAGTGGACGTCTTTCACTCGATTACACTTGCATGAAATGGCTAACGCTAGGGAGTAGGTTTGTCGTTCACTCTAATTCTTGATACTTCATTAAATGTGAACTTTTAGATTTTGTTCATGCAATTTTTTTGATAGATTTCCTATGCCTGTTTCAGAAGAAAAGAAAGCTAGGGCAGTCGTTGTTAGTTGTAGGAACTGACAGTGGCAATGTGACTTTCAATCCCATAAACATTTGGTATTGTTTCTTTAACCACCACATCTTATTCGTTGCCCCTCATATTATGGTAAATCTAATATGATAAGTTGGTATTAATGGGTACCTCCCACAGAGAAACTAATCCTTAAATGGACTAATGGATAATACTTTGAAATATGCTGAAAAGTAGTTGATGTCTAACAATATAATTCCACTCTATGTAGGTGTTGTTTTCCAGCCAACAAGGACATGGTTTCCGTCCAGACTCGAGACCATTAAAATTCCTTCAACAAATGTTCATGGCCACAACTGTCGCTGCAACCCATTTCGCCGAAAAGCTGATGAACTGTGAGCCAAGTCCGTTGTGACCATTTCATTGTAAGTTGTTCCAACATCTATGTATGTATTGCAGGATATATTAATTGTTACATCACTTTTGCACGATAATTTGTTCTACCACTGTAATAAGAAAACCTGTCGGGTGTTTCTTGGGAATTGTACTACGAAGAAATATTTATGAATTACTGGAAACAGTAAGGTATCCTAGAAAAATCAGGTGGCGTTTAAAATGGTCATCGTTTTACCCTATTTTTTAAACCTATAGATGTCACAGCACTGCTTCACAATCACTTTGTTAATCTAATAATGGATGCATTTGGGCATTTAGAGGTTTTCCAACTGTAACTTATTTTGGATTAAGTAATACAGGTAAATGGTATGGCTGAGTTATTAGAAATCCTTGGAGGGAACCAACAAACAGTGTTCCAAATTCTGCTCGATGGAATTAACATGAACCGGTGAATGAACTTCTTTCCCACCCAATAGTGACTCCACGTATATACCAATGAGCTTAAATGTCAAAAGTTTATCAACTCAGAACCAGAAATGCAGGTATTGCCTTTCTCCATTATTGAATTACTGAATGCATCAATTCATGCTGCAAGAGGTAACCTACACATGCATGATATGCCCAGTATTAGTTAAGAAATAGGATGCTGACACTACCAATGCCTAAAAATAAACAACGATTTCTATTATTTCTGGATGTATTATAAGTCTGGTGGTCATACAATTGCACCGATGGTGCGCATTTTATTGTGTACTCAACTAAGCTCCCTTTTACATCCTTCAAGGCTTGCAATGAATTTTTATCCCATGTACTAGCATTTTTGATTGATAACGAAGTGCTTTAAGGATGCAACTTAAAGAATTCTAAAACAATGAAGTTTAACATGATGCATATAGTCGACTATAACTAGAACCGTATTATGCAAACTACCACCAAACTATATCTATGTGTGTAACTAATTGTAAATATTGTTCATGCTAGCGAAGTTGCAACTTCAAAGAAATGTTATTTTACCATAGGAGGATGACTATTGTTGTTTGCAGGCCAACACATGGAATCAGTCGACATGTTTTGGACAAATAAGCTGGCGACGCGAGGCAATTATACCACAAGTGTCAGAAGCTGATGACCGGAGCATACCCACACAAGGTCACTTCATTACCCAAGGTGAATTACATGGAGACAAATGTGGTGTGCAGATTATTACAATTTGTCTAGCCGAGCAGTGCTATCCCACATGACTTTGCGGGATGTCTTTCCGCAAAGGCGGCTTCTTTACCGTTAGATCATGCTAAAACCCAGATCTAACAGCCTTGAACCCTTTAGGGGAAATGGTGGGTCATTTCCTGAAAGTGATGGGTCCTTTCCTGAATGTGAATCTAACCGTTGATTTGATCATCCAACGGTAAAGAAACCGCTTTTGCGGGAAGCCATCCCGCAAAGTCGTGTGGGATAGCATTTGTCTAGCCTATTAGGCATTATATTGATATATACGTTTGTGCAATGAGAGTATATACATGTGGAACGATCATTTTTATGAATAATGGAAAATTATTATCTTATTGATACAAATTATGATTATGATTATGATACTAAAAGTCAGTATATGTACACTGAAGCTACCATGCTTTACATAATTCTTTCTGCATTTCCTTATCGGATGCAACCAATGAAGGGTGGAGTTGTGTGTTTTACCCTTATCAAAATATTCAATCTCTATTTGTAATCTTTGGAGTAGTGTAATGGAACAAAGGCCTCGGGACTATTAAATTAACAGTTCTCATTTTAGTAAACCAGTTGGGAGTTAAAACTCATACACCATTTTAGTCACGTTTGATTGACTCGAATGTAGCTTCGCAGTTATTGTACTTCGTCATTTGTTCACAGTTCACACCTAAATAATTACTACAAAGCACAAATAACATGCGTCAGATAATGCACGCCCGTGCCGTTACGGCACGGGTTAAGCGCTAGTTTTTATCAACAAAATAAAGTCTTATTTGCATTTCATATCCAAGCAGCTGCCAGCTATGCTTACTAGAGATGAGAAATTAACAGGTAGAAGAATGGGTTCTCAAGGGCTGGATCTGGGTAGAGTTATGGAGCTGTAAAGCAGCTGAAAACGGAGATGAAATTTTGGTGCGAGATGGAGACTTTAAGGGCTGGAATTTGGGTTAATTGAAGTTCTTGAGATAGATGAGTTTATTTATGGATCCGTGGCTTGGGTTTAGGTGAAATTTCTCAATTGAGAAGTATCACAACAACAATAACAGATTTTGGGGGTTTTCTGTGACGTCCATGATCGGCCCTAATGGTTGTTGTTTCGGAGAAAGAAAAGCCTAGACTGACGAGTCTGTTAGCTGGGGTATGGCTGGTTCGTATGGAGCAATGTACAACAACCTTAATGGGGTTCTGATTGAGCTTGAGAGGTTCTTGGCATGGAATGATTTCTGGTTCGTTTGGGTCCAATTGAAGTCTTGAGACGTGAGCAGTTGTGCAATTAAATTGGTTTCCTTTGTTACTTGATTTGAATATGCCGGTGGATGCCGAGATTGAGATGGAATCTGTATTGGAGGGGTTGTTTGAGCGTGAATGGAGATGGATCTGTCTGTACGGGAAGTGGTATGTATGCTGAATTTTATTCTCGATTGAATGGCTGAGATAATTACAGGTAGTGGTGATCTTTCCAGTACCCTCTGATAGAAATATCAATGGGTTTGTGGGGTTTTGGATGTGGTCTGAAAATTGGGGATAATCTGAGTTCTTGATACTGGGATTATATAAGGATCAGCCGACTTGAGTGGTTCATACTGCGAATTATTGATTTCGATCAAGAAGACAAATGCACAGCAGCGAGGAAAATGGGTGATGACTGAGTTGAATCCGTGTGAGCTTGAGCTGGTAACAATCGATAGTGGTGGATAGACGGACAGAAAGTAGGGGCGAGTAATGGGTGGAACCCGTGGATTTAGGGCCACCCATGTCCGACCCATCAAATTGGTGGGTGCTAACACTACGTGAGATTTGCTAGTTGGTCCACGAACCCGTGTAGTAGTTATCACGTAGTCCAGTGGGAAAAACCATTTAATAAGAGGTCCAAAAAAGAATTTAAAACATGGAAATTACGATTGAACCCTTCCATATACGTGTGATTATCATATCATAAAGAAACAACTAAAAAACGAAAGAGGAGAAGAGAGGCTGCGTTGATGGTGTCGGAGAGATCAATTAATTTGAAATAAAATCTGAGGTGGTGATGGCGGCAGCGTTAGAGGAAGTAATTGATGGTGGTAGCGTGTGAGAAGGAGAAGCTAGAGGGAAAAACCAAAAACAGATCTGGTGAAAAAAATCATAGAGAAAGAGAAGAGGTGAAATTATTCACTGGTGTCTGAATGAAGTTTTCGGGGGCGGCAGCGACATATGAAACAAGGAGTAGATATCGGTGTGGTGGCGCTGGAGAAACTATGGATATGTATCCCTGTAACCATAGTATATGTACTACTTTCTTTCTAAAATATTTTATCTCTGTTATTCGCCAAAAACAAGTAGTACTCAAAACAAGTCCTGTAAAAATAGATTTTCACTTCTTTTCCTTTTTGTTTTGTATCCTACACAGTACATATTAGTATGTACTGAAAGAAAAATTGATTCGTTGATTTTTTTGTATAAACCTCTTTCATTTTTGCAAATTTATGCGGAAGAAAAAAATAGCATGTAGTATGTTCTTAAAAAAGAGGATACATTTTTAATATGTATTGGGTAATACCCTATTTGATGTTTGAATACCCAGCACAAATGTTTACTTCACTTTTTTTTTCCCTTTTTGATGTGTTTGATTCAACATTGCATAAATCAATTAGCAAGGAAATCCAAAAAGTAACTATTTACGTAACTATATACCACACAATTAGCCATCTAACTCTGGCTTCTAGTGTTTCTAATTTTTTTTTTCTACATAAGCTGATTTAATCTTCTTTGTTTTGCTAGAATCTACGCGCATCTTTAAAATACAAACGAAACCAATTCATATCTCTCCGCATGACCAAGGACCAGGGGAGGAGATAGTATATATTTGAGTGTGTCACGGATCGTACATTTACCATCAAAAATATATTCATCGAATATGTACTCAAATCATTTATTATATTTACCATCAAAAAGATATTCATCAAAAATGAATTGATAACGAGGGGGCGCTGCCCCCTCGACTCCAGTAAACCATGGATAAGGACAGTACAAATAAAATTTTACTAATCATTCAACATTAAACGACAGAAACAGAACTCAAGTGGATCTAAATCATAATTCAAAGATTTATGATCAAAACTACTAACATGTCGCCCACTAATAATTTCAATTCATACCTCGAAGAGTTTAATACTATGTTTTCACACCTCATATAATCCATCTAGCAACAAAAATCAACCTCAACCTTGTAAACACTTAATGTTTCCACCATTGAATTCTACCACTAAAACAATCAGACCTATCACAACACTATAACAACAACACATTCCCCAATCCAAAAATGTATAAACTATTACGTAATTCTCATTTTCGATCGAATTACTCAAATTCAATAACAAAATATCAATTTAACATAGTAAATTAGGAAAAAAAGCAACCAAAAAATACCAAAATGAATCCTAACCTAAAAATTGGAGGTTGAATTTCAGGAAACAAAGATTGTTATGTATGTAAAATCAAGAGATTTGGATCTCAAATTTAAATAATACCCAAACAAACCTTTAAAAAAACATGAGATGAAGATAATAAAGAAAAAAACATAAATTAAATCAACTTACCGATCCAATCAATCGAACTTGAATTCTCAATTCGTTGGAGCTGAAAGAAAATCTTCATTGTTCCTTCGAAGACGAGAGAGAAATTTTAGAGCTAAAAGAAAATTTTCACAGTAATACGCAGGGGAGAATAAAATAGATAGATACAGGGCAATTTTGGAATTACATTACAAGGCTCGCACGTTCTTTGGATCTGCTAGTAATTTATTCCACAATGACTTGGTTCTTCTTCAAATGAACCCACAATCAGAAACAAACCCATAATCAAAACATACTTCCTAATTTGAGCATTAAAAAAAAAAATGGGTATTACAGAGAAAGAGAGATATACCTTGTTTAATAGTTCGTCTATTCTATCATATCTGATACACAATTGCAGATAATCTCATATGATGAATGAGAAATAACATGGATGTTAATACCATTGAATGTGGGTTTTAACTTTCGTTACGGAAGATCCATCAAGAACCCGAATTTTTGCATATGGAGATCAGAGGAACTGGAATGGTAGGAATTAATCTATTAATGTAACCCTAGCAAATGATTTCATGAAAAAAGGAAGTGCCTTTTGAAGAGAAGTGAATCAAACCTTAAAGCTAGGATATTTGGGTTTGCAAAAGTGAATAATACCAAAAACCTAAAAGGAAGAAATCTCATCTGTATTCAGTTATCGAAACATTCATTGCGTTGAGTTGATGGCGAGAGAAAAGAAGGTTTTAGATATGCATTACGTTTCTTTTCTTGAATGAATCGAGCCAAATACTCTGAGGATGGTATATTATTTGGTGGCTTAATCGTGACCGTCCTTTATATACCCAAAATGTAAATCTTCCAGATTCTCAAAACCTAGGAATTAGGATCAATCTGGGACGTCTTTTATATGTCTAAACTGTAGATATCCGTCCATATGGGAAAACACCATTGTCCCTCGTATAGAGGGACAATGTTGTTTTTCCGTATGGACGGTCATCTATAGTTTGGACACATAAAGGACGGACGAGATCGTGTTTTTTACAATTTGAGTATATAAAGGACGGTTATGATTCAGCTATACTATAAGAGACCGAATGGACAAAGATCCACATTTTGGATGTATAAAATACGGTCGTGAAACAGTTATGGAATAACCACGTATTAGTGTCTTCCATACCAGCGCGCATCACTCAAAAGTCAAAACCCTTGAGAAAGATCCATAACGTATGTTTCAAATCAAAACCCTATCCCCTTTTGTTTAGGCATTGATTTGGCTGCAATAATGTATGGAAAACTGAAATACAAAAGTCAGTCAGAAAAAAAATCTCTTTTATTTTCTTTCATACCAGAATTTAGGTTTGTTTATTTACAGGCTTCACTTTTGATCTAGCTATTCCTTATTTGGGTAATGGTTCTTCTTTCAAATTCCAGGTTGGTTCTTTGCTCTCTCTAGATTTCGACTTACATTAGTTATCTTTTTCTATTAGTTCAATTTCAATCTGATACATCATATTTCAATTGTGTTATCTTGCCTAAACTCACAATTAGTTTTGGAAATAATTCATCATAGTTAGAAATAAGGAATTACAGAAAATGTGTGACGTTTATCTTTGAGAATTAACTGTTCATAGTTATGGAATAACCACGTATTAGTGTCTTCCATACCAGCGCACATCACTCAAAAGTCAAAACCCTTAATAAAGATCCATAACGTATGTTTCAAACCAAAACCCTATCCCCTTTTGTTTAGACGTTGATTTGGCTGCAATAATGTATGGAAAACTGAAATACAAAAGTCAGTCAGAAAAAAATCTCTTTCATTCTCTTTCATACCATAATTTAGGTTTGTTTTTTTACAGGCTTCGCTTTTGATCTAGCTATTCCTTATTTGGGTAATGGTTTTTCTTTCAAATTCCAGGTTGGTTCTTTGCTCTCTCTAGATTTAGACTTACATTAGTTATCTTTTTCTATTAGTTCAATTTCAATCTGATA